>CM042217.1:14899030-15351530 GCA_023566465.1 Cottus gobio
CAGCTATTCGTGCCACTGGCAGCAGTACCCGCCTACATCATGTGCAGCCTTTCAGCTGCCACCCCGAGCCTACCACACATATATTTATAATTATAATATTTTTCTTTTTCTTTTAACAAAATATTTAACAAAAACACAGCACTTTGAAACAGTCAAGTGTTTTATGATCTTTGACTCAACTTTAATATCATGTACTTTACTCCCTTAAACATTATCACTTTCAAACAGAATAATGATGATTCAGTTATGAATGTTCTTGTCTGACTTGAGAGATTACCCAAAATGTGTTTCTTTTAAAAAAAAGAAGGTTTGTTCACACATTTTGTATTCAAGTAAAAAAGGGCTTGCCCTTGAATAAATTGAAATTTTCTTTTCACTTTTACCATCTTTATAATGCCCTACAAAGCACCTTTAAACAATACTTAAGTTGTTAAGACTTCGGTTAAAACAACAACAGCCACATGTTGAAAAGTAGAATGATGATATCCGAAACCCTAACCCACATACAAGTGTAGGTGCATTGTGCAAAGAGTGGAGGGAAAATTGTGTGCATCTGAGAGTAGCGCACACACAGGCCTACACATCTGTCTTTTTGCAATCCATTTTGATCACACCTCCATGTGGTCACAGCTGTGACTGCACAGAGGAACTAACAGCACAAACCTGAAAAGATAGTCGAGGACCCCCGTCCTCAGCTGTCCTCGCTGTTATTTGTGAGGAACATTTAGACATTTACAATAATTAGGAGGGGAGAGGATCAGAAAGAAAGAGGCAGACGAGGAAGCTTTTAAAACTTTTGAGCAACAAGCTTGTAGAAATTGAAGAGAGGAAAAAAGAAATTGGGGAAGCTGTGACAGTTTCTCATCAAAAGCCACACCCCTTCCTCAATCCCTACATAAACATCCAGAACTTCAAATAGAGGCCAGAGATGCTTTTACTGTTATCGCCAACAATGCATTATCATCGCAGCTGGAAATCAATAAAAAAACTCCCTCATTTGGTTTACATGTGATGTTTCCATTCGCTGAGGATTTTTCCATTATACTTTGAGACCGATACTTTTCAATTCATAACTCACTTGTAGCATCAGGTATGCACCCAATCTTAGGTAAAATCAGTATTGCCCCCTGAAATCTTATCAAACAGAGAAAGATGTGGAATGAAATACAGTGTATAGTTTCCCTTCACCTCACCGGTTCCTCTCAGATGGATGTGAAACTGTTAAAAAAAGAGCTCATCTAAGACTAAAGGTCAAATAGAAAATGAAAATAGTCTTAGTTTAAAAGCTTGTTTCTTCTGAAGTATAGGCTGTGATTCCCACTGTGTATCGTTTTCATGGGATTTCATCTACCCCCACATTAAATCAAAACTGTTGCATATTATAGTTTTGGGACTGTTAAGGAAATAATGTGCGATGTAGATTGGAGATTTTTACCTTTGGGCCGAGCAAGACTAGCTGTCTCCTCCATCTTCCAGCATGGTTGTGTAAACAGAACCGGATACAGAGTTGGAGGCGGGGCCTCCATCATTAGGTTGCTCAGTGGCACATAAAGCCAAAAAATAAATATCCTCTGAGTTACATGTGTCTCTCTTCTTTTGTGACACTCTTCTTGGGGGGCTTGCTGTGTATTTTCTTAAATATTTGTCTATTCCCTCAAATCATTTATGACAACTACAAGGAATTAAGGAGCACAGACATGCTTTAGACTTATCTAGGTTTAAGAGTTAATATACAAAAAAAGCAAACACTTATTCTAGCAGAGCAGCAACAGGAACATCCTATAATACTGGTTCACCTGCATGTTATCTCTGGTTTGATCTGCCAAAAAGAAAAGACAATATCTGCGTCCCATAGGCTCGCTATAGTAATTGCTTTCTTATTTGACAGCCAGTTGGAAGCCAGTAATGGTCAAATCTGAAACTTGAATCATCCAGCAAACTACACTTTAAGTGGACTTTTAGTGAAGCAGGAAACATCTTGTAGCTTGCAGTTAAATCTTTAAAATAACCAATATTTGCATGCTCATGGTTTCTGAACTTTCAATGAGGGAGAAGGAGAACATTTTAAGAATGTGAAACAAGGAATTTGATTCTGTGGAAAAACAATGTCAGGAACCAATTGTGATCCAGAGAAAAGTATTTTACATGTCTTAAAAGATGTCTGGAGGGGAACTTTAGATGGAAAGTCAGAAGTGACTAATATAATTAGACTGAATGTAAACCTAAGCCACAAGTGTTGAATCAAAATTCTAAGACACCCATGCACAACACCAAACTCAGCATCTGCATATGAACATCACACATCACTGAACACAGCAATTCAATTCAATTGTGTGTGTGTGTGTGTGTGTGTGTGTGTGTGTGTGTGTGTGTGTGTGTGTGTGTGTGTGTGTGTGTGTGTGTGTAAATCAACCTAAAACAGTGAAAACAGTTTAATTTAGATTGCATTAACTTGATGCTGCTTGCTTAAGAGCCACTTCCCAATTACACAAATCTATACTCTCAGACATGGAAATAAGCAAATACCATGTGCTAGGAGGAAATCCATTTTTAGATCTTCATACTAAAAATGTGAGCTCATTGTCGGAAACTCAGGACGTGCCAATTTGGTTTCAGGTTCAAACTCATTTCCACAGTAATGTGCCATGACTTAAAAAGAAAGCCACTGTAAACACTTAAATCTTTATTAAGGTTTGACGTGTTCTGGTCTTTACTAGATTGTTATTATTCTGTATATACGATAGAGATTCATCTCATCCTCGCTGAGCTTCATCCACTGTATAACTGCAAAAATGTTTTGAGCCCAAACTCAAAAATGGGTCTGCTTAGTTGCATGTATTATTTTCATATATTTCAATAGCTGACTGTGTTTCATCCAGATTCCTATCAGCTCACCACCCAGTGTGTGAGTCTCGCTCCCCGGAGAGTTTCTCCACTCCTCTCCTTCCTCTTTTATCCCCTATTTTCTTGTGTATGTAAACAGAAGTAAGCATTTTGGGCTCCAAGGCAAAGCATGATGATCAAACACCATGCACGATCAATGACTTTGAAGAGATCTAACATCCCTTATAAATGTATTTCACACAGAAGGAACAGCAGAAATGAAGAAATTCACTTCTGGAGCCAATGGCCACATGTTTTCTTTCTTTGGACAGAGAGAAAAAACTGAGAGCAGAGTTGAAGAAAGGAACGACGCCATCTTTTTCCTTGCACGTTGCAGCGCTCGCTCGTCATGAGTTTTTAATTACATGGCTGAGCGACTGTAGGCCTGTACGCTTAAGAACTGGGAGGAGTTACAGAGAAAGAAGAGCTCTGAGAAGTTTCACTCACGTCTCACATGTAAAATATTCTCATCAAGTCTGATTTCAAACAGTCTCACAGAAGCCAAATAGATAGAAATGAGTGACATGGAAGCCTTAATGTGTATTAACATTAGCATTTCCTTTCATTTCTCTGTCTGTTGATATGAAGTTAAACTGTGCATGTGATAACAGCCATGTATTAAGCATGAATCTAAAAGTCTACACTATATTTGAGTAAAATAAAGGCTTCCCCTAAAGCTAAATCTCACTGTCTTTTCACCAGTCAGAGGGAGTTTACACTTGAGCAGAAGCAAGTGCCGATTAGATGAGAGAAGACTTCCTGTTCTTGGTGGCGTAGCTGAAGTGGGGCTTCCTGTCACCAAACGTTAAGGTAAAGGCTCTTTTGGTGTGACATCACTCCCACTTGCTTGACTTGAAACCAAGGGTGAGGTTCAGGGTTTGGGGAACAAGTCCAGGAAGCTGCGTCCACTGATAACACAGAAAACGTATGTAGTTTAAAATAACGTATTTTTACTTGTTTTCTGTGAGCATTCCGTTAAGAAGTGGAACTACGGCTTCGGTTCGGCTTGTTTCATCAGCCTGTTGGTCCCCTCTAGGACTGTACTGCATGGTGTGTAGCCGTACACACCCTAACTCCGGGATATGGCGGGTCTCAAGATCCTGCTGCTCTGGGCTGGGATCATCAGTTTAGCCAACTGTAAGTAACCATCTTCCTCTTCTTCACGAAGGAAAAGCATTGGGGTTTTAATATGTTGTGTCCTTGTGTCTGTCATCTCAAAGTCTTCTCGAAGAATACAAAAACCAACCGTAGGTGATGAGGTCTCTTATTCTAAACTCCTAAATGAGTTGTTTTTGAAATTGTAGCATATTGTTGATTGTGTTTATGAGAAAAGGTGAAACGCTTTCCATGCCTCAGATAGAGAGATGAATCAGTCATCGCAAACGCTTGACAATTCACTTTTTTTTTTAACTGGAAAACATCACTGCGCAAAATAAAATCATTTAAAGTAAAAACTGAGGGCAGAAATGACAAGCTACAGTATAGCATGTCTTTGAGTTGTGCCTCCGTTTGTGCTACTTCACGTTTCTTTAACTTTCCAAACCCAAGAACACAAGACATTACAGCTCACGGTTGTGATGTGAGAAGCTGATAAGTGACAGCTTTGTGAGCCCCTTTGGCAAAAGAATAAACAGTTATGTTCAATCAAAGCGTGTCGTTAATAAGAAAACTCTTGAAACATGTTCTTTCATTTGGTACAAAGCTATGGGAATTTTTGCAATCATGTTTCTGTTCTGCTTTGACAGTGTGTGTGTGTGTGTGTGTGTGTGTGTGTGTGTGTGTGTGTGTGTGTGTGTGTGTGTGTGTGTGTGTGTGTGTGTGTGTGTGTGTGTGTGTAAGGAGGGGGTGGGGGGTTCTGTCAGAGATGAGAGGATTTCTTTTTCTGGGTGTGTCCCTGCAAGCTCTTCACTTCAACCCTAGTGGCTGTAGGTGTTGTATATGATACCTGTGTGTGTGTGTGTGTGTGTGTGTGTGTGTGCGTGTGTGCGTGTGTGCGTGTCTGTGTGTTGCTGCCTCTTGCATCACTCAGAGTTCTGCTACTTTTCAGCACATCAAATAATTTCTGCTATTTTCAGCGGGGACGTCTGCATACATGATCTGAATTAACCCTTCAATCTATTTATTTCACTCGGCTGTCTTTAATGTCACTCCGGGTCAGCATGTGTCGTTTGTGTCTAACATACAGTATTTCTCAGCTGTAGTGTGCGAGTCATCATGGTACACCGCATCAACAGACATTTGTATTAATATGTCTTCTCCTTTCAATAATCAAGCATATTTTTTCATAATTAAAACACAGTACAGTGAAGTACAGCAATGTGTTTTATTAGTTATTGTAAGAGGAATATCATACTTTGTAACCACTGGTTGATATTTACTAAGTACAGTTACTCAAATATTGTACATCATTACTATTCCGATGTATTGTACACGGCAATACATTTCAGAGGGAGAATTTACACATTTTCTGTATTATTTTTGAAAATTAGATTGTTAAAATGTATCATAAGAATATGCAAAAACACCAATACATTTATATATAGTCAATTTAACCAGTATAACTAACTAAATGACTATAATCAGCTTAAATGGAATGATATACTGCATAACAATATATCTCTTAAAGAGGTAATTTTGCCCCAAAATCCAAGAATCGTATAACTGAGGTAAAAAAGAGAAAATACATCTATAGTTTTGAATGTAAGGATTTTAATTGTAATGGTATTTTTACAAAGTGTTATTGCTATTTTGCAATGCTTCAGTAAAACTGGACATGCCTCAGTGGGAAAATACTTTACCACAAGTCCCACATTCTAAATCATATTTAAATACAAGTATACAAGTATTATCAGGTAAATCTACTTAAAAGTATCAAAATCATGTCATGCTGCTTCTGGAGAAGCACCCCCCCTCCCTTGTGAAGGAAGATAAATATTAAACAGTAAATACTTCTGACAAGCAATGTGTACTATCGCAAGTATGCATATTATAGTGTTTTACCATGAAGAAAATATAAGAATGGCTGTTTCTGTTCAAACAAACCTAGATGCAAAATAATTGCCAGCTTTATTTAGCTGTAGCACGACGGAGTTGTCAAAATGTTGACCACTTCCGTGTTCCATTCTGAGTTTCCTTCATTTCCTGGCAGAGCAGAGCACAAGCAGGCTGAGACAGAGCACAAGTAAATGACTTGAGAATTTGAGAAAAAGGGGAAGTGCAGTATGTAAAATGAAGAAGTGAGGTCAGAAAAGCTAAACATGTGCGTGCTTGTTAATGCAAAATATGAGAAGAAAGTAAAGGCAGGTTAGAATAAAACGGATGGTGATAACTGATAGAGAGAAAACATGCCAGACAGACCCAAACGCTGCTTCTGTTTCTTTACTAAATGTGAAGCAAACCAGACACCTGGGCTCTTACTGACACTGAATTGTGCCGTTATTGAATACCTTCTCCTTGGTCGCCCTGACTCCCTTTTTCTACTTCTGCTTCTTTCTCAAACTTGGACAAAAAGCGTGTGACCTTAAACGCACTAAAGTTACAGTTTCACTCTTTTGTTCCACACTTTTGACGACACGGAAAGAGTGGACCAAGTATGCTTCACTTGAAACTAGTTTTGAAAAACTCAGTTATGATAAAAATGCATAGCTTGAAATATTAAGTGCATCTTTCAAACCTTTCACTGAAACAATTAAAATGAGTCACGACAAAGTATGAGGTGCGAAATGTCACTGCAGAGAGCATGCTCGATATAATGAAACAAGAGCGCACAAAACCACATCCTGAGCTCCTCGCTTGACTGCCCCTCACCACGCATTGAGATTATTATAAAGAACAAATGGACAAAACAGCCAAGACGGGTTCAGTAAATCCATTCTGAAAATCGGGGAAGTAGTGAGCAAACACTTTTACAGGCTTTTTTATTCCGTGTTATAATTATATAAAACAAATATAAAAAAAGAATACAAGGTTAAAATAATGCAGATAAAAGTGCAGAAATAATATTAGGTGATGCTGTCATTTCTAATAACTAAGAACGAGGATATAAAAGAGAAAGTCCATTTGCCCTTTCATATGAGCGTGTGATCTGTGCAAACTGACACTAATTGTGCAAGCTTGGAGAGGTTCTAGGTTTTGGTGCAAAGCAGGAAATCGTGGTTTGCTTTTTTTGAAATAGCATGTGAGGCTCCTTGCAGCATTGTTGTAGCAACCTAATGCAGAACTTCAGATGAAATGGTTGTTTTCCTCTGTTTGACATGACAATGCTTTTGGCCCTGCAGGATGAGTTCTATCTGTCAGATAAAGTGGACACTTTAATAGACTCAACATAAAGAACAAATCAAAGTTTTTTATGTTATTTGTCTTGTTTCATTTTCTGCATATGCTATGCACTACTGTACACTTTCATGTCAAAACAGTTTTTTTATGATTTGAATTTGTTCTTTTTGCAGGTCAAAGTTCAACTATATCCCCAACAAGTGAGTGGGCAACACCTACATATTTAACATTCAATTATTACTATAATGAATACAATGTTTAATTAGAATTAAGCCACCAATGTGCTACATTTACCTTGTGCACCTTCCCTTCACACTCTATGTACTCCGTCTTATCTGTACAGCAACATCTGATTATGGAAATAATGTGCTCTATGCATAATGTGTGGCCGAAATATATCTTCTCACTCTTTTTAAGTTGCAGACATCCATAAACAGTTCCAAAGTAAAGTATCAGTTAGATAGCAACTCCTTATTGGAATGTGGGGCCACAGTTATCTATACAGACAGTTATTTATATACAACACATGTAAGTATATTCCAGTTTGTGCTCAGCTCAGAACATTTTGCTTTGCCAAAGCAGTCGTAAACTCTTATGTTCATACTGTATGCAACGGCGATTTTCATTTAAACCCAGTACAGGAAGTAGTTTGGCATTCAGAATGCTTGCAGTGGTGCAATGGAAAGAAACGTCTCTCTGCAGGTCTAATTTTACTCGCATTTATATTTCCTCTTCTGTTCTTGAGGTGTCTTAACATCATTTTTCATGCACTCTTTAATTACATTACATTACATTACATTTCATTTAGCTGACGCTTTTATCCAAAGCGACTTACATGCTATACAGTAGACCGTAGACACAGCAACGGTGAGCAATTAGGGTTAAGTGTCTTGCTCAAGGACACAACGACGCAGACTGCCGGAGCCGGGGATCGAACCACCGACCCTCTGATTGAAAGACCGACTTGCTAACCACTGAGCCACAGTCGCCCCCGTAATTTGTACGTGCTGGGCTATTTTGTTTCAAGGTTCTCTTTCAGACTAGTGGAAAGAAAACAGCCAAAATACATATTTAGATGTATATTTTACCACAATGTGTCTATTTGGGTCTGTAGCTGTCTCTTAAATTCAACAAGATTCAGCATTAGATAATGCCCCATTGCATAATTTTAGAAAACCTGATATGGGGTGATACAAAGATAGAAGATAAAAAATCCACAATTCCCTTCATATAAACCTTTGACTCATATGTTAATAAAATGAAAGAAGATTTTTTAGCTGATTTCTTTTTCAGATTACTGTTCTGGAAATGTATCAAAATGATCATATCGTGAATAATTTGCATATTCTTACATACTATTTCAGAAAATGTGTTTTACAAAAATAGGAAATAATCTTAATGTAAGTAATCAAATTGGGAAGTTCCAAGGTGTTATCTAGTATTTAAATATGTTTACCCTTTTCAATTGGCCTGCTAAAGCAAACTATTACTAAATTACTGACTGCAAAGTATCTATACTTTTTGGAGTGTAAATTTAGATCTTGAAATAATGGAAAAATACCAGGCTACTCCTCATCAAATCTGGTTTATTAATAGTATGTTAATTTACTCTAAAAAATAAGCTTATTTAGGGAACTATTAATGCAACGCTATGCCCCCACTGTACCTCTGTTGACAATCCTGTTGAGCTTATCAAAGAAAGACAGCATTAAGTCCAAAAACAGGAAGTATTTGAGCTCCCAGCTCCAGGTAACGCCGTGCCGATTCCTTTTCTATTCTAACTAAACACGGTCTTTCCTCTGAAGATAACTTTGCTCTTGCCCAGTGCTACTATGTTTTTCCACATCTTCTCTTCTTGTTTAATCAAATATGATGGAAGGATAGACACGTAGCTGCACCATATTTGTGACAAGAGGCATTCATGTGGTCATCATCATTGGAGGGGCCATGCTACATGTAGCACCTTTTGATGAAGTGGGAGCTAGCATTGAGATACTGTGTTTGGCCTGATTTTGCTTTTCTTGGAACGCTTGTTTCAGCCCTCTTACCTCCACGCACCACCACAAATTCCACTTTCCCTACAATGACCAGCTTATCTGTCCCCGCCTCAACTCCACGCACCGTGACAACAACTGTCACGCCTTCAGACACTTCAACAACTGTCACGCCTCCAGACACCCGAACTTCCCACAAACCTCCACTCACCTCACCAACCATCACCTCAAACTCCCAAAATGCAACGCTCAATTTAATCAACGTGACTGGTAATGTATTCTCAGTTTTATTGGAGAAATTAGAGTTGCATTCAGCATGATGCTGGTATATGCATTATATTAGGTAAGACTCTTAGTCAGACTTTACTGTTAGAACGTAAAGTATTTCTACTCGAAGGTGACCTCCAGCATGCTCTCCATCTCACAGCCACCACTGCTCCTCCTGCAAGCACCTCACCCTCACCCAAAACCAATAACACCACTCAAATCCAGACTTCACTTCCAATCACCACCACCAACACCACCACCACCCCAGTGACTTCTTCCAAAGGTTGTATTTCTCTCCTTACATGCCCTCCATTTGTCTTGTTGATGACTGTGATATAAAACAGTTATTTAAATACGTATAGCCAACAGTTACTAGCACTGCTAAAGAATGGATTATTAGAAGTTCATAAAAAAAACTCAAACTTGCTTCACTTGCAAGTTGATTTGGAGTTTTCAAATTTTTATAATCATCTATTAATATGTTGTTTTTTTCTCCTCTGAATGTGTTCTCCAGGCATCACACAAGCCCCTCCACCTCAATGTGAGTATCAGTAATATTTTTCAAGAGACAATACTTTTCATTTTAACAAACACACTTAACAAACCACTAATTATATCATTTTCCAACATCTATACAAGCAAACTGAGATTAAACCACGTCATCGGGTGGTTTGTATGAACCACAGAAGGAGATTTTATAACTGTTAATTTTGTGTCCAGGTTCTTTCAATGTCACAGCCATCAAGTTTGGCTTCCAGGTTGACATGTTGAAGTCTACCAATGCCGGCTCCACCATCAGCTTCAAGGAAAAGGGCCAACCGGGGGAACCCATCGTTCAGTCCTTCAATCAAAGTTCTCATCAAATCCAACACCTGAAGCCTTGTACCGAATATGAGCTCAATGTGACATATATCGATAGTGCTGGCAATGAAACAACTTGTAAAACTGAAATTACTACACTGAATATGAGTGAGTCAAAACAATTCATTGGGCTGCATTTCATTGTGTTTTCTTCTAATCGATGAAATGAGACAAACAGACGGATGTGTGCAGATCATTTCACTTGTGTATTTCAGTTGGAGATGACGTTGTAGATGGCAGCTGCATGCCTGGATATGTTTGTTACCAGAGTGAATGGGACATCAGCTCTTCACTGTCAACATCAAATAGTATTTCAGTCGTGTCATGCAGCAGTGACATGAAGGAGTTCTGCATCAAACCTGCTTTCAATGACATATGCACAAATTTTACTACGACCTTCACTTCAGTGTGTGGGGCTCCCTTTAGCCTCAGCAGAAGCATCCCTGTTGGTAAGAACAGTCGAGTCCTCGTGTGGTTTGACTTGCATGTGGTGTACACCTCGTGTCATCAGGTTCAACGTCTGTGCTGTTTTCTTTCTTTTCTACAAATGTCTTAGATCCAACTCAAATAAATCAGACGGTTTCAAAGGAATTTCCTGCAAAAATAGAATCAAAATTACCTCCAAACTGCAATCTCACCATTGATTACACCTGTCAGAGTAAGTGGAACGACTCGAGGTAAAGAGACTGTCAGCATTATGAATGGATTTACATGGAAATAAAAAGAGACCATTTGTCACAGTAGATGCTCGACCTGTAGTAACAATCTGACTTACAACTGAATCTAAATTGTCTTTTGGGGGAAGAGAAAGTCGAGGTATTGCTTTGTGCACTCTGTATATAGAATATTTATTCATTCGTTGCAATGTGTTCCCATTTGAGTCGAAGAGATACAAATACCAGCTGTTAAAGAAAAGCTGTCATCCTTGTGTATCCACAGAAGCCAATGAACTCAACACCAGGAAACTTTCTGAGCTGGAGCCCTTCACAGACTACAGCTGTACTGGTCAGGTCAAACACAACAACGACACCCTAAATCTCACGACTGCTGTCGACTTCAGGATTGACTGTGGTACGTTGGTATCCACGACTCCTGCGTGCAGTGATAAGGACTTGTATCCTAAGATCACTTTGGGGAACAGAACAGCTCCAGATGTTCAGTTCAGTGTTACAGATGTCTGATGTGTTCCAACAGATCTCACAATAGGCCTCACAAAGGAAGCTGTCACCAACACCTCCATTGAGTTGAGTTGGGACACGACCAGTCAGAAGTGTCAGAGTGAACTTCCTCATCTGGAGAAGCTTTCTTATGACTGCAGTTGTGAACCTTCTTCCCGCAGACACAAACACAGAAGTGAGTATACATATTTACAGTAACCCTGTTATTATTTGATGCATTTTACAGGAATGCACTTCTCTGTGAATAAATAAATAAATAATGAAACATGCTGTGGACATTGGGATCAGTGCTTCATGCTCACACTTGAGCACGCTGAGTGATCGTAGGTGTAAAAACCTGAGAAGAGATAAGAAGTCACAGTTTGGTGAAGATTCACTAATGGACATGAAGTTTGATACAGAAATAACATGGAAACATAAAAAAACAACTTGGCTCAATGTTATTATATTTGTGTTTGCCTAATAGCACAAAATGTACTCAAGTTGTAGCTAGCAGGACCAGAGCTGGTGATCTACTAATGACACACGGTGGATATTAATAATTGATTGACTGATTATGTTGCAGTTGCAGTTCCAGTTCCAGCTAAGACGAACCCATCAGGAGGAGCATGTATTATTACAGGACTGAAACCACACACCAAATATTCCTGTAAAGTCCAAAGCAAATACGACAATAAATCACTTTACCAACCAACTGAAGTTACACACACAACTAAGATTGGAAGTAAGTATCTTTAAAAAATGTCAGACTATTTATTTATTACGCTTTTAGTAATAATATTTCTCAGGCAAATTGTTCTATCCATTATTATAATTCAATTTATGTAAATTATCTGATTCTTCATCCTGTTTTTTAAACATGTGACATTAAATGATGATCATCAGACAGCAAATCAGTCCCTGATACCAATAAACATAACAGCATTATAATGAACATTACAACGCAGCTCCAATCGTACAGCAGCTACTCTCAGTGTTATTGTTACTGGGAAATCTAGCTTCAGTCAGTTTGGTACCGGAGTAATTATTGACTCGAATTATAGACAAATGCATTCCAAAACTAAAAACATAAGTATTACTTAAACACATTTGCATTCACTGTAAATCCCGTCTTTAAGTAATGCATTTAAAAACAACAGCTTTGAAGTGGAATCCTTTTTTTTATGTAGTTTACATTAAATGAGTTTCCTGCTTTAACATCTACAGTTTGTACTTCAGGATAGCTTTATTAAAAATAAATGACATATGTGAAGTCAGACACATTCTGTCTTTATATCACTACTTAGAACCAATACAGCAACACACTAGCGATGCGTATCAGTGTTAAACGGCTACTAAAGCTAACTGAAGTGTCACTTTCACTGTGAGTGAGTGGTGTAGCTAACAGAACATATTTTGTTTTTCTCCACTCTCTTAGTACCAGAAAATATTACTTCACTGACGGTGAACGTTCCAGAGCACAACGTGATAACAGTAACTTGTGATTACGATGAAAAACATTTTAATGGACCTAAGAAGGAATACCATGCACGTCTTCATGGCGTGACGGAGAAGGTTAACAAAGACAAATGCTTTTTTGAATTTAAAGATCTAAGCTACTCAACGGAATACAAACTGGAGGTTTGCATAAGTTTCACAAGATTATTATATTCAAATTCATTGTTTTGTTCAAGTGCTATAATTCCTAATAATAAGGGATGTTTTTCTATTTCCAGGTGATTGTTTGCAATGAAGAGTTTTGCAGCAAACCCAAGAAATACTCTGTTTCCACTTCCTGTATGTGCTGTTTAAATTACTTTCACAAATTGTCTCACATTGTTCAGTTAAATCATTTGACACACTTTGCTTTGACAGACACATCCATTGCTACACACATTGCAGCTTTAACATAAATGCCACCACTTTGATATTATTTCTCCATCATTTTACAGATAATGATAAAGCTGTCATCGGGCTTCTGGTCTTCCTCATCATCCTTACATCTGTGGCTCTGCTTTTAGTCGTCTACAAGATTTACATTCTGAAGCGCAGAAAGTCTCAGTAAGGGTTATTCTGTCGGTTTGACTGTGGTTGTTTTACACATATACACATCTCTTATATATCTTTTCTTTTACAGTACACAAAGACAACTATTATTCCATTTTAGACATAAATATCATTGCTGTTATACATATTTTTGTGTAGGCCTTTTTCCCCCATTATTTATATATATAACGTCTGTATAATTAAAATAAATTTGGGCCATACATTCACATTTTTTTTAATAATTTTCAGTGACCTGGGTGAAAACATGAAGCTTATTACTACAGCAAGTGAGTAGACTTTATAATTTTTTTCAGGATCCTGGATTTAGTCTTGAACCAGATGATTAAAGCAGTCTTTCAGTATCTGATAAATGACAGCTACTGTTTTCAAATGATTTATGAAGTTTAAAAGAAATCTGACAATACAGACGTATTCCTTTATTTCTTGTTAGAATATGTTTGAGGATGTTTCAGTACAAATAATTAATTTTAATAAAACACATAAATGTATTCAAATATTTAGAATAATGGCGAGTAATACATTTCTATTACGTTCCATTACGTTGTTTCTTTTTCTTATCTGCTGTCTGGTTTGCTGTTGTAGATGACGAAGAGAACCTGATGCCTGTCGAGCCGATTGCAGCAGAGTCCCTGCTGGAATCTTACAAGAGGAAGCTTGCTGATGAGGGAAGACTTTTCCTGGCAGAGTTTCAGGTTAGTTTGATATTTTGTTGTTGTTTTTAAAGCATTGTTTGTTTTGTATTTATTGGTCTTAATTGGATGGAACAGAGAGGCAAAGAGGAAGATGGTCAATAGCCTAGTATAAGTCCAAGGCTGGACTTGAACCAATGAAATTGTGCGGGCTGTGGCCCTTTAATTATAGATTAGAAGTGTGGATGGTACTTTAGAATTGCTGCTTGGTGTTCAGCAAATGACATCAATTGTTTCTGCTTTCAGAGCATCCCCAGAATCTTCTCTAGGTACACGGTGAAAGAGGCCAAGAAGCCCTGCAACGTCATCAAGAACCGCTACGTGGACATCCTGCCATGTGAGTCTGTCCAATGACGCCTGAGGCTTTTTAGATAAAAGGGATGAATGCATGCTGGCAGATATGAGAAGTGTTTCATTTTTACAATTAAACGTCACCAACAAAACAGTAAATCACACCATCAGTTTCAACTAGGCTTGTCTACACTCATATGTTTTGCTTTCTGTATATACTGTGGCAGCTATTTATTTAATATTTCTCCATATATTTAATTATTTTTGGAATTTTTTTCAAATCAGTGATCTGGTTGGTTTTGTTCTAATATTTAAATCAATGTGCGATATACCTATTACATTGAAAACAGCTTGTTCATTTCCATAGAATGTACATACACTCCTCATTCAATCAGGTTTTTTTTAGGGTTGCTAAGGTGTCTTCTGTGTTTTTTTCTTTCCTATAATACTCATATATTCATTTATTAATTTCCTGCCCAGATGATTATAACCGTGTCCAGCTGACCACCGGAAATGGAGAGGCAGGATGTGAATACATCAATGCCAGCTTCATTGATGTATGAAAAACATCCACATCATAGACACATGGTTCCAACCCATTTCTGGTATTACACACCTTATTGAGCATCATTTGTTTTCCTCCTGCAGGGGTACAAGGAATCTAAAAAGTACATTGCAGCTCAAGGTAAGGTTAAATAATCCTATTCTTCACACAGTCATGGTTCTGGATGAGACTATGAAGATATTCTGTTTGTGCTGCAGGGCCGAAGGATGAGACTGTGAGCGACTTCTGGAGGATGGTCTGGGAGCAGCAGTCTTCCATCATTGTCATGGTCACACGCTGTGAAGAGGGGAACAGGGTAAGAACAGGAGTTTCAACTCTTATTTTATTTTAAATATTGTCCTGCCTCCTCCTCTCGCTCACACTACATTTCTCCAATTCTTAAAAAGAGGTGAGCTTATCAAAGGTCTATTTGTACTGGTCCTTCACAAAAAGACCTCGGGTCAGCTCCCCTACTTTGTATAGCTCAGACAGATGTGTTCAATTAGTGTGGGCATGTGTGTGTGTGTGTGTGTGTGTGTGTGTGTGTGTGTGTGTGTGTGTGTGTGTGTGTGTGTGTGTGTGTGTGTGTGTGTGTGTGTGTGTGTGTGTGTGTGTGTGTGTGTGTGTGTGTGTGTGTGTGTGTGTGTGCGTGCGTGAGTGTGTGTATGTGTTGCCAGTTGCTGGTATGTAAGCAATCCTCAAATAATTTTCTGACACATGTGTGGCCAAGTACATATATGAGTGTGTTGAAGCTACAGACAGACTCAAGCCAGTCAGTTATGGGAAATGATTATATATATATATATATATATATATATATATATATATATATATATATATATATATATATATATATATACTGGATAGGGACAAAACTATCAAAATTCACACTCATGCGCACACTGTGGTCTCATTACTCGGAGAATGTTTGCACTTTTAACATGCATCAACTACATATTTGACTTTTGGGTTAAAGCGCAATCAACAGTGTTCCTGTTGTGTTACTTGGGTTGTCACTTTCTCTCTCCCCTCTCACATGTTGTGTTGCAGATCAAGTGTGCGCAGTACTGGCCGTCTCCAGAACGGGAGACAGAAATCTTTGAGGAGTTTATAGTGAAGCTGAACTCAGAGGACCAGTGTCCAGATTACACCATCCGCCGTCTCAGCCTATCTAATGTGAGTCTCCATCAAACGTTTAGTATGTTCTTGCTTTTTAATTTGTGTGTGTGTACTCATGTGAGTTTGTGTAAAAACAAAGGCCAGTATTTCTGTCCATCTTTATCTAAATACATTTGATTTAACATTATTCAGTGTTATTATATGTCTTTGTTTGCATAACCGTGTGTGTCTGCAGAAGAGGGAGAAGAACTCAGAGAGGGAGGTGACCCACATCCAGTTCATGAGCTGGCCGGACCACGGCGTCCCCGGGGAGCCGCATCTGCTGCTGAAACTGAGAAGGCGTGTCAATGCTTTCAAGAATTTGTTCAGCGGCCCCATCGTCGTTCATTGCAGGTAAGTTCAAGCCAACATCACTTCTCTTTGTTCCAATTATCAACAACATTTTAATTGACTAATTGTAGTTGTGATTTTGCTACATTGGTTGTGATTTCTTCTTATTTTAGTAGAGTACACCTGTAGCTTCCCATTTCCCATTATTTCCATTTTTGGGCATGCCAAAATTACATTATTTGCTAATGTTTCCTGTACTTAGTGCATTACTGACCAAGCTGCACTCATTTGTATACTTTCTGTATAGTATTTTATCAAATTTGTATATGTTGTAGTCATATACCTTCCTATTGTCACCATCCTTATTGAACAATTGTTTATCTTTATATACAGCATATGTCTTTATAAACGTGTGCTATCTGGTTAGCTGCTAAACTGCATTACGTTGTACCCATAATGACCGTGCAGCAGTAAAGTAATGTGTTCATATCCAAGTAATTCCAAACTGGACTCATAATTGCTTTCTATGTATTAATGTCCAGTCCAGACTGTCTTGTGCACACAGTAGACAATTCAAGTGTCTTTTCAGGCACACCACTGAACTTGCTCATTGCAAATTAAAAGATGCCTCTGGGTTCGGAGGGTCTCATATGGTCGTTTCCCATCTATTAGCTTCCAAACTTATGCTTGACTTCATCTACTTGCCACTGATAGACATGTGTACCAACTTGTAATAACACAATGTCATACATGTGCAGCGCGGGAGTCGGAAGGACAGGCACCTACATTGGCATCGATGCCATGATGGAGGGTCTGGAGGCGGAGGGGAGAGTGGACATCTACGGCTACGTAGTTAGACTCCGCAGACAGAGATGTCTCATGGTTCAAGTCGAGGTGAGATATCAATTTAGGTCATATTTTAGGCACAGTGTGTGCCAAAACATACAGAAAGGAAAGCCACATGAACAAACAGCTAAACGATGGCAAAAAGGGAGATGTAGTGTGATGGTGTGTGGAGTGAAACAGTGTGCTCTCGAGCGGCCACCAGAGGGCAGAAGCTAATAAATGTTGTGCACAGTAATTAAGTACGTAAACTATTTTTTGTTTGTTGCACCTTTCAAAACGCAGGCTTACAGGAGAATATAGCACAATAGCAGCAAAACAATGGACGCATCACAGCTCAAAATAAGTAAATGAGTCGAGCACAGCAGTTAAAAAGACCTTCAGCTGTGACTTAAAATGCCCAACAGAGGACATGAGTGGCCGAGCAGAGTTATAAAGCATTAGTAGTTTATTGCACTCCAGAGCAAGACTATTCAAAGCCTTGTAGACGAGGAGGAGGGTCTGTTTATTAAATGTAAAACCGAGAAGGAGGCAGAGGTAAACAACTGTTTGATAGGGAATTGTAAATCTGAGATGTGGATTGTGTTACTCAATAGTCATTTGTTTTATAACCCCAAAGTGTATGTCCTTTGTTGTTTAAATACATTTATCCGCACGTAGGCCCAGTACATCCTGATTCACCAGGCACTGCTGGAGCACAATCAGTTCGGAGAGACTGAGACCACTGTGTCTGAGCTCCACAGCACACTGAGCACGCTCAGACAAAGAAACTCTGCAAATGAACCCAACTTAATGGAGGAGGAGTTTGAGGTATGGCACTTCACAACATTTGTGTTTCTGATCCCTTTAAAAACTGTTTCCTTCCCCCCTCTTATTATTTAATAGGGGAGAAATTACAGACCTTCATATATCACTGATGAAACGTCTTTTTTCTTGTAATTCAGAGACTCCCCATCTATAAAAACTGGAGGACATTCAACACAGGGATCACAGAAGAGAACAAGAAGAAGAATCGCTCTTCATCTGTCATCCCATGTATGTATGAGCTCAACAAAGGAACAATTTAAACTGTAGAATAACAATCGTAATATATCTGTATATATGGACTATGTTTATCATGTGCATTTCAGTGTACATGCATTCATATACCAAAGTAATTATCTTCAACTTGCCTTCACTCAGACGACTACAACCGAGTGCTGCTGAAGCTAGAGGAAGGACGCAGTCATGATAGTGACCCCAGCGAGGAAGATGAAGAAGACTCATCAGATGAGGAGAATGAGGAGTCCACTATATACATCAATGCCTCCCACATAGATGTATGTGATTGTATTTTACTGGCACATTCGGCCTATTTACTTACTTGTTTCTGCGTACCTCCAATATTAATCAGGACAAAAATAACAGTGTTTTGTTTAATTACAGTGAAACAAATTGTGTTCCTGTTATAGCATCTTTTCTGTTGTAGCAGGTGTTATCTCATTAACTCTGAATTAATTGAATTTGAAGAACTCTAATTGAATTCACCACATCCTATCTGCTATGAGTGTGTACAACAATAGACGTGTGATGTGTTTGCTTGCCCACACAGGGATACTGGGGCCCACGCACCTTCCTCGCAGCGCAGACTCCGCTGCCAGACACCACGGCCGACTTCTGGTCGATGGTTTACCAGAAGAAAGCGTCTACTATCGTCATGCTCTCAGGCTGCAGTGAGGGAGATAAGGTATACTAGTATAATGCACATATCATGATATGTATGCTCTTGGGGCATATACTGTATGGGAGATACACTGGTTTTCTTATGGGTCTGCTTGTTCACAGGAGTCTGATTGTGTCTACTGGGATGAAGACAAGAAAACTTTTGGGGACTTTGAGGTGGAACTGGCAAGCACGGACACCTCCCCGACTTTCATCACCCGCAACATGCTGATACGTCACGTCAAGGTAACACACCAGCAACCTACTGGCAACGGCTGCCCGGCTCTATCACCATATTTATCCGCATCAGACTGTGATCTGAGCGGTTACAACACGCTGCTTTAACCCCACACTTCTGTCAACAGAGGAAAGAGAGTCGGCCGGTGAAACAGTTCCAGTTGCGGAAGTGGGCGAGCGGCGAGCTGCCGGAGAAAGCTCAAGATCTCACAGACATGATCAAGGAAATCAAGCACAGCTGTGGCAGCAGCAAATCACAGAGGAGCATGCCCATTGTGGTCCACTGCAAGTAAGGCAACCTCACAGAAAATGTCCTGTGGAGTCTTAAAGGAGCCACAACACATCCAGCTTTTTATAAGGAGCTTTCAAAGCTCCATTTCTTTTGGAAGACAAATCCTCCCCACCGACTTTCTGTGCAGATCCAAGTTGTGACTCCTACAAAGTCAAACTATACAGTTACACACCTTCGATATTTAAAGAAAAATAACACAGAAAATCTGTCAGAACATTTTGGGGGACACTAGGCTTGTTACATTTTAACAAATCACCAATCATAAATACATTTCTAAATGAATGGTACATATTATACTAAAATGTGTTTATCAGAGTTGTAGTATCGCCTTATTAGAAGGAAGATGTGTATATGAGTATCTTATGTGTGGAGTTTCTTTTCTCTAGTTGAAATGGACTAGCGAAATGTAATCATCCATAAGTAGGAACATGATCGTATAATTGGGCCCATATTTCTTCTAAGAATTACAATTACATTACATTTCATTTAGCTGACGCTTTTATCCAAAGCGACTTACATGATATACAGTACACAGTCGACCGTAGACACAGCAACGGTGAGCAATGAGGGTTAAGTGTCTTGCTCAAGGACACAACGACATGGACTGGCTGAGCCGGGGTTTGAACCACCGACCTTCTGATTGAAAGACTGACTTGCTAACCACTGAGCCACCGTCGCCCCAATTAAGGATGCTTTTTTTTATTAAGCTGCTGCAACATGAGAGCCTCCTGTTTAATCACATGTAAACAGAACAGGAATAACCAATCAACATATCAATCAGTTATGTGTTTTTCTGCAAACACATTGTTTATTCAATCAATTGTATTTGCCTGAAATATAACCAGTAGCAATTAACAATCTATATATTTATTCTATATATTTGATGCAGCCTTCTACGACCTGGAATAGGTCAAGTTACAAATAATGAAATAGTGACAAAAGCATGATCTAAACCTTCTCTCTCTCTCTCTCTCTCTCTCTGTGTGTGTGGTGCGTGCGTGTGTGTGTGTGTGTGTGTGTGTGTGTGTGTGTGTGTGTGTGTGTGTGTGTGTGTGTGTGTGTGTGTGTGTGTGTGTGTGTGTGTGTGTGTGTGTGTGTGTGTGTGTGTGTGTGTGTGTGTGTGTGTGTGCATCCTCAGTGATGGCTCGTCCCGTTCAGGAATCTTCTGTGCTCTGTGGAACCTGCTGGACAGCGCTGAGACTGAGAAGCTGGTGGATGTTTTCCAAGTGGTCAAAACCCTCCGGAAGGAGAGACAAGGCATGCTCTCCAACCTGGTAAGAAGTCAGCGTCACAGCTTTAACTTCAAAAAGTGTAGAGTATTATAGCACTTGGCTGGTCAGTGACTCAATAATGTCAATACTTGACAGATGATGTTCTGCTGAGGTAGAGGAGTATTTAATGATCTCTTTTTTGTGCCAACATCAAATTGACATACTGTATGAATGTTTCACATACTGTCACACTGGTGCCCAGACATTGTCCCTCCCCAACAGGCAACGCATTTTACTGTTTACCAGTGAATGCTGAGTGTGCAGCAGTCGGAGCTACTTATGTTACGTGCATTGAGTTTGAGTCATGGTTTTAACTTTATGACAACAATTAATAACCCACAACTCTCTAACGCTCTAACAGGGTAAAATACCACAAGACAACAGTTTATGTCACATAAACAATTATAATACAATAATACATAAGGCTAATAATTGTACGTTTATGACATTTACACCGCCGAACTGCATGCTGGGTACAGCCCGCCCACTATCACAACTATAAGAAACTTCGTAGCAACATTAAAAAACGGAAAAGAGCGATGCAGGCGGAACAAGAGAGAGCAGAGATGCACCAACACAATGTGTTGTCCAGAGAGGAGCTGTGTCTGCTGGCTGGAGGGTTTGAAAAGTCCGACCAGACACATAAAAGCTGGGAATTAAACCACCAACCCTGCGGTTACCAGAGGACCTCTACTCACTGGGCCACAATTAACCTATGTTGCTCCTCATAAAGGACTAAAAATGTATCATTCTTGGTACTACTTTGTACTCTTTAAAAAAAAAAGACTGCATTATGTTTGATGTAATGGAAAAAGTTTGCTAAATTAAAATCCGGATTTACAGAGTTTGAATGTAAAAGTACATGTTAATATAAAACTAATATGATTTACCTTACAATTACAAAGAAAATCGTTAAATTGTTAGTATGGACATAAACCTTTATATAACGAGCTAGATATTTAATTACAGGTAATTATTGTTATTTTACATACATTTGTAAGTAATCTAAGAAAACAGTAAAAATACTGTATAAATAATACAGACATTTTTCTATAAAAAAATTAGAAAAAAATGTAATTTGTTATTATTAGCATAATACGTAAATTAAAAGTTGGGTTGTTTATTTACAGATAATGTCTGTAATTTTATAGAGTTTTGTATATAATTTAAAAAAACAGAAAAACTACTGTAAAAATTTAGAGTTATTTCCTGTAAAATTAGGATTTTTTTTTTACAGTGTACAGTGTTCATCGTAATAAGGGAACATTATGTGTTTTTGGACAACAATAGAGATACCTGGCTCAGAGGAATCAGCTACACTTGTTAGAAGGATCATTTAATTGTTTGTTTTGGTCTTTTCTGTAATTTTTTTAAATTATAGATATAGAAAATATATAATATTGCACCACACCACATGATTATGTTTACACTAAAATATGTCTGCGTCTCTTACAGGAGCAGTACCAGTTCTTGTACGAGGCCCTGGAAGTCGTCTTCCCTGTCCAGAACGGGGAAGTGAAATTAGTACAGGCCTCTGCAGGCGACTCGGTCCAGGTTGTTAATGAAACCAAAGCAGCGGAGCAGCCAGCAGGGGAGAAGGTTGAGCAGCCAGCTAGCACTACCAGCAACAACCAGCAGGGGGCAACAGAGATCATTCCTCTTGTGGCTGATGGAGGGAAGGAAGACATACAAGAGAAGCCTGAAACGAAGACAGCACCACTGGAGGACCCCAGCAACGGTGCCACTGTCACGGTGGAGTTGTGAGGGGACTGGCTGGCTGCTGGCTGTGCCTTTTACTTTTGGGAACAAGCGCTTTAGTTGAATGCTTTCTTTTCATTAATTAACAGTATGAATGTATAAACATTGTAAAGCTTTTACACAGTGTTATGTTGAGATTTGTTAAAGAATTTGATCAAATATTATGTCAATTTCCCAAAAATATAATTTTTCTAAGTTATGAATATTTTTTGTTGGAAAAGTGTAAGGATGCAAGGAGCAACGTTTTCTAGAAATGCTGTCGTCAAACTAGGGGCCTTGGTGAGAAACGTTAAATTATACCTATATAAGTGCATGTTGAGTTTGAGTTAGTTTCTGTATTTCTTCCCCCTAAATAAACAGAATGTATTGTCTACACACACACACACACACACAAAGTCGTTAAGTTCAAAATTAGTCTCTCATTTCATTATAAGACACTTACAAAAAGAGTCTTATTTATGTTGAATACATGCATTTTAACAATAAAGTTACATTTGTCTGCATGAACTTTTCCTGTAAAATAAATCAGCTTCTTACTATAACCAATCAACTACATAAAGAGCTTTGATGATCTCACATGAGAGATGTCAGTGCTCTTCTCACAATGTCAGGGCTCGGTTGGAAAGACAATGTCACATATTTACGTTCAACAATCATGATAAAGAAATATTTAAAGCCAAATCTGATGACAGTTGTGGAGTTGTGACTGGTGGAGAATTGTCTCTAAAGATTAAAAAGGCTTCTGACTAAATGCTGCCAGTTTATAATTTTTTAACACCAAGATTATTAGTAACGCACTTAACACCTAACTGCTTTATAGACTGTGGTTTAACTGGTAACCAGGTGTTCAGTTCTTTAGTTAAGTTATATAACATAAAGAGCACACACTAAAAATACTAATATAGTTGAAATATTACAAAAAAGACAAAGGATAAAACTGGAAAACTCAAAACAATTTACTTTGATACCATTTTAAATCAATGTTTAAATTTGTGTAATCATTTTCAAAGGCAATCGGTTACAAATTTTAAGACACATAAGATACAAAATGAACAGTATCCACAAATTCAGCACAATCATACAAACAAACCATCTGTACATTCATGGAAATGATGATCTTGTGTTAGTTTTAGACTAAATACAAATCTGTCACGTTCTCTGATGTAAGAAATACATTTGAATTGATTCAGGGAATTCCTGCTACTATGTCTTTTACATTTCTAAATACACAACATAAATAGAAATACAATGTATAAAAATAATAATCTAAATAAAAACCATCAACACTGTTGAATCCGAGAGAACATCTGTGCTTCATTCACACTTTTTCCAAATCAAACTTCTGATTCTATGTTAGAGGCTCAGACGTTTGTGAACGTTGTAAATACCACAACTACCGCAGCCCTGAGAACATTTCAACTAACGTTAAGACGTACACTCGTTGCTGCAGGGGTCACGAAACAGTCACAGAGCAATGAATAGCTGTCTGCCCTTTGAGTTCAATGTACATACATCAGACTCAACAACAGTAAAAGAAAATGTTTTTGCAATAATATAATGCTAATATATTAGACCTTAACTTTATTTCTCCAAGTAACACAAAAAAATACATTTTAGAATAGCTGTTTTGGGGAGAAATAAATGCTTAATATTTATTTATAACAATAAATGTATTCATTCAAATCTTCTAGCACTGACCGACCGTTATAGCAAAAAAAGTTTTGGAAATAAGTATAATATATTAAACAACTGCCTACACAATGTGTTTTTTTTTGCCGAAAATAGAGGAACTATCTTTTACCATGTGGAAGTTGATAAATATGTCAGCAACTTTGGGAAAATTATTGTGAGAGTGGATTTTAATGATCAAAGATGCTAAAGTAACAGCACATGGCTATATAGTTAAATATATATGTGTATTTCTGTTGTCTGTCAAACGCTGTCAAACCCTGAATGCATCCCAATATAAGTCTTCTTATTGTACAAGAGAGTTGTGCTGGCCCATTCTGTCCATATAAAGTTATGATTCGTTGCTGAGCCTCAACTACATTAAGCAGGAAACACTTGACTGAACACGCATTTCTCTGAATTCTTGGAAGCAGCAAATTACGTTCACTTCTGTCTTTATCATTCTTAATATTTCTGCTTCACAATTTAGTCACACAAAACAGAACCAGAAGCAGCTAAATCCCATCACTATATGTGAGGAGCAGGTACGGCTCACGTCTAAACTTTAACCTTCTTTTGTATTGTGCAAACATAATATTCTGGTTTACCTCTTAGAAGTGACAAAGAACAAAAATACTAAATGTACATTTCTAAATAAAAAATGGCTTCCAGTTTGTTCTCAGTGCCATTTTGTGTAAAGCATTAAACTCTGTGTGTCCATTCTAAACCTTCACCTCCACAAGAGTTTTGAAATCTATATGTGATGGAATAATTGAGGTATGCATGCACATGCACACGCACGTGCACACACACACACATACACACACACACACACATACATTTCACACCTAGCTTAACATGTCACAATTTTATATTATACCTCATGTAAGCAAAACCATGAGGCTAGTTTAGTGTCCAACTTGTTTCCATAAGGATTTTGGCTTTTCTGCAGCTTTTCAGTACGTTGGGCAGCATAACAGGTAGTCATCCAGGAGCATGTTTGATAATCATTCATTTTGCTTTATTTAGTCAGACCAGACCATCAAGTGTTATCCTTTCTTAAAATGTAGCTGTCAGGGTGGCAGGGGACACTTTTTGATTTGTCCATAAAAGTCAAATTGCATCACTTTTGCCGCTTGAAAACTGTTAATTTCCACCCATGGCAGAATGTTCAATGTCCAACTACCCTGGCATCATCAGCACCACCCACTTCAAGGCACAGCTCCATCTTCCCTGATGTATGTGGAGGACAGGAAGCTGTCCGCTGAAGAATGGACCTCCAGCATCCATTATTGAAACTTTGTTTTCCAGAACTGGACCCAGACTTAAATCCCCTGCATTGTGTCACATCTTCACTTGTCTAACATTCAGCTGGACCATTTCAGATAAACTGGCTCTTTTGGCTAAGCATCAGGTTCACCAGCCAAAAGCAGCTCAGATTATCAGGACCCACGAGGAGCAAGGCCAGCCATGATATGGTGTAACAACCGATGGAAGATTCAGCTTTAATCTTTAATCATTTCTTGGCCCTGCTGCTTGGCTTCTCCTCTGTGTTGCTGTTTGATGAGGTCTGCCTTGCAGTTGCAGGTCGAACCTTGGACGGGTCAGATGTAGCCATGGTGTTGCCAGATTGGGTTTGGGCAGTTTCTGGACGTGTTTTGGACTCTTTTTTCTGCGGTGGAGGAGTGGTCGGCTCCCACAGGAAGAACTCGTGCAGCAGTGTGTTGACAGCCTCAGGACACTCCATCATGACCATGTGACTGCCGTCCTCCAGGACCTTCAGGAAGGCCATCAGAAGGATCTGACAGCAAAAGAACAGGTCGGATTTTTAGAATCAACTTCCAGACCTCTGGATCATAGCTGAGTTTTCAGTCATTAAAATAGTATAACAAAATGAAACAAAAGGACAGTTTAGTACAATGATCAGAATGCCAAAGACAAATTAATGTCTAAGCATTGTTGAGTTTACTGAAGGGAATATTTTGTTCTTCTAATTTAGTTTTGGGGGTGATTCTACACAACAGTCCCTGAAAGCTCAATGAGTTGTAGGAGGTTGCAATGTTTAACCCAATAACTAAAAGGTTTCAGTTAAAATTGACTATTGAGGACCAGAGACCACCTTAAACCTTGTATTGGGAGAGACGTTCAAGATTGTGGCAGAAAAACATCACAAAATGAATACAGAATTTGTGAAATATTTGGTTATAGCTAAAGTGGACAAAATGCTGGGGATCATCTGCAAAAACAATAGGGGATATGTAACAAGATGGGTCCAAGCCATGAGGGAATACAATATATTTCAGTGTCTTTAGTGGCATCTGCCTCCCTGCAATTGGAATCTCAGGCTTTGGGGTTTGAAGAGGTGCACTCACCTCAGCCATGCGCTGGTCCTCTTCAATGGGGACAAACTTGTCATGCATGCCGTGAACCAGCAGGATGGGCACTGTGAGTTCAGCATGGTAGACCTCATCGCCCTCAGGCCAGTACTGCCCGCTCATCATGGCGCGCAGCACAAAGGACGACACGTTGAAGGCATTGTTGTCTTTCAGCAGCTGCTTCTCCTTGGCACCCTGCCTAGCAAAGCCAGCCCTGTTGAACAGAGCGGAGGAGATTTACGTTCATGCATGGTAATCGTTATGGCTGGTAAAATTGTTAATGTTGCGTTGCCTTGCAGTGTGTCTTACTTGAGAAAGCTCCAGGCTAGCAGCGGCGAGAGGCAATGAAGCACACAGGTGGGCAGGTTGAAGATGGAGCAGAGGCTGGGCTCCAGAGCGGTGGGACCACCTCCGTTGATCATCACCATCTTGTGGATCTGCTCTGGATACTCGTGGGCCAGGAAGGTACAGAACGACACCCTAGAGAGCAAAGCAGAAGACTGGTTACAGGACAGGATAGAAGAATCAAGGTTACCATGCCTTTTCGTTTTGTGGTAGTTGCCTTTTATTTTGTTTATGCATATCTGGAAAGTGTTTGGATGTAAGTATTCTGAGAATATGAACAGTATAATAAACAGTGAGTAATGTAGTGAGTGACAGTGTCATTTACTTATCCCAATCTTTCAGTCTACGGTATATCATGTCAGAACATAGTTACACGATCTCCCAAAGCAACTTCTCCAAATTCCTTCCTTTATGTGACCAACTGTCCAAAATCGTAAGCAACTCTGTAAATTTTGTTAAATTATAATCAATGTGGCTGCAGTGGCACTTACGTCACAGACGCTAAAGCGTAGCATATGGTGTGATCTTAAATTTACCCGTAAGAATGTCCTATGAGAATATTCCTCTTGCGTGCATATCTCTTGAAGATCAGTCTCATATCCTCAGCTAGGGCATAGAAAGTGTATGCAGCAGCTATCTGCGGCGCTGAGCTGGCTCCGTGACCTGCCAGGTCCGGGGAGATCACCTCATAGCCCAGCCTGGAGAAGAAGTCCACCTGGCTGTTCCAGATGTCCAGTGAGCCTCCCACTCCATGGATGAAGAACAGAGCCACGTCCGCATGCGTCCCTTTACAGGCCGATATCTTCCTCTCACAGTCGATCACCACCGTGCGCCTGGGCTTCCTCCTGCGCTTCTTGGGTTGCTGCGACTGCTCCGTCTGCCCAGCAGCAGGTGCCTCTCCTCCTGCTGCCGTTTCAGCTGCTCCTTCTTTTCCAGCTGCGACAGACCCGGCTTCAGGGATGCTGACCGGCGCCGAGGACTTCCCCCCATCTGTCAGTTCTACCTCTACAGTGCTGTTTGGTTCTGCCTCTCCATTTTGGCAGTTTTTCAGCTCTGCACTTGCCCTGTCACCCAAGTTCTCAATGAAAAGCTGTCCGTTACGATATACTGTGATCTTTCGTTTGCAGCTGGCGGTCCCACCGGGCCCTGTGGGCTCCTCCACCACCGGCCGGTCGGGGATGATGTGTCGAACCCGCAGTACGCGGCCTGGTTTCACCTCCACAAACTCATAGCCATCCGTGGATTCTGAGGTTTCTGCAGGAACCACGATGTTAGTCGACTTTGAGGTGAGGCAGCAGAGAAGACCCTCCAGAAAGCTGGTCAGCATGGCTGACAGTCTGTAGGGAATACAATCTTGTAAAAACACACATAAATCAACACCGGTAAATGAAATATCACAGAAAACCAAAGGCTCATGCATTATAAAATGAACCATGTTTACTCCAATTAGGTTGAAGCTATTTAAACTTTATGGTCAGTAAAACTGGTCAAATATATTTAAGTGAAGCCTAACAATCTAGATTAACTTTATTAATTAACTCTATTTATGTTCATTATTACGTTTAAAGAATTATCTGAACATCATTCAATGGTGAAGTGTATTTTATGTATATTAGAGTATATTATGTGTTGATTAACATGCAATAAATGAGCTGAAATTATATTGTACATCTTTATAATTTGTTTGTGACACATTTAATGATATATAATTTAACTGTGATCTCTATCTATGCTCTAAAAGTTGCACATTTATGTGTACATACTTATTTTAAAAAAACAAAAATCCCAAATAACCGTATTGCATTTGCCCTAATATCGCTCTAATACCATTGTTTTGCGTTGTTTTGTCATGCTATTTTTATTAAATGAGCATCTAGAAACCTTAAATGTACCATTCAACTGGGCTAACAACTTATTTTGCCTTTACAATCTGCCATCTAATTACATCTCACACCCATGAGACTGTCTGTCAGACGTAACTGAGCAGCATCTTCCCTCAGCGCAGAATTTGGGGGTATAAATAGACGGGCCCAGTAATAGCTCCTTGAGTTAAAGCTGTCCGCCATGTGATCACTCTGCAGTGGCACATAACCATAATGTCTGTCAAAACCACAAAACAACCAACCATAATTAATGGTACTTTTTTTAAATGGCCCAGTAAGTAAATCATAATTGAAAATAAAGGAAGGTTAGATTACTTAAATGTGTAAAATTGGGCTCCTATAGAGAACACACACATTTGAAGACTCACACACACACACACACACAACTGATCTATGTCACAGCAGTATTCACATGTTGTGATGATTTCATATTTACTTATCACCTACAATAAAAAATTAGCTTCTTGATGAGCTCCAAACTGCTAATTTTGAGAAAGAAAACCGTGAACCATCAAAATCCAAATAATGGAAGAGACTCCGTATCATACATACTTACACACACATCAGGTACAGTATACAGCAGGTTATCAATTGATTATCAACCATGGCAACATTACAGCAGCCAAGCGGGGTCTGCAAGTCTCTCTGCTGGTGTCATTATCCTACCTCCCTGTCGCTCCCCTCCCTGCTAGAGGGGATTAAACTCTCTGTCTAAGTCCACGCAACACAATCTGTCTACCTTCTCTCTCGATGAAAACAGTAACACTGTGCGACAAAAGTTTTACCCTCTGCAGGATTTGTTGATTCTTTTTCTGCACTTGCAACCCCATCAGCTATACTTTCATCTGGGGATTATGGGCACAATATGATACAGCATTCCTGCTTCGCTGGTGATTCTTATACCTCTTCTGCTTACACTTGCATCCTTTTATCCAAACGACAGTGCTGTACAGTGTGCAAACTGCCTGAACAGCCTATTTTGATATCACTGTGGGCGACACAATCTCTTCTAATATTCTCACATCAAAAGGCACCCATCACCCAGACCCATGGTGTGACCTTTTTTTCTGATCTGCAACCTCTGTTCTGTTTCTTATTGTCCATTAACATTCAACATTGACACTAGAATAGATGCATCCTTTTCTACCCTTACAGACATAAGACACTCCCATTTATCCACCATGCAACTCAGATAATAGAATCAAATTAAAAAATAGACTGCTGCTTTGTGATGGAAACCAAATATAGAGATGCTGTTGTCTGGTGAAATCCTGTCCGTCCATGTATTCCCTGGCCTCTTTTTCAATACAGTCACTGTAATGTAGTCAAAACTTATTATTCAATGGGTAAAGCATATATTCTTTCATAAGGAAAACCTAGGACTGGCTCCAACATAAGAAGGGATTGCACGGGTCCAATCTCTCTCTTAATTGATGCTGTGAGAATATTCAATTTAATTTTTACACCCTGATTATCAAGCTGGTCCAAGGATTGAACTGATCACCTCACAGTCACAATATTGCTTCTCTCACTAAATGTTATGTATCGAAAACCGTGTTCTCTTTCATAATACCCCAGTGCTGTGTCTCATTATTGTGAGTCTGCTTTCTTGTGCTTGATGTTTTACATTTGGACATTGTGTGGAAGCACTGCAGTAAGTTTGATTCATCTTGTGGTTACAAGTGTATAGCTCCTGTTGACGGTGACTGCAAGAGTCTGTTATATAACGATTCACGCAGGTCAGACACAATCACAGTAGGACTGATGCCCAGAGAAGAGTAGACGCTGTCACAAGGATTAAAAAAAAAATACAGTAGGTTCACTGGCTTACTAAATAATGTCTCACCGAACATTACATCCTGATTGTAGGTATTACACTTGCTTGCCAGTAAATAGCACAGTTTATCTTTGAAATATATATTTTATATGGACTTCTGCAAGATAGTTTCAGCATGAAATAACTGCCTTACAGTATTGTGTAATGCCCTTAAGACAAATATACAAATATACCATCACGCTCTGAGAAATTCATTCATTGAACAACGTTCAGCAAACCAAAAATATATAAAAAAAATTAGATTTACCAATTCGAGCCAAACGAAAAACAACTGTTCACACAGAAAACAACGTGAGGGCTTCATTGCATACCAATAAGCTTTGTTGCTGGTAGAATACGTGTTGAACTGAAGCTCGTGGTCCACTTCTATTCACTGATAACAATAAAGAGAGTTAAAAAGCTCAGTGCTCATTCTGATCCAGAAAATGAGGCAAGTGCGAGAATATTTTCCCTTGAAATCTACTCTCACATGTTTACGTCACTCGATTAGCCGTCTGTCTCCTTTAACTGCAACGCAACTTGATATGTAGCGAGTTATACTCTCTATTATAACCAAACAAAACCGCACAGACAAGCAAAAATAGGTGGCATGAAAGAAACATTGCTTACCTTTATATTTCCAACAACTCCGCGTGAAATATGATCAGATTAATGTGGTTTTCTTATGAGGCATCGAGGAAGTATAGGCGAGCTATAATCTGTTGCGCGGGCAATCCAATAATCTAATTTATCTGGATTCTGTTGTCCCGCAGGTAGCCTCCACATGGCGGCCAGCCTTAGCCTTACTGGCACCAGATCTCTCGATGCGGATCACAGGTAGATCCAGAATGCATGTGTGTGCCAGCACCCCATATCCATGTTGGAATATGTGTGACTGCAGGTGGAGACGCGCCGGAGATCCGCCGGTCCGATGGCAGCGTGTTGTTTGAATCCAACAAAGTGAAACATGCATGGCTCAGTTTAAGGATGTGAAGAGCTGCCCCCTGCTGCTGCTATGTGACGCGAGACAACCAATGGATATCTTTTTTGAAACATACAACACGTCTCTATTTAATATAAAAAGTAAATAAAATGTGTATTACCAAAACCTCATTGAATTTTAAATGAATTGATTTTTAAAGTAAGTAAACAACGTGAAAGCAACAACAAGCCATCATAAGTCTCCATAGAGGCCTTATTGTGATGATAATATTCATATGAATACAATTATTGTGTACTTTTTATTTGTATGCTTTGGCAACATTGTTTTTCTGAAACTTTCATGCAAATAAAGCCACATTGTTTACACATCTGACCATCATAACCGTTACTTGAGGTGGCGAACAGTAAGTCATCTCCATTTAAAATGCGTTAATTTGTTAAATAACAAATAATAAGTTTCCTCTCCTAGTAATACGTCACTATTTTGAATTTGAATGTTGTACATGTAGTCATATCTGTAACACACACTTCTTTATTAAATTACCATTGACATTTATTCCACAGCTGCTCCATCTTATCAGCATCCCAGCACCACGAGGAGCTGGTGCTGTGGCAGTAGCCATGGCTGTTGTTGCTAGGTAACGATTTTTAAGGAGTCCAGTTGCAGGTGCAGTGAGGTGTGAGGAAGACCACAGAAATCAAGACGTAGCAAACCCACTGAGATATAGTTTGTAATATATATAGCTGAAAATAGCATATACTGTATTAAAAAAGGTTAAATTAATTATAATTAAAAGGTCAGATTGCAACCAAGTTGAAGTGAAAGCAAAAGCTTGAAACTGCAACACTGCCTCTCAACGTCTCTTAATTGGGTCAACTCGCTAGATGACCTACCAGCTACAAATGAAGAATGTGTAATTACGAAATCTAAAAGAAATACTCCAATTTGTATCCAACTCCAGTTTTGAGAGAATATACTAAAGTGCTTTTCATTGTTATGTTTGTCTCTTATTTTCATGTACTGGTTCTGAGAGAAATTATACTTAATTCAGTTGTATTTTGTATAATTGTAATGACTCATAAACTTGAATTTGGGCATAGAATAGAATAAAAATAATCCGCTATTGGCCAAGTGTACATGTAATTTGACATACTTTTTGCTTCATGGATGTATTCAGGCAAACTGAATACTTTGTAAGGGCAGTCGCTGGTGATGTTTTAGTTTTTTTTAATAATGACGCTCATCATGTGGGAGAGAAAGATTTCCCAGTCAATATGTATGATGATAAAATTATATGTCGTGTTGAATGATTGGCTGCCGGTTCAAGCTACTACCACGTGGGAGCAAGGCTCGACCAATGGGCGCTTTCGGGGCGTGGTCAATGTAGCATCGCTACCTTCCAGCCATCATGCTAGCTGAAGAAGTCCTGTGCAACTAGCTTTGCTAACTCATGCAATGACATATTGGGTTCATGTATCTGTGTGTATATCATTTGTTTTCATTGACACTGGGCTTTAGAATGGAAACAGCTACTTGTGTGTGAAGAACCTTGTTTTCTCTGCCAAGACGGCCCGGTAGGACAGCTGTTTCTGTTAACAAGCCTGTAAACTAGCGCGGCTAATCTCAGCATATTGCCTGCCATCACGACCAGCACAACAGACACCACGCCAAGTCCACAAGTCGGCGGAGCGACGTTGGGAATTTCTACCATCGCCATGGAGAAGGTGTGTAGTCCACGTACAGAGGGCTTGTAACGTCAGCGTAACCCGACAGCACCCGAGGACATATGGTGATACAACGCTAGCTAGCTGTGGGTAACGGATAGCCGCTAGCCACACCTGCTTCTCCTGTCGGCATTCATTAACCGAGGCCAAGCCGGCATCGTGTTGTGCTCAGAGCTGCTCAGCTTCGCCTTGCTCATTTGAACCCACTTTCTCTACACTGTGTCTGATGTCATCTCCAGTTTGGGGGGTTCCCGGGGACGTTACAGGCAGAGTAGCAGGCCCCGGTAGCGTGCATGGGCTGCTGGAAGAGGGAACGCCCAGCACCGACTCCGTGACTGGTGTGCTGTCTGTAGTCATTTGTATGGAGTCCTCAACTGTGTTGTCATCGAACATGATCTGTATTAAAACACATTTGGTACTGATGCCAACCGATATGTTGGACTTCTGTTACAAACTGCCACAGGTGAATTAGCATGTGGGATATTTGTGTAGAGCAGATAGACAGATGACTTGTGACTTGCAGTTTTTAGGGTCAGATTAAATGCAAAATGAAAGAAACCAGCGCTGGGGGGTATATATTCATCACATCCCCCTCTTTCCTCAGGCTGATTTCTTGAAAGGACTCCCTGTCTACAATAAGAGCAACTTCAGCAGATTTCATGCAGACTCCGTTTGTAAAGCATCTGTAAGTAGCCTCTGATAGTATTTATATAATAAGACTGTTATTTGCTATAGATACAATGCTTGACAATTGTCTAAAGTATTTCCTCATTCACAAGAAAAATGACTTAAAAACTAGCAGAAATGCTGTGATTGTCCCTTAACTTAATTACACAAAAATGTATCAGGAGAAGGAAAATCTAATTTGTAACCTTTCTGGTCCTATTTTACAGAATCGGAGGCCTTCTGTGTACCTTCCAACACGAGATTACCCCTCTGAACAGAGTAAGTACTAGACTCATAGCACAACAGTGGTAAAAATACCTACGTTTAGAAGTAAGGTGGTATTAACAGAATCTTCTCTACAGTGTTTTTACTACAAACATAGTTTTGTGGAGACTGTGCTCTAAATAAATCAGTTTTTAACTTATTTTTCCAGTAATGTGCTGACTGTGTTTGTTCTACAGTTATTGTAACAGAGAAAACCAACATCCTCCTGCGTTACCTCCATCAGCAGTGGGACAAAAAGGTGAGCATGTCTATTCCTTTTCAGATAATTGTATTATTCTGGCTTCTCTTATTGATTTAATCTTTGGTAGTTGGATTATTATTAAAACTGTGATTTTACTGTCTGCTGTGTCATAATTTGTGTCTCACAGAATGCAGCAAAGAAAAGGGAACAGGAGCAAGGTGAGGGTGACAGTCCTGCACCCCCAAGGAAGATCGCCAGGACAGATAGCCAAGAGATGAACGAGGACTCATAAATGTGTGCGTGTGTGTGTGTGCATGAGAGAATGTATGTGTGTTTGCGTATACAGAGTATAGCTAGTAAAAACTAACGATAACAAAGGATAATCCCACGAGTATAGATATTTCTGGCCGTTCTACACTATGGCAGGATGCCTTTTCTGGTATAAAATTAAGAGTCACTCAAAGATAATTTGGGAAAAGTCAACAAAGCACCGATTTATAAATAGAAAGATTGCGTGAGTGAAAATAATGTAACCAGAAAAGATCTGAAAGTCACTGACAGAACACTGTGGCTGTTAGGGAGGGAACTTTATACTGATGTTGTTTTTTAATCTATGCTGGCTATTCCCTGTGTATTAGTAAGTGTGTATATGTTTGCGTGCATGCTGAGCTGTGAGTGTGTATTGTTCTGTATGTGTGATCTGAATGAACAGTTGAAGAAAATGTCAGATTAGATTTTAAGATCAGAGAGGGACTTGACAGAAGTCGGACACTATCCTTAAAAACAGTCTCATTACTGGCACATGACCCGTAGCCATCTGTCACCTGGAGAGTCTGTTCTTATTTGTGCAAAGATAACTTTTGTTACTGTTTTAATTTTATTATAACTAATATTGTGTATGTATGGCAATGAGCTTCCTGCCAGCCACAGTGCCCACACCCTCTCGGTTTCACTGCCCACTCTGCAGCCACATGGGGGCAATTCGACATTTCAATCAATAGAACGAAGACTGCACTGTGAACAGAACAGCACAAAGTAGAAGCAACTCTTCCAGAATCCCCCGTAGATGTGTGTTTATGGTGAATATGCATATCTTCATTCTAGTCTGGGACTTGTGCTCATAGGATACACGTTGTGTTGGTGTTTCTGAGAAATGTTTTACATCTAGCACCACCTTCTGGCTAATTAATACTAGTAAGAACAGGATTTTCTGTGAGTTTTAGCTGTTCTTTCATCAAAAGGTATAAAAGAAGAAGTTGAGCTCAAATATGGATATTTAACATTGGATTTTCAGTTGCGCAACAAGGTAACAGCAAAGATATTGGAGAAAAATATGTAAAATAATATCTGGAAAAGGGAAAAAAAAGAATACATTATGATGTGTGTAAATAATTTCCAGTATCAGAATTAGTTTATAATGGAGTATCTTTGTGTCTGCCTTTTTTTTGTAAAAAATAATACATGCCCATGGATTGGATTTGACAGAAAATGTAAAAGGAAGAAAAGTGTCTCGGTGCCCAGTGTAAGTTACCCTGCCTTGCATGTTGATGTTTTCACAGCTGGGTATTAAACTTCTGGACCAGTAATACAACTTGAGTGGGTGTTGGGTTTGTGGTGTTATCTTATGTGACAGTGGAAGGTTTAGCCCAGAGGCCTTACAACCTGTCATCATGGTTCGGACCCTTCGGCTCCCCCCGCTCAGGGCCCGGGGACAGCTGTGCAGTTGGTCCTGTCTCTGTGAAAGCCCTGGATGGTTTTTGTCAGAGCTGGCTACGATGAACACAGGGCGGTTGAAAGAGGTGTTATATTTTCAGCCATAGAATGCACAATAAGCATGCACAGCGAAGTGGAGTCGCCATCCTGCCTTGTTCCTGAGCTTCAGTTTGTATCGGTGTCATATACTGTACAACACTGAATAAAGCTGTTTTTTTTTATATTATCACTGCCCAGCAGAGTCACTTCAAAACCTCCTGTTCTTCCTGTCCTTTTTTCAGTTGATGCTGTAATGTGGGTTGACATTGTGGTCGGTCATCTTCCTACTTGCAGTGTAAATGCTGTCTGTTTCTGAAGTATAAAACCGCATTATGCTTCTGCTCAGATAGACGGTTCTATAACACCCTAAGCCTTGCCCCATCCTGTATGTGTTAGATCAGACATGTTCTTTTTAGCTTTGCTGAAATAAAACTGGATTGAAACTGGGGTTTTGTCATGTGGTACTTCTATAGCTGAATTGACGTCCTTGATTTAAGGAGATTCTTATAATATATATGTTGAAATCAGCATTTGAGAGTGAGGAAATGTGCAGTTGTGATTTTTGCAGGGAGCCAGTTGGTCACAACACATACAATGCTTTTGAAATAGTTTTATTAACTATTTTTCAGGTCTTACAAAAATATGACAAAATAAATTAAAAGAAATTAATCCCATTTCCCAGTATTCCTCTTTAAAAGTATTTTTTTTTGTACGACTGTACATTGGAAGAGCGAATGATGTTCAGTAAGTGAGGCTTCCATGAAGATGTCTTAGCTTAAACTCTTGAGGTTAGGGTCAGGTTTTAATGTTGCCGTGGTCAAAACCTCAACTGTTCACGTCCACTCTTAAAATCCAGAAGAACATTGACTAAATTCAGTCCTTTCTACGGACTAGATTAGCCCAAATCTTTTAAATAACTGCTGTTGCTTTGATAGTGAATTACAGACGGCTGATGAGTGTCAGTTGTCTGAGCTGCTGTCCTGCATGGCCCGGTGCGGTCTCATCTCTTAAAGCTTTCATGGATACCCAAGATCTGTTCATTTATGTCAACCAGTACTTATTCAAAGACCTCCATGTAGACAACATGCAGACGTTGCTGTTGCTGCTAAGAATGCAAGGATGAAAGAATGGATACGTTGGTTAATGGTATTAATTTGTATCGTCAAAAGTTGAAGCGTAAGTTTTTCCTGAATAAGAAAGAGCTGCATCCATGAAGGTCTAATCTAAACTGTTGCTCTCGTCTCAGCCTCGTCACTTTAGCCACCTCTGCTTTGAAACTGTCTTCTGCTTTTCTACGCAAACTTTCAAATGATAAAGACTTGGACTCCATTGCATCATGACTGAATTCCAATTGCTGCAAGAATAAAGGATGTATTGAGACGATGCTCAGCTACGCATCCTGTTCTCTATCATGTGTCCCTTTAACAAATGACCAGCCTGTGATACACAAAGACACTGAAGATATTACATTTCTTTCAGCCTTGCATATCTCATTTTACATTTATAATGGACAATGTTTTCCAAATATAAAAAAGAACATAGTTTAGTGACAGTAAAATGATACTTTGACCATACAAGTTGATGTCCTGTCTATTTCCTTATTGCATTTAATGTCAGTTCTTTTTGCCTGTCAGCGGAAGTACATTTTTGTGTTTTCTTTTGGCATGTGACTGGACTTTACTTATTTTTAATTTGTCAGACACATGAAAGCTGCAACCAAATTTAAAAAACAGTTGAGAGTTCAATGCCATCATCACTCCTCGATTAGACAGATTCTGTAAACACAAAGTGATGGATGAGATAATTGTTATTATATTAATTGTGAGTCAGGTGGGGATTCCTCACGTTAAATATGAGACAGATGGGAGCTGAGAGAGCTGACAACGGAAATTGAAGGGACACAAAGAAAAGATGCATAGAGTGTGTTGGGATAATGCCGTAGGATGTGTGTTGCGAGTGGTGGAGTTAGTCTAGACTTAGAGTATAGTAATAATACATGTGAGTCTCCAACAACTCAGTGTTATTGCCAAAATCCTTACCAAATGTGATGGAAATGCATAGTTAATGTTTCTGTCTCTCATCCAGTGTGATGGCCTTATCTAATGTCACATAATACATTTCCCCTTCAGAGTGTTCTTACACGGCGGCCTGATGCCCTACTCTCCCCGCTGTACACTGATGACTAGACACTGGTGTGATGGGTCAAAATCGATTCAGAACAAGCTGTTCAACAACATATTTAGCGATGCAAATATACTCTGGCGCCACCTTCTGGAGACCTTGCAGAAATGAAGTACCTGTTAATGTTAGATGGTGGGTTTGCTTCCTAGAGTTGCGTAATGCATACCATAAACAGTGTTGATGTACATGATCAACAAAACATACAGTACACATACATCTTGGATTAACAGTATAATCCCAAAAATACCACTTTGGTTAAAAAAGTAAATTCCCATCATCAGCACTCTGATAAAGCAATGCAGCAAATGGTGCGTATACAAAAGATATGGAGCGCAACACAGATAAGAGTAAATGATGAAAAACATCCTAATATTTAGGGTATGCCGTAGTTGCTGAGCGCAGGTGAGTAGATAGCATGTACTGTGTGAAAGGAGAAAATATAAACAACCCAGCTTTTGCATAATGTTATGAGGCAGGCTGGTGTTGGTCCTCTCTCCTGCAAAGTGAGATAGGTTTCTATGCCGGGCGTAAGGGTTTAGTGCAAAAGTTACTCCTTTAACTCCACGCTCGTTTGCCAAGTCTGGTTAGAGTTTGTGAAATGAAACACCATCTGTGTTTACGAGGCGCTCTGCATGCTTGGATGGAGAACAGCAGCCTTCCATGCGCCATTTTCTCAAAATCACCTTCATCAACTTCTGCTTTTTATTTTTGTTGCTTTTTTTTGTCTTTTTCCCCCCACTGAATCTCTTGGAAAAAATACTGGTACATGAAAGCTCGACTTACTAAAGTCTTTACTTCATTTTTACTTCGAGCAAATCTGCTACTTTCACAGGGAAGAAGGGTTCAAAGCTCAGACATCACATCTGCTTTGAAAATAAAGCTGGTGATACATCAGGGATGCTCATTAAGGGAGGGTTTGGTGATGATTGATAAGAATAATTAAAACTGATTGATATTGCTTTTCTATTTTTTCCCCTTCAATATATAAGTGAAGGGCCCAAGAATTCCTCACAGTTAAAATTAGACAATATCTAATGATCACTTGTGTTGTGATGGCTGAAGTTATTTGATGTACAATCTGTGATCCTTTCATACCACTGTTTAAGCTTTTTAATCTTTTTCCTCCACAACAGGCTGTTATGTCCTAGTGGGAGGCCAACGAGATGCTTACAATTTATGACTAGAAGAAATCAAGAAACACAGCTCTCTGCTTTAAAGGCTTAAAAATATTAGAAACGCAGCTCATGCATTTCTTTATGTATTGCAGACAAGGAAGGATTTGTGTGTGTGTGTGTGTGTGTGTGTGTGTGTGTGTGTGTGTGTTTATTCGGTCATGATAAGAGGGCTTATGTCTTTCTTATAGAGCCTGTTTTCTTTGTCTCGCAGCCAAAAAGTTAACCAAAACAACTCTCATCAGTTTCATCGTCTCTCTTCTTCAAGTACTTCTACACGTAGCCTGTGATAGCACAGAGGGTAGGCCAGGCCTCTCCTCACAGTAAACACATCACTTCTTCTGTTGAGATGTAACCAACGACAAGTTTGTTCTCTATGGAGCTACTAGACTTTAGAGCCGGCCGGGTCCAAGTCTGTTGCATGTCCGTTCTCTGACCCCTCCCCTCCAGGCGAGGGGATCTCGTCTGGAACACCGTTCAAGTCAGACCTGGATGGTTGTCTGTCTGACATCTGTGATGATGATCCTTCCCCGGGTCTGGCCAGCGCAGCCCCGTTCACACACGTCCCACCCTCAGACTTCCCAAAGTTAAACAGTTTCCCAGGGTTGAAGGCTTTGCTGGGTGACTGGGAACGCTCCTGAGAGCTGCTACCTGATGATGATGACGCTGTAGCTGTGGCGTTAGCGGCTGTGGCGGCGGCCCCAGAGGCCGCAGCACCCTCCTTCTTATTCTCAGGGGACTTGAGGAATTTGAAGCTCAGGAACCCGGGCAGCTTCGGCTCATTTCCAGTGGGAGACTGAGGGGAGCGGGCGCCACTCGAGGAGAACTTACTCTGCAGTGGGATGATCTGTTTCAACTTCATCACGTTATTGTTGCCCAACAGAGAGCTGGGCCTCTTGGGCTTGTCCGACCCACTGCCCCCTCCTCCTCCACCAGTACGGGATTTGCTGCTGTGACTTTTGTCGTGGTGGTGATCCCCAGAGGAGTCCCCCTTGTTGTCGTCCCGCTCCCTTTCCCTGCGAGCCACATGCTCCGCCTGCCTCTGCCTCTCCTCCTCCTCCCTTTTCCTCCTCTGCAGCTGCTGGTAATGCTGCTGCGCCTGCCGCTCGTGCTTCTGCAGAGGAAGAGAAACATTCCCACAATGCATTTAGTCGAATCAGCAACCCAGCAAACCATTACAATGCTGCAGTGCTACCCATCGAACAACTATTTTACCCAGAAGCTTGCATTACCACAGCAGGGGCCACTACAACAGAATATTCTTTTCTCTATGTTCTACCAATTCTCTTTCTCAAAGAGATTTAACACTAAAATAGCACCAGAAGTTTAAAATAAGCAATTTAGTTCCAAAAAGAAAGCTGCAGTGTTGCAGTACAGCTTGTTTGCGGCAGAAAGTTTGGCTCCTCTGATAGCAACGACTATAGATCTATCTGACAGTACAGAACGCTGCTCATAATGAGGTTGTCTTTTGAGGGCTTGTTCAAACCCCTTGAATAAGTATTGGACTTCAACTCTTAAAATTGTCACATTATTTACCTTAAAGGCCTCCCTGCGCTGAAAATCCAGTTTAGCAATCTCCTCTCGAACCCATGTAGGAATGTCAGGGATGGCCACATGGATGACGTACTTCAGGAGGATGGCAAAATGCTGCAGATATATACAGGCAGGTAGAAAAAGAAAGTTTGGGATGAAACAGAAAGGATTAATTGAAATGACAATCTCAATCAGATACACAATGCCGAAAACATTCTTTAAGCGTCTGTTACTTGAACTAATTCTTGCACATCATCTAGGACATGAAATCCTCCTCCTGATAGGCCGACTTCTTTATCAGGCCAAGACAGAGCTGCAGGCTGTTTACCTTTTTCCCAATTATAGGCCGGCACGGAGTGCAGCGCTAACAAAACCTGTATCTAAATATGTTTCAAGTAAGAGGAGAAACATGAAGAGAGCTCCAAATCATCTATTTGTGCTTTTCATGAAGATCATCGGCACGTTGGAAACCCATTTCATACGTTATTACTAATTACTGTAAAAAGCGTTAATGTTGTGCTTCTGTTCTGTCTGGTCACTAGATGATTACACTGTGCTCTGTAATTATCAGGGAGAAACATGTCTCTGTGTAAGTTAACATCTGTGGCATTTGATGAAGCCATTTGGTTTTTTTCTGCCATACAACCTGCCTTACAAGTCTCTCCAGGTAGAAATTTACAGACAGTTGTAAACTTGTTTGTAGCCTAAATACCTGGCACATTTTCTGACTACCGAACATTTTGTTCTGGGTCACAAAATGCTGGCGCCCTGAGAAATAGTTCAGACAGACTCGCTGGAAGGAGCGGCGGTACCTCGAGGATGACGATGGAGATGATGGCCATCTCGGGGCTAAGCCACGGGAAGAGTCGCTGTAGCTGACCACACTGACCAATCAGGTAACAATTCACTATGATGGCAATCAAGCCCATGGCTTCCATCGCAGTCTGCGAAGGAGACAAAGAAGAAAGATTAACATTACAGTTTCTATGTGCTTTCAATTAAAACCCTTTCAATTTAGCTCAGTTCAGTTCTCTTCACCTTTTCCGGTGAATTATTGGCAATTGATCAATTTAATGTGAATGCTACACAGTTGCAGTTGCATGACTTTCAAAATGGAGCCAGTGTTTGTCACATATGATAAGGTCAATTTACAACGATGGCAGAAAAGTCACATGAGCCTTTTTTCAACTTCCACAGCGTGTCTTTCTGACCTGCCACTGGCCGATGCTCTCCACTCTGATTCCAAAGGGCCTCTGCAGACCGGTGCAGAGTTTAAAGGCATCGCTGCGGATCTCAATGATGTTGTTGATGAGAGCGCACATGGCAGCAAGCGGGAAGGCCGAGGAGAAGAGCACCACGTAGCCAAACTGGACAAACATCTCCTGGTAGTCCTGGAAGGTGTCCTGAGAGGGCAGAGTGGATGATTAGACCACAGCTCTCCCACGTCAGTACACTCTCAATGCAACTAGACACCTAAATGGCATTTCTGTATCCTAAAGCAATGTGCCATTGTAGTACATTTTAAAAAAAACTGTTTGTTTGGCTGTAATATAGACATTTATGACCTTTTGCAACATAACCCAGTGTTATTCTCATCACATTATTGTTACTTAGGACCCATGTGGAGTGTCATGTAACTGTAAAGGCTGAGAGATTCTGTGGGATTCATGTTGCAGTGCTTGTTTACAACATGTATAAACCCTGAGCCGAGTATAAGGAGAATGTTGCCCAGGTGGCAATATATGTGGTTAACTTACTATTATACATTTTAACTTACTATTATACAGCTGTTTTCTTTGTATTCTAATTTAAACTAAACAGTTTTCAAATGTAAATGATGATGTTATGCGGCAGAGTAAATGGAGGGCATCTTAGATTCACGGTTTCATGGAAAACCACAAAGAGAGGTTTGTCAATCTGGGTGGTGTTATTCTCATCATAATGATAACATTATACATTATACTCAACCATGTAGAGATTTGTTTTTTTTGTGGGGGGGAGTATTCCTGCTGTGTCAGTGGAGGGAAGGAGCATCAGTCACCTGCAGCTTTCCCAAATCACAGAAATCATCTCAAATATGTTTTTGAATCCAGCCAGTATTAATCACAGTAAATAGTCCCCTAGAAATCCCCCCAGCTGTTTCTTTCTTACAGCAGTGAATGGTTGTTGCTCCCTTTCAATGTAGCCTTTGTAAACGCTGGAGAGGACGTAGCAACGATGATGGTTTGCAAGTTTTTGAATCGCTGAATTGAAATGACATGGCACACATGCAGCTTTCTTTGCCTGCTGCCTCTGTACTACTACTATTCAGGATCAGGATTTTGGTTTAAATAACAATTTTGGTCACAATATGAGAATAATAACACCCAGAGTGATGAATTCAGGAAATTTGCCTTTAAACATATAACTCTCAGCAGAGTTTATAGAATTGTCTTACAGCATAAGTCTGCATGCAGCTCTCCATCTCAGCCTGAGTGAGCGTGTTGCTCTCTCTCTCTTCAGGGGGGTCAATCCATGATTCCCTTTTTTTCTTCGGCTCAAGTCTCTCTGTGCTCTTGCCTCTTCTTCTGTGTCGCAGTGATGTGCTGCTCTCAGCCCCAGAAGGCAGCGGTGCAGCGCTGGCAGCCGCAGCAGCAGCAGCAGCGCCGGCAGCAGCATTAACTCCCTCAGCCACACCTGTCGCTCCCCCACCTGGCTCCTTCACATCATGGATGCCATTATCGTCGTCGTCGTCACACATCTCAAATACAGAGGCAGGGTCCATTCCCTTTTCCACCATGGTGGGGCTCCCGTCCTCCAGGAAACTGGTGTCAATGGGGGGCCCACTGCAAACTGGTCTTCTGTCCACCTTAACAACAACAACAACAACCGATTAGCGACACCAATTACACTATTAATGCAAATAAAAACAGGTGTTACTATATTTGCGAAAGTGCCAGAGCACAAGCTTATTAACACTTCATAAATGTATGTTACCACACAGCTTGTACCTTCTCTATGAAGCTGACTTTCCTCAGCTTCAAACCGCAGTCAATCAGACTTTCCTCCTCCGTCTCTCCTTCACTGAACCTCCCGCTGTCAGCCTCGTCCTTCTCACCTCCCTCCTCCTCATCAGGCACCCCGCATCCTCCATTCAAACACTTCTTTTCCCTGAGAGAGGTTGAAGGAGCAGATAGGCCTCAGAGAAAATGTGCGCATGTGTTAACCGCTCACAGCGGTGTTCTGTCTAGTTCCTCAGTGTCCGACTGGCATTAATCATAACTGCACGCAGCATGCAGACAATGTCGAGTGCAGATAAAGTGGCTTTGAATTTGAATGTTGAAGTGCTTGTTTACAACATGTATCAAACCTGAGCTGAGTGTGAGGAGAATGACATTGAAGCGCAGGTCTGTTTGTTGTGATTAACACATTGAGTGTTGGTGTGAATGACAACTGTGAACACTTGAATGTTGTTCATCACACTGATCTCATGATAAAGTGTCAGATTCTCTTTCGTCTTGCTTCAAATTGCATTGGACTCATTTCATCTCTTTTTGACGTTTGTCATCCACATGTTACAACCCTACATGCGCATTGTATTAAAGTGTATGCTTACTGCATTGAATCATTGAATGAGAGTTTCAAATAATGAGTTTGACCTTCTATCTAGCTGGCCCAATCCAGGCCTGGTGCCCCTCAGTCCAGGTCCTGTCATGGCCTGATCGCTGGGATTGGCTTGGGCTTTTCCAGCTGCCAGCCGGCCGTATTTCAGCAGCACTGAGAGCAGCAGGTCCCACAGAGCTCGCAGTGTGAGCTCGCCCAGCTTGTGACGCTCATACAGGTAAGGCTGCAGCACCTCCTTCACATTTTGAAGGAACTGGCGTATGATGAGTAGAGTGGCCAGCATCTGACAAGGGTAGAGAGAAACATTCAGACAAAATGCGCTGTGCCACTCAGTGAACATACTGTCTAACTACTCAGAGCATTTAAAAGACACGTAGGATGCAAGAGGTAGGAAATGGGTGGCTGGAGGAGAAAAAGAGGACAGAAGAGAGGGCATGATAACTGCAGTATAACATGGAACAGATTTGACAAATCAATCAAAACACAATTGTGTATGCAGACCTAATCCACAAAACACTCATAGAAAGCAGAAAACTGCTGCTGGATGGTTCCCTATAAATTAGAAATGTCATCTGTTACTAATTGGGGCCCAGAAGTGCCATATGTTTGTAAGAACCAACAGGGAGCAGTGCAGCCGCAGTTTTCCGGACAATGTGATTCACTGTTAAGGTGCCCTTTAACACCACTGAAACAACATTTCTGATTGATGACCATGGACACTCAAGGCCTTTCCGTAATAATCATACCTTGCCGAACAAATAAAAATCACACACAACAGGAAGTACAAATAAGCATCACAAAGCTTACTAGCGGTTATTGGCTTTATCATAAAAACAATTGTTTCCAAGTCAAATAATACTGACGCACAATATCATAGCTACAGCACAGAATTCAGACACAAACCCACAATGACTTCCTGACCAGAACATGGGACGATGGGAGACCTCAGAGAAAAGGAGATACTGTTGTGTTCAGAGTCTGACATTGGCACACTCAAGCTGGCAACACCAGATGGTTGTCATTAGGACGACACCAGGGTTTTTTTCTGTGTATGTTTTTGAAGGTTTTTCTTACTTTTAAGGCAGCTACTGCTTTCTATTCATTTAACTTCAGAAAATCAAGTAAGAAAAAATCCTGTTTGCTCATATTTTAAATGCTATTTCCTTCTTGTTTTGTTAAGCAGTCTTGAGCAGAAAGGTAAATATACTGTGACAAATATTTGCAGAAGCTGGGCCGTACTAGTTGGGAATCAGACATGGAAGTCAAGCGATGTTAACAGAATATGACAAGCTCAATGAGGCAGTGAGAGTGTAACGCAAACTGACAGACAGAGTGACAATTGAGGTTTGAGTGGTGAGAGTTGTAACGGAAGAACAATTCACACAAACTGCACGGAAGGAAAATGCCCCCCAAAAAATCCACATTGATGCCACATCTCCATGTCAAAGGAAAGAAAATGTTGAAACCACTCAACTATGGTAACTAATAATGTCAGTCAGAAATAAAAAACAATCATCTAAACAATCAGACAGTATCTTTGGACAGCTACATTTTAAATTCTCTACCACCGTAAACCACTCATCTATTATCTCTATCTGGCGAAAGCCACATGTTTCTAAAATATGGAGTTTTTAAAGGTCCAGTTTGCCCAAAAATCTAAAATACATATATTTATTCTTACCTGCAGTAATATTATTCAATCTAGATTGTTTTGGTGGCTGTTTCATCCAATTTTGCTTCACTTTGCTTTACAACTAGGTCTGTGGATTATTTTGAGTAACCGGGTCAGGATTTCTGAAAAGAGATTACTGTTGAGTTATTAAAATGTATTTTTGTGTGTGCCATAGAGTCCCATTATACTGGAGGGAAGGCAGACCTCTCCTCTTATATCTCCAAAACCAGGCAACTCACACCAAAACAATCTAGATTGATAAGTAGCACTACGGGTAAGAGGAAAAACATGTATTTTTAATTTTGGGGTGAATTGTCCTTTTAAGAAGCAACAAAAAACAAATTATATTTGATGACATTTTGAGATTATCAATTTGGTTTTGAATCTTTTTCAAGTTGCAAAGTTTTCACCAAACTAATACGATCAAAACGCACAAAATATAATTTGACACAAAGCAGGTTGGTAGTTCAAGTTCATGTCACCATCGTCACGGAGCATGCAAGGTTAAGACTGAGGTGGTCAGCAATGAGCTTAGACCTCTCGCTCAGGCAGTGGATGCACCGGGAGCATACTTTGGACCTGAGTAAAGCCCTGAAGAACCAGGGAACAGAGACCACAAGCATCTGGATCTTGAAGAAGAGGGAAGGCAGCACATTGACGCGGACCTGCCGCTGCAGACTCCTTAACAGAGACAACACCAGCAGCATCTTCCACAGATGGATAAATGGATGAGATGTGCGAATGGATGGTTATGGAAATGAATGCATGTAAGCAGAGAGAGCAAAGCGTTTAAGGATGGGAGAATGCTGGAGGCCAAATGAATTACTGAAGCTAATGTGTGACAGAGAAAAATTAAAACTGGGATGTTCCTTACCTCTTTCAGACGATCCATGTCTTTGAGGTAGAATCCAATGTAAAAAAGGCTGAGATAAGAATTTACAAACTGAAACTGTAAGAGAAAGAAATGCCAAGTGTCATTAAGAAGAACGTTGTGTGAAAGGGACTCTTTTAAAAAGCAAGTTTCCAAATCACATGGCTAGTTCAGATATTATGTAGAAAAGACACTCACAAGAACCATTTTAATGATGAGATTTTTCTCATAGGCACTCTGGAGTCTATAGTTTTCTGTGGAGAAAAAAAGCATCCCTTACCACTCATACATGTTAAATATCTTAAAATGAAAACTACCGGTACTCTCTAATTAAAGTTTACAAGAGATTACTAAAGATCTCTGATGAACAATCTTTTAGGATTATTTTTAATATCTTGTTTATGTACATCTTGATCAATCTGGAAGCTTGACTCTCACCCATGTCGTTGAGCCAGCAGGCGATTTTCCTGTACACCTCGTCACATGCAGTCACAGTGATAGCTAGCATGATTTTGGGGATGAAGCGAGCTAGCCGAGGCATTTCCTTGATCCCCATCACAAACTCCTGCAGAGACACAATCACAGCTTTTTACTTGTCACCTCTATCACTCTTGGACCAACATGCTGCAGGTGAAGGTATTTTTTCTTGCTCTATTCATATCAAGTTCTACCCCTAGCATGAACAACTTTGATGTTTAACAGGCTTGCTGCATCAGTACATCCACCCTTTATATAGATTTAATGGAACTAAAGAAAGACAGATGCAAGGTGCGAAGATTGTTTACCATTGAAACTATTATTGCTACATTTATACAAGCAGGGCACGTACAAAACTGACGCTGACAGCTGACTGACCTGCAGCTCAAAGCAGATGAGCATGACCAGGAAGACAAAGCAGAGACAGAGGATACAGATGGGCAGGCTGACCAGCCACCTGAATACACGCCGCCGCCACGGAGGATAGTGGAACTCCTCACAACCTGTTATGGGACTGCAGCGCTTCACTCCCTACCGAGAGAGAGAAAGTATGAAAGGCCCTGAAATAGAAGAGAAGAAGATACGGAGATAGGAGTCCGAGTTTTAGTTTCTCTCACCCGGAACTGAGGCCGTGGTTCCTCCAGGGATTCAGATGGCGTATCCAGTGTTCCCCACTTGAATGCCAGCTCAGCCCCCCTCCTCTTCCACCGCTCAAGAAACAAAGTGGCCCACACCACATTGAACAGTGCAAACACCACACAGCAGATGTCACGGCTCGTCTGAAACAACACAAACACACTAGGATGATGATAATTGTTCAGTAGGGGATTTAAATTGCTACATGCTATGATAGCATCCCTCCTCACCTGATCTGACTCAGTGAGCATCCACAGCACAAAGCCGATCACAGCAGGATATAACATAGAAGTGGTGTAAAATCCCAGCCAGGCAAAATACATGGCAATCTTCACACCAAAGTAATCACAGATATCATCTGTGAACACCAGTATAAATGACACAAATTAGTGTGGTGGAAATGAATAGTTTCCTTGTGAGAAATCAACAATACTTTAAGCAAGTTAGTCTTTTAACAATTTATTACCGGATAAGATATAGAAAGATTATAACGAGGTTACAGAGTGCGTAAACCCAAAAAGTCATGTTCGTGCTTATTTGATCAATGGAGTTGGAGAAGAAATGAGTATCAGTTGCACATCTGGCAAAATAGCATTATTCCCAAGCTATTTTATTAGACAGAGTTACACAGAATTATTCTTTCTCCGACAATTAGAAGGATGATATGACAGTTATTATATTAGTTAAAGGATAGAACAAGGAACCATGAGCAGAGAATTCACAGTACGTCAAAAGTACTTTCTTGTGGTTTTACTAGAGCGTTATGTATATGTTTGTGTTTATGAGTATTTTGTTCAGCTGACCTAAAGGCTGTTTCTCACAGACAGCCTGGACCCAGGACTTCATCAGCTGACTGAGGATCCTCTGCTCATGGAGAGGAAATACCTGCTGGATCACACCTCGTGCACTCAGCTCCGGGACTGCAGAGAAGAATAAAGCACAGCGCCAAGTAAAATAAAAAGATAAAACCCTGAAAATGGATGGTATTATTTCCAAAAGCTGCCAAAAAAGTTCCATATATTTAAGAAAAATATCATATTGAATACTGTAAAAGGATGCAACTTACTAATTGGCTGGCCCTCCAGGAAGTTGATATTATGAAGCACCTCCCCATGTTTGGCCCGTAGATTGTCCAGCCAATACTTAATGATGCTCTGCCTCTCCTGCAGCGAACGAGAGGAGGGGGGAGTAAATTCAGGCGACAGCATATTTACTTGCATATGTGTGTGCGTGTTTGTGCGTTTTGACACTGACCTGTGAAGTAAAGAAACACAGCTCGCTCTCGATGTTCTCGTAGATGTAATCCTCCTCACAGGAGAAGTTACGTGTTCCTCCGCCAAACTCCGGCTTCACCCCTTTCCTCAGTCCCATCTCTTCAGCACCTCGCAACAAACTGGGGGACAACAATGCAAGACTGAGTGTTACAGAGCATCAGATGTCTTCTCCTAGTGCGATTGTTGAACATGGTCAATGTTCTATAACCTAGTTCTTTGGCTCTGAGGGACTAGCACAAGTCATCTAGTCATCTCCTGTTTAATGTTGACATTAGTTAGTAACAATTTTGATAATTGAGTAAGTACTTTATTAAGATATCAAATGTTTTCTAGTTACAACTACCCAAATATGAGCATCTGCTTTTCTCTGTTTTGTATCTTTGTAAATGTTAACTTTTCGGCCTCTGGACTGTTGGCTGGATGATACAATTTCAAGATTTCACTTTTGCTATTATTAATAAGGAACTAGTTGAAATCCTATTGTGGATAGCTGGACACATTTCTATGAAAAGCTATTGAAGCAGAGTACAGTAAACAATGACATTAGCAGAGAAGGATTGTCCTTCATGGTGTTAAAGTCATCTGAGCTCTCCTCTAATGCTTTAACCTCATCAGTCTCTCTCATCATCTCATTTCCCATCAGCCCTTCCTCCATGTCTCCTCTCATCCTCCCTCCTTCTTTCTCCAGCAGCTCTGTCTCCTCTCCCCATCACTCTCAATCCACCTTTCTCTCTTCATCCTTTTTTTTATCTCCCATGGGTCCCCTCCTTTGTCTCCTTCTCCCCCCTCCTCCTTTTTCCCTTCAACCCCTCCTCCCCTTCTGTCCTTCCCAGCGGCTTTGTGCTGAAATCGCAGTAATAATGCAACACCACGCCCTCTGTACCCTCCATGCGGACAGCTCACCTCTCTCTGTCACATGTATATACAATATATATATATAGTGTATGCACACACACATGCAGCAGTGGAGCCTGTAACATCCATCCATCATTCACTTCCGAGCATTTGGAGGAGCTGTACAGTAAAGTACAATCAGCACCATGATGGATTACAGCAGAAATGAGAGGTGTAAGCTTCTGTATCACCGCTGAATACTGCTTAGTGCGCAGCCCCATCACAACAAAGGTCCTCGTCTGAGAAAAGAAACAAGCTGTATCTATTTTAACCAACTGTTTAGTCATCTAAGTCAATAAGAGGTGCGCAGCTTCTGCTGCTGACATGAATTTGGATAAGATTTCCTCTCTCTTAATCTAAAACTTTGTCGCCTTTTACACTTTCTCTCTCCAAATAAAAGGAGTCTTCATTTTGGGACACAGTCAAAGGGACAAAGCTAACCTTGTAAAAGAGCAGAATACTGCCGAGGGAAAGCACTGCACGTAGCTTATGCTAATTTAGCAAATATCTATCAGGCGTAGTATGGAAACTCAGCAGAAACGGACGGCATGCTGTACATTTCCAAGTCAGAGCTGAGAAATGAGTAATGGATTGTATGTCAGCTATGAAATGAGAAGGGGGAGGACATTAACCGTACAACACACTTGAATTTGTTAATTGCTACACTTGTACTGTCTGCTAATAGTTGTTTTCAAAGCAGGAACTGGAGACTAACACACATAACAGCACTGAATCTATGACAACAGCTGTTTTGATCTCGGACCAAGATGTCTCACACTGAATAAACAGTGAGATAAAGCAATGCATTTCAGTTGACAATAAACACTCCTGCAGCCCTCAGCTGGTATTCTCACATGGGAAGGCTTGAATGGGAAAATCTCACTGCTTTAGTATGCAAAGGAGACGACGATTCAAGGTGAGTTTAGGAAGATGGAATACTTTCTGAGTTATCTCTTCTATCACATGAAATGTAGGTCAATCTATCTGACTGGTGTGTGTGTGTGTGTGTGTGTGTGTGTGTGTGTGTGTGTGTGTGTGTGTGTGTGTGTGTGTTTGTGTGTGTGTGTGTGTGTAGAGAGAGAGTCACAAAGCAATCATTTTACTTGAGCATTTCATCTAAAACCCACTGGCACACTTTCAGAAAGCACTCTCTCCATCCTCCTACCACATTGCCCTCCCTGTTGTTTTCTCTTTGTCTTTCTGCTTCACTCCTTCTCTTTCTCTCTTATTCTCTCTTGCATCTGTTTCTATCTGGCTCTCTTTCTTCGTTCCTTGAGGCCATCTGTCTATTCCTATTCTATTTATTGGTAAAAGGTTTGGTTGAGACTCAAGAGTTTTTCAAGAGGACGGTTATTACATGCACAGTCAACAGAGAGGACTCCACATTTGTCAAGTTCAGAAATGCAGTAGGGAACAGCAAGTGTCACCCTAACCCCTGGATTGTATATCTCAGTATTTATACACCAAAGTCAATGCTGAAATTAAAATGACCCTGGGCTCATTCCCAATTCCCCTGGAGATGTTTTCAAAACAAGAGACCATGTCTTAGCAGTGTAATCAGAGCAAACGCAATCCATACTGTTTGGTCTGACTCTAACCTTTTGCCAAACTTTAAATAACCTGCAGCCAGAGGCCGAGCAGCGATGCTGACCCAGTAAACCAGGCATCACGGCAGCCTCGCTAACGATTCACTGTGTACGAGCTACTGTGCCTACTATAGCTGCAGCTAAATATAATACCACAATAAACAAAGGTACATATTTACACCGGCAAAGAACAGACATAATATTTTTGTATCCCAACTCCAGTAACATTTAAAAATAACTAATCCTCAAACTAGAGGAAGCAGTGATTTACTGTATTATTCATTTGGCAGTTCTGTCTCAGCTTTTTTCCCTGTATTTGGTCTCGGGTGACAAGGGGATTAATTGGCACAGCTTCAGTTTAAACAGTAGTAACACTACCGTGTGCGCCTGTAGCTGGTCGTGTCAGCGAGGGGGAAATCACACTGGGTGGTTTTCAGATTTGATGTTCTGCGAGGTTGAAATATTGTGTTGGGCTTACGAAAGAGTCTGGAAATATTTTAAATGAATACTTTGACATGTATTTACTTTCTTTCCAAAAATCAGATGAGAGGACTGATATGCCACTTTAAATCTGTAAGCTAAATATGAAGCATTTCATGAACTGGAAGCAGAACTAGAAGCTTTGGTGCAGATTAAATAAGCGAGTTAACTTCGGAGGTTCTGGTAGATTGAGTCTGCTACCTGCAGACAGAGTCAGGCTAGCTGCATCCTTCTGTTTCCAGCCTCTATGCTAAGCTAAGCTACGCTACGCTAACTGCCTACTGACTGTATCTTCAGATTACAAACATTAGAGTGGTATCACTTTTCTTATCTAACTCTCTGCAAGAAAGAGATTAATCACACTCACCAAAATATCAAACTGTTCTACTACTGTAAAACTACAATATCTATCTGATGGCAAAACCATAAATAACTCAAAATAGTTTGTTTCTTGTTTTATTTTTCATACACTTCGTCCATCTTTATTGTATTATTTCACAGAAAGTAGTTAAAACAATTACTAACTGTAAGTACATGTCTACCTCCCCTGGTTGTCAAATAGAAGTACAATTATTTATTGATTAATTGGTTGCTAAAGAATTACTGGGAACAAACATTTACTTGTTCTAACTTCCCCACTGTGAGGATGTGCTGCTTTTCTCTGTTTTATGTCATTGTTAATTGAATATTTTTGGACTGATCAGATAAAACAAGATATCTGAAGATGTCACTGTTATGGAAAATTACACTTTTAAAAACAACAAAAACAAATGCTTGATTAAAAAAAAGATAACAAATTGCTAAAATGTGTTTGAAACCTTTGGAGGGAGGCCTTACTTTTCATATGTAGCGGTGACGAAGAAAGCGTAGACCCGTGTGTGCTTGTGATGTCGTATTTGGATGATGAGCTCTGGGATTCCCAGCCGGATGTGGTTCAGTAGCCATAGCAACGTGTGGTCATCTGTAGTGTCTGTGACAGGAAATGAAAAATAAAAATACATTTCCAACAATACCCACGCATTACTGTACACAGGCCGGGAGTACTCCCACAGTCTTGTACTATTTATTCTTGAGCGGCAGCTGGAGGTTAAGACTCTTGCTAACAAACGCTGGAGAATGACTCTTCTTCTTCTTCTTCTCTGCTTTCTGAGCTGGTTCAGAGAATCAAACCAGTCATTAAACAGCTTCTCTGACTTCAGTTCATGGCTCAGAAAGTTAAACGATTAATGTACGAGTCCTGATCTTCTTCTTTATTATTAACAGTAAATGTATTGATCCTGACGAGTACATTTTAAAGATCTCTGCTGCTCAAAGGTTGGTTGGTCTCTGTGTTCGTAGAGATACATAATATCTAATATATATATAATAGAAGTGTTGCTTTCTTCCTTGCCTGGAGCGTGGGAAAGAAAATTCACAGCTATCCATCCATCCATCCATCCATCCATCCATTTTCCACCGCTTATCCGGGGTCGGGTCGCGGAGGCAGCAGGTCAAGCAGGCTGACCCAGACTTCTCTCTCACCCGCAACATCTACCAGCTCATTCTGGGGGATCCCGAGGCGTTCCCAGGCCAGCTGGGAGATATAATCCCTCCAGCGTGTCCTGGGTCTTCCCCGGGGCCTCCTACCTGTTGGACGTGACTGGAAAACCTCTAAAGGGAGGCGTCCTGGAGGCATCCTAATTAGATGCCCGAACCACCTCAGCTGACTCCTTTCGACACGAAGGAGTAGCGGCTCGACTTCAAGCTCCCTCCTGATGTCCGAGCTCCTTACCCTATCTCTAAGGCTGAGCCCGGCCACTCTACGGAGGAAACTCATTTCGGCCGCTTGTATCCGCGACCTCGTTCTTTCGGACACGATCCAAAGCTCGTGACCATAGGTGAGGGTTGGGACGTAGACCGACCAGTAAATTGAGAGCTTCGCCTTCCGGCTCAGCTCCTTCTTCACCAAGACGGCCCGGTGCAACGCCTGTTTTACTGCTGCAGCCGCACCGATACGCCTGTCGATCTCCCGCTCCATTTTACCCTCACTCGTGAACAAGACCCCGAGATACTTGAACTCCTTCGCTTGTGGTAGGCACTCTGTCCCCACCCGGAGGGAGCAATCCACCGGTTTCCGGCAGAGCACCATGGCCTCAGATTTCGTGGTGCTGACTCTCATCCCCGCCGCTTCACACTCGGCTGCAAAACGCCCCAGTGAATGCTGGAGGTCATGGTCCGAGGAGGCAAACAGGACCACATCATCTGCAAACAGCAGAGAGGCTATCCTGAGATCCCCGAACCTGACATTCTCCGCCCCACGGCTGCGCCTAGATATCCTGTCCATGAAAGTCACGAACAGGACCGGTGATAAAGGGCAGCCCTGGCGGAGGCCAACACCCACCGGGAACGTATCTGACTTACTGCCGAGGATACGAACACAGCTCCTACTGCAGGCGTACAGAGACCGGATGGCCCGTTGCAACGGGTCCGGCACACCATACTCCCGCAGCACCCCCCACAAAAAGCCCCGAGGGACCCGGTCGAAAGCCTTCTCCAAGTCCACAAAGCACATGTAGACTGGTTGGGCAAACTCCCAGGACCCCTCCAGTATCCTTGCAAGGGTAAAGAGCTGGTCCACTGTTCCACGACCAGGACGAAACCCGCACTGTTCTTCTTGAATCCGAGGTTCGACAAACGGTCGGAGCCTCCGTTCCAGCACCCTGGCATAAGCTTTTCCCGGGAGGCTGAGTAGTGTGATACCCCGATAATTCGAGCACACTCTCCGGTCCCCCTTCTTGAAGATGGGAACCACCACCCCGGTCTGCCAGTCCATGGGCACTGTGCCCGACCCCCATGCGACATTGAAGAGGCGTGTCAGCCAAGACAGCCCAACAAAGTCCAGCGCCTTCAGCATCTCAGGGCGGATTTCATCCACCCCCGGCGCCTTGCCACCAAGGAGCTTTTTGACTACCTTAGTGGCCTCTGCCAGGGATATGGGTTCATCCAACCCCAAGTCTTCAGGCACTGCCCCCTGTTCAGGGGACATGTTGACCGGGTTTAGGAGTTCCTCAAAGTGCTCCTTCCACCGCCCGACGATATCCTCTGTCTGGGTCAGCAGCCCCCCTCCCCCGCTGATAACAGCCTGGGGAAGGCCCTGCTTTCCCTTCCTGAGTCGTCGGATGGTTTGCCAGAACCTCCTTGAGGCCAACCGAAAGTCCTTCTCCATGGCCTCCCCGAACTCCTCCCATGCCCGAGTTTTAGCATCCGTGACCACCGCAGCTGCAGTCCTTCTGGCCTGCCTGTACCTGTCAGCTGCTTCAGGAGACCCCTGGGCCAACCAAGCCCGAAAGGCCTCCTTCTTCAGCTTGACGGCTTCCCTCACCCCCGGTGTCCACCACCGGGTTCTCGGGTTGCCGCCACGACAGGCACCGATGACCTTCCGACCACAGCTCCTAGCGGCCGCGTCCACAATAGAGGCTTTGAACATGATCCACTCGGATTCCATGTCCCCAACCTCCCTCGGGATGTGTGAGAAGTCCTTCCGGAGGTGGGAGTTGAAGACCTCCCGGACAGGATCCTCCGCCAGACGTTCACAGCTATAATTTATCAAATCAAATCATATTTTACGTTTTATGGGGCTTCAGTGCCTGTTGGAGCATCAAAATAAATAAGGCAGGTTTGTGTTGAATTGCATAATGCAAATGTGTCTGCATGTGTTTTACTTCTATATTTGTGGGGACCAATATTTAGACTTTGAGAGCAAAAACGATGGAAAGTTATAACATTACGGGCAGTCCTCACTTTTTCAAAGGGACGTTTTAGGTTTAAAACACTGTGTTGAATATGGTACTTTGGGCTCAGGGAAATAATGAAAATATACGTTAGTAGCACATAGGTTTAGATGAGGGTAAGGGTTGACCGTAAGCATGTTTTGTGATGGTTACGGTTAAGGTGTCAATGAGAGTCCTCACAAGAATATATATGTATAGAAATACAAACATGTGAGTGTGTGTAAAAGTGCTTGACCTGCAAATGTCATGAGGACATCACAGTTCTCCGTGGGCACCGTTTTCATCCAAGACTTATGAGACATGATGTGTCTCCCAGCCTGCAGCAGCCGCTTTCCAAACAGCTTATCTGAGAGAGAGACAGACAGAGAGACAGAGAGACAGACAGAGAGACAGACAGACAGACAGACAGACAGACAGACAGACAGACAGACAGACAGACAGACAGACAGACAGACAGACAGACAGACAGACAGACAGACAGACAGACAGACAGACAGACAGACAGACAGACAGACAGACAGACAGACAGACAGACAGAGAGACAGACAGACAGACAGACAGAGAGAGAGACAGAGAGACAGACAGAGAGACAGACAGGGCGGGATAGGGGGAGAGAAAGAGAGAGTCACCTTTTCAAAGTAACCAATAAGCAATAACATTTCCTGCAACACTGCATCCAAAACACGTACCCCTGCTGCCCGGACACACACACACGGAGAAAGACACACACACAGACGCACACAAAATCATCCCTCTTGACGGGACAGATTTAAATGTCACGCCCCTTCGCCTCACAACATGACACTGACGGAGCTAATCCTGCATTGCCAAGACCGGAGGCCACACATTGTCCACACTCTGAATTGTCACATACACACTCAGCTCAATCAACTCAACACATGCAAGTGAAGCTATTTCTCAGTGTTGTCATATGTTCTGAGTCTCCGGAACGCCCACATATGAGCCTTGAATAGTGAAAGAACACAATACGTGGAAAGTTTGACTTTGAATAAACAGCCTCTTGTGTGGCATTACGTTGTCTCGTTTCCTGAGGTGAAAAGTACAGCAAACACAGCTCCACTGTAGCCACACAGTAATGTCACATTATGACACAGTCTCCCTTAATGCAGCCATCTGAATGAAGATACTATATTACTTCTAGGGCGGATACAGTTACGTTATGGAAACATTCTTAAAACAACTGCAATTTTTGTATCCAGGCTCAAATGAACTTCATTTTTGTCACCTCATTAAACTCTCACTGACCCACTAGACTCTCATATTCCCACTGATGTGCTCTTCAGAAGGGCAGCAGCGCCAAGTGACTCTGTAACCAGTTTAACCCCAGACCCTGCTCAGCTGTCAGAGGACGGCTTGTGAAAACCATTTCCCGGGTCCTGAATAATAATGACAGCAGCCTGGAGAGAATGCCTGTCCCACAACAGCACTGTGTTCACTGAGCCATGAAGCAACAGAAGAACAGGGCAGGGGGGCGCTTTCCAGAGACCACACATAAATATGTTAAGTATCACATAACTCATCCAATTATATACTATGTGTTTATTCTTATGTATTTGAAAGCAGTAAAAAGAGACAAAAATATAAATATACATATATTATTTTCACATGAAGTCAATGTACATCCCAGAACTGGTTCACGTTTTGCTTATGCGGTTACAAAAGTGAATGCTAAGACAAACACCCTCACAAAAGTCAAGGTCATGGCAAGCTGTAAATTTAACCATGATATCAACGCTACATGATGCTGTAAATCACACAGTACTCTGTGGGTCCGATAAGCACCTGTCACATAAATGCATCACTGTGCTGCTGCTGAGTGTGTGTCCCTCTACTTCCTTGAGTGGTGTCAAGAGAGGGAGACGTCATGGGGCTTCCCAGAAACCAACTGTATCCTGGGAATATATACTCGCTCCATGTTTGCTTCCTTGGATGTTTGCACATAAGCACCAACTTGCAGTCTACTTGCATATTATTTGCAACTTACTAAGTGTAATTCATTAGAAGGGATCACTACTAGTATTGAAAAACAATTATCACCCACATCTGCTGTCACCTTCATCCCAGAGCCTTTGATCCATTTCGGATCAATGTTTTGGTTTTCTGGCCCGGTAACCTCCACCTCATTTCCAGCCAATGTACACAGCTGTTATCAGGTAAAGAGCTGTAATAAACCCGCTGAAGCTACCTGTACATCACCAACGACAGACAAACAAAGTTAGCAAGTAGCTGGTGAACAAAGTTCTTTTCCCTTGGAGGTTTGCAGAGACCAAACCAGTAACTACAGTATGAGAGAAATGTTGCTCTGGGTCTGCTGACTGTGCAAATAGTCAACTGTTTGCTAACACATTCACCAAACATGATATGTCAATGTGCTGGTGCCAAGAAATTAAATTATTAGAGCTTTAAAACTTGCCTTGAAATCCATTTTGAGAGTTTTGACATTCTTTTTTTGTTGCTTGGATGTTGCATTCCTCCAGACTTAATGTGAATGAATATTGACTGTTGTAGCTTATGACTCAGAATTGATTTATTAACCTTGTATCATGACTTAGCTATAATACTGTTTTAACAGTCCTATCTCCTCCTCTTGATTCTCGTTTGTCATCTTAAATGTTTCATACTCTACAAGGTAGAAAAGATGCATTGAAGATACAGAGAGGATGCCTTCAAAACACATTTGGCAGAATATATTTTCTATGAAGATAAATCAAAACACGTTAGTTTTACTAAACTTGAACAGACCTAGACTTAAAGGTAGCATTATTATTTAAAGGATCCCTCTTCAGTACTTACAAAGAGGTTGTGACAACTTAATCTGGTTCCACAACGCTCTTCCCCTCTGAAGAACATTTTCGAACATCGAAACGGACCGAACAGGAAACAGCGCACGGTGTCTTTGACTATTTAATCTGGAGTGGTACTCCTGGATCCTGAAATGTGACTGCCCGGTCCGCTGTGCTTGAGATGAAATGCTGCAGGCTGTAGTGCGACATGACAGCAATTCTAATCGAGTCCTGTATTCATCGCTGAGGGCAACGCACACAGCAAACACACACTCCCGGTACAGCCAACAGATTGGTTTCACCGCTTCAACAATGCTTCAGTTTAAGCCCCAATACTGAGCATGTGTTCCGATCTTTTGAATGCATTTGTGTGTTTGTATTTGGTTGAAGATAGATATTGATTCATACACGGCCATCAAGGCTTTACTACTCAGTCTAGGCCGGTCTACGCAAACAAACCACCTCTCAGCGACCACGGGAAAGGTTGTTGTCACCTTCAGGGAAGTAGTTCCCTCAAAGCAGCACACATGAAACAACAGCCATAACAAACAACAGCCATAACAGCCATTAGGCTGTTTATTAGCCGGATCAGAAAGGGTTTTCAGGATCCCTGTTAAGTAAACCATTGGCAATATAAGATATGTTTCTGGCCACCTGATTAATAAAAGGCAGATATTCACTCTGCTTTTGAGTGAATATCTGCACCAGCTATTGAGGGAAATGTATTTTGGTTCTGAGCAGGAAGTTTACAGAGCTTTTTCTTTTTTTCTTCAGCTGAAAATAATGCTGATGAGAATAGAAAGTCTGAGCCAAAACAATGAGCTGAAAGAAGCTACAGCTTTGTAGAGTTGAGGGAAAATGCAGTCAGGTGATAATGCACAGTTTGTAACTGCGAGATACCCCCTTCACATAAAAATAGTAATGTGATACATTGTCAATAATAAAAATGATTTAGCTTCATGCAGTTCCCTGAATACACTAAATATCCTCACCGCCTTGATTTTGAGTCACAGTTCATTAGTAACAATCCTTTTTTTTAAACTCATTTGCTTTTCATTATCCCCACCCCTTCTACGATTGATTTGACGAGGGTAATCAATTTGCATTGATGTTTTTTACGCAGGTTTACTTCATCAGTGTTCCACAGATATTTTACACTTACAAATATTTGTGTTCAAATGATTTGAGTTCAGGTTGAGTACAACGTTTCAAATTCTTCAAAATTGCACCCAGTTTTCCTAAATATTTGCATTACAGCCAAGTTGGGTAATCTGTAAATACATAGAAAAGTGATCCCAAATGTAGTTTGTGTTTGCAAAATTAAATAATTTGGCCCTGTAACAGAAACCAGGGCACAGTTGAGCACGTTGGCCCAGAAGTATCAGTGATGCAGATAAAGCCTGTATTACTCAGGGCCTTCACAGTGCGACGACTGTTTCAGGACTGGCACTTATCAGACAGCAGCCAGGCCGGCATAACAAGCAGGCTGTCTTTCTGTGATCTGAGTTGCTCTTTGAAGCATTTCTGCGGGGTGTTTATCTGTCTGTGTGCACACAGGTATTTGTCTCTGTGCATGTGTGTGAGCCTTAGATAATAAGTGCTAGATTAATAGAAATGAATTCGCTGCTTTTGGGACTTTTCTGATAACTCTCAGGGGCTGGTATCACAAACCGCCTTGTGTTTTCTCCATAAATATGACACTAAAGGCTTGATTTCTTCAAGGGCGTAGGTTTGCATAGGGTCCATAGGGACTAGTCACGACCAAAGTTTGGGAAAAGACACAATTGTCCCCACTGTCCAAAGTTTGCACAAACTCATCTGTAATAGTATAAAAACTTGGAAGTGGATTTTTCACTCTTCTAGTATAATACTATGTTCATCGCTGAAAGATTCATTAAACAATATGACATACAGTGACTGTCTTAATACATACAATTACATATCCTTCATAATGCCCTTCATTATTTATCATATACTTCTTATGCATTGTAATGTACACTTAAACAATCCTTTATTACACATGTACAGGTAATTTCAAGCTCACTAATCTATTAGAACTTAACATCGCCCAGAAGAGTAAAAAGAAATGTCCATGTTTTCCAATGCGCCCTCGAGCCTGCGAGTCAGAGAGTGGGGAGTCAGAAACACCGAAGTTACGTGAACGTAAAATGCAGAATGAGAGCTGGCAGTCGGACTCATCTGACACAGTAAGCTACTAAAATACGCCGGGAAATAATAAAGCCTCATATTAGTATTTCGTTTGGTCTCAGCATTGATGTTGTTGACCCTTTTGTGCTTTGTAGATAGGAAAATGCCACCCAAAAAGAAAAGGGATATACGGAGTTTTTTCACCCAGAGGGTAAGTAGCTATCAAAAAGCCCAGGTCGTTGTTAGTTAGCTAGTAGTAACTACCCCACACAGTGCAAACCTGCATCATTTTAAAATGCATTCAGGTAACTCAGAAAGGAGGCAGTGTCCCTACCAATGCTGAGACCAAACCTACGCCCTTGGATTTCTTACTTACTTAAGGGTATTGCAAGGTTAAGGCAGTTACTGCATTGAGATTGTACAGCGATAATAGTCTACAGTTTCCATGAAGACCATTTTCCAATAGATAGTTACAAAAACAAATAAGCAGAAAACATTGAATGTGGGAGGATAGAAGAAGAAGTCTCATCCTCCTCTTGTTTTGACGGAAACTTTTATTCTGCAGGCGGTTAATTAAGGGCCTTTGCAACTGGGTGGATGACGTGTAGTAGAGCAATCATTCATTGCAAATGGGCAGGAAGAGCACAGCTGGGGAAAATAGGGGAGTGATCCAAGACATACGGAGAAATCATGAATTAACTGCCGGTCAACTCTATGATGTGAAATCAATGCTCACTGTTAAGCGTATCCATTGGGTTCTACCGGCCGTATAAAACACTCTTCTCGGGATGTGTTAATTTTCTTCATTTATCGACATGAACATGGCTGTATTCCATTTTTTTGTAGAAATTATCATATACATTTTATATACAAAACTAATCACTTCATATAAATAATGCAGTGATGCTCTGGTAGGGGCAGCAGATACATTTATAGATATAGAATACCTAGCAAGTTGATGAAAAATAAAGCAAACCATAACAGTACATTTTTTTGTACTACAAACCTACTGGCCCTTAAATAAGATGTATGTATTTTCTGTATAACAGTATAAATGGACTATTATCTAATTTCAAGTTATAAAATTCACATCTCATTCCTTAAGAAAGTTGTGTCATGTGTCATGAAATGTGTCAAAGTAATGACCTGCAAGCTACTTGTTTTTTTCTGAAAATCAATTTGGTGATTAGCAATTGCGTTAGTGTTTTACAGGAGCCCTCATTGACATTTACTGCAGCTACTTCATAGTGTACATTTAATCTGACTTGTTCGTGACACGCTGCTGTTGTAGGCACATGACTTTCAACAGAATAGAGGATGTTTTACCCCGGGAACCACACATGGTATTAGCAGTAATAGGATAATAACAGTAAGATATTAGAATGTATTATGCATAGTTCTTTTTGAACTATTACACTTGAGAGCCCCACTATTATCTCACAGTCTGGATTTAGGAATAAAGGTCCCTTGTTTGTTTAACCAAGAATGCAAGATGGTGTATAATTACAGGTGTAATCAAGTGATCACTTTACCTGAGAAAAGTCTTTCTTAGTAATTGTACACATAGCATTAACGTGAAGCTAAAAAAGAGGGCACCAAAGCAGTATGTGGGCAGCAAATGTGAAATAGATTTTTGTTTTAGTTTGGGTTCACATTACAAATAAACTAAATACTAAAATACTTTTTCTTTGATGCCTATCATGGGCCCGCTGTTAACAGTGGCACCTTAATGCAAATACAGCTGGAATCATTTAGGAGACTACATGTTCCCCCTTTCTCAGTTTCTAAGGCCTGCCGTGTAAATTTACCGCACTGATGTGATGCTGAGGATTTGTACTTTTGAATGCACCTCGAGAAAAATAAAAACCTCTAAATATGACTGGCAGCAGTGTGTATTTCCTGGGAGGCTGGAGACTTGAACAGGATTTCTTTTCAACAGCGACTCATTTGGACTCTTGTGCAGCCAGTCCAACAGAGAGGCAGATAGAGAGACGCAAACAGACCATAATGTAATAAAAGCCAGACATACTGACTGAACTCTGCAGAGACAAGGAGGGAATTTAGCAATACAAAATAAGTCAGGAAGAAAACATTTTTATTATCACAACTACAGAGTGTGGTAATGAAACAAATGACCCTATTAGAATGATTACATCAGTAAGTGGGACAAAGAGCCTAATCAGGTTCAAACCCCCAACAATTTCCTTAATTAGAATAATTTCCAGCCCTAACTCTGTATTTTGCCATCCTGTGCTGAGTCCACAGTCAAACAGTCACCGACAGACAGCACCCTTTTAAACCGGTTCCCAACTCCCAAAACACAGACAGAAAATACAGACAGTAAAACACACAGAGATAAAACCAACATCACTATACATATAGAGAGGTTCAACGACGACGTGCATACTGAGTCATCAAATCATGCAGCTGAAATGTCTGAAAGAAATACCAAATCAGACCGTTCCACCTGTGAAGAATATGTGAATCAGGCTTCGGCTTCTGCAACTGCAGCCTACATGTCTTGAGGGGAAAAAAAGCAAACCTTAACCCAACGTTCCTCTTATCTGTCTCCTTCTCCCACTTCTCCCTCCATCCCGCTTTCTCCAAATCCCAAACTCTGAATGGCGACGGCCACCTGCAGCCTCCCCCATGCATGGTACACAGTCTGCATACATTCTGGCACCACATTTACAAACACTTCCAATTCCACATTTACAAACACTTCCAATTCCACATTGCATCTCTCTTTTCCACGGGCAGCTGCACACACAGATGTGTTTTAGATTATATGAAAGGCTTCTCTTCCCTTTGCAGCAGAGCCCTCCACATGTCTTTTTTTTACCTTCTTTCACCTAAGTCTGCTCGCTCAGTCTCTCTCCCTACTCTCTATATCTTTTTGTTGCTACCATCCATGCCTCTTTCTCTCATCCAAATCCTCTCGCTTAGCCCCGCTGGGTTGACTCTCTCAGTCCCCCCTTCTCACCATGCTTTCGTTTTATCTCTCTCTCAGCTCTCCTGCCTTTCCTCTCAAGAGGTATTTGTCATCATCGTGGACATGTAGCTCCTATGGATGATGCCTTCAAACTAGGCAGAGGGAAGGAAGGGAGTTGATGCTTGGTGGTGATACAAATAAAGTTAACAAAGTGCAGATGCTTCAGTGTCAAAGCACTAACACAACAGAGTTTTTTGCAAAAGCTTCATTTCCGCCTTTGGCATTACAAAAAAGTAGTGTATCACACTCAGTAAACCAATATTGACATACCCAGAACCACGCTAGAGCGGCTAAAACCATCACTAGAGGAACCTGTTCTTAGATAAAATAACCTGTATATGATGTAAGTATATGATGTAATTGAGATTATGTCTTTCTTCAGGGGCAGATAGGAGGTGTCCGTTCCACCTTTGTGACAAATGGGATGAAGATGTCAATGCTGGTGGATGTCAGAACTCAGGTTTCCTCATTAACAGGCGCATGGAGGATAATAGACGCTCGTCCTTGGCCTCAAAATAACAATGATAACATGTGACACTCGAGCCGCCCGTGGCTGCAGGCCAAAAGAGCCACAGTGCTCACACAGCAGAATAGTTGAAGTATCACTTTTCCCCCATCCCATCTTCTTTCTCTCTTTTCGTCTCTGCTCCTCATTTCATTTGCCTCCATTTCATTCATGGGTCTTTCTGGGTTAGCTGGTTAATTTGGGTGAGCTACAGTATCTCAGTGAAGAAGCAGGGAATGATCTGTCATATCTGTTAGGAAGGTAGTGTTAAATGAGGAAAATGATGCAATCAACTATTCAGTCAGGTAACAATCATGAACAAAAGCCAGTGTTGTATGCAGATGATGCAGACTACTCCGGCAGCAACATATCTAAATGGCTGAATTGAGCATTGTCACGGAGGGGGGATTACAAATTATGAATAAGCGAGTGGTGATGATGAATATAGTGGAGTAAATAGCAGCTTTTGTGGAGCAAAAAGACCTCTTGTTGAGTAGTGGACAACTGCCACAAGGGTTTTCTGATTAACACACAGAACAAAGGGACAAGGATTACACACAGCAACAATGCAAACACGTCCTGGTGGTCATTTCTGTGTTGTGTGGAGCATTAAGCATCCCTGCACCACAGATACAGCATTGCCAAATACCTGGACGAAAAATACAGATCAGATGGAATTTATCTTATGGTCTATAGTCGCTCATTGTTTTCTTGCCAAGAGTGTGATGTGGGACCTTTCTGCTTTCTATTTTGCAAGGACGTCGGTGTTGCTGCATCCGGTGCTGAGCTCCACCCGAGACCACTGTGATTGGTTTAAAGTAATACAAACAAAACAAAGTATTTTTCCCCTCATACCAGAATGCTAACCAGCTGCAGCTTCATTTTGAATAGACATGAGTGTAGTATGGGTCATGTAACTTTGAGCAAGAAAGCAAATACAAAATATTTCCCCCAAAGTATGTTATTATCAAACTTAAAGATTTTAGGAGGTGGGGGTGCATGGGAATGCAAATTGATCACTATGGCACAAACCCCCAGAATCAGAATCAGAACCATTTATTGCCATGTATGTTTACACATACAAGGAATTTGTCCTGGCGGGAAGGTGCATACATTTAACATTTAACAATACACATTTAACATTGTTCTTATTCAGAGTACACAAAGAGTCATATGGAGGACCCAACAACTGAGGCGTTCAGAGAAAACACTCATACATTTCTGCCTGAAATCGCCGTGTTACTGTACATCTGACTCACTGTAGCAGACTCAAACATAGCAACTTTTGTCTAGGAAAGTCGTAGAACATCTATTTTCAGAAAGTTAATTGAATTATTGGAAGAAATATAGAAATTAGATTGCTTTCATCAAAATTGAGGGGCTCTAGTTTTCAGGAGGTCATTCATAATTATAATCATTAGATAATCAGCCACTCTAGTGTGGTGACACACTCAGTAAGCATCAGGCCAACTGGGTATTTCTATTCACGTCAGAAATGATGCTGGGCACTGTGGCAATAGGAGAGGAAGTGATAATAAAGAGTGAATTTAGAGAAAAGATACTGCTGGAGTGAGTCAGTCAGTCGGATGGCTGTGGATTAACTGATCTTTATGATGGTACGATATTCTATTCCTGGACAGGAAAGATGGGAGGGAGGCTCCGAGTCCAATCAATACCCATAGGAACCAGTGGTTATTGTACAGTACACCATTCCTCCCATTTCCTTTCCCACACAATGACAAGCAGAGGAAGACATCTTTAATGGTGCTTTGATTTCTTGTGCCTTTCACTGGAGGAATGTAACACACGTAGTGCTGTTTATAATGACGGGTTCATCCGAAACTACTGCAGGATTGAGCTAATTCAACCGGAGCAACTGATTTTACAGTTTTACAAATTCGCTACAAATAGTTTAAAAAAAGAAGCAAATTAATACTCTTCTCTTCTTAATACTCTCTTCTCTCTTCTTTGTGAATGGAGACATTATACTCAGAAACCTTCATACAAACAACAGGCTGTTGACTGTTGAGGAAAGTGTAAAACTGGACATAATACTCTCCTAAATGCAAATAATGATGTGGCAATGCAGTTTTTGCTCCTTGACAACCAATTTCTTCAGCATCACTGCACAATCGCAGCCTTTTCTAAAGGAAAGGACGGGAGTAAAAGCTGCAGCAAGCAGACCACAGTGCACCAGAATCCTGATTGTCTGACCATATGAGGATTGTGTCTAACAAAACAGGCGTGTTGCTGTAGACGGCACATACAGTATATGTTGTTTTGTAAGGTGTGGAGTGAACAGTAAACAAAAAGAGAAAGAGAAAGGAGGAAAAAGAGGGGTAAAGGCAGAAGGAAGGTAAATGAAAGCCTGTGCTTTACTGTTGAAGCCTTTCATCAGTCAACATTGACAGTATGCAAACGGAACAGGAAATGGAACAGCATGTTCCCCCTTGGTTGTAAAAATGCTTTCACCACATTCAAATTCGTATTAAAGGCAGGGGCCAGAATCTGACTGGTCCTTTCAGACGAGGAACAAAAGATGCAAAACTGTACACAACAAAAAGGAGAAGAGTGAAAACTACCTGAGTCCTAATCACACACTCCAACCTCTTCCACCCCAGTGACACTCTGTTGGCCCAGTCAGTGCAAACTCAAGCTAAATAGGAACGCTTTGTTTGAACCGACAGAACTTTATTTATTCAACCCAAAAGTTTCCAAAGATGTCAGAGTGAATTATGGGAAACTGATAATACACAAGACGTCAAAAATATTTCCACTTGATGGAATGGTGGAGTCATTACAACAAGGAGTCTTGGGTTTAAATACTTCATTCAGTGTAAATATTAAGTGGCTTCAATGAGTTTTAGCTCATTGTTGAAGTACTCACCTGCAACGTTACTGTTTTGGTTCACTGTCACTCCTGAAAAAGCTCTAAAAACTACCTGCTCTTGGAACATTTAGCATCTAAATAGTTGGTAGAGACCAAAAACAGAGCTAAAAGAGAAGAAATATACAGAAGATATGCATTGTATATGGGCTTTACTTGACATTGTTACTTGATGTAATAGTTCAAACTATGGGATGCTTGGTCCCTGGCTCAATGTAGTGCCTAGGTGACAGATGTTGCCTATGGCAAGACTAAAAATGAAATTATTCTCTTCAATATATTCTACATCAACAAGGAAAACTGTTTAAAAGGAAGGACAGAAAAAGGCAAATATTGAGTTGAGAGCCCTCTGCTAAGCTCTTATCTGTCATCTACAGCTGTGGCCTCTATGCTAATATATGAGCTGAAAGTGCTGTTTGCATGGCATGAGTTACTCTCTCTGAACACTTCAGTTGGAGATGAACGGTAGAGCCTGATGAGCACCAATTCTGTTCCTCATATGCAAGCTCCCATCTGCCCTCACCACTACCGAACACAATAAATATACAGAGCCACACAGGAAAAAGGTGAAGATTAGCACCTCTCTACCAACCAAACAAATGTAAAAATATAGCTGCTGAAGAAAACGAGACACAGGAGCAAGTTAAGGAAACAACAACCATAGAGATGACAAAACCCTACAATACAGACTGGGTGCTTAAAGATTCCCTTGCTTCTCATTGACTGGCTCTGAATTGGACAATAAGTCTAGTTATTAGCTGCAGGAGAAAGAGCTTTTCTCCTCCATGTGTTGTATGTTACTTTCATGGCCTTTTAGGATTCTCTAGAGGCCTCAAAGTGGCTAATGTGGAGCAATTACTACAACTGAGGCACAAAAAAAAATCTAATTCAGGCCTCGTCGGTATAGTCACAGAGGATAAAGGACAGGGTGACCGAATGCACTACTTTTCCCTTCAGGAATGCAATATCAGTTGCACACCGGAGGAGGCTGGTTATTGACTCTGCTTTGATCCCAGAGAATGGAGCATAAACTCCCCGATAAAGTCTCTGCGACATGCCACTGCATCCACACTAGGCAGGAGACAGGCGACACCACACACTCTCTCTCTGAGCTTGGAGTGCATTAAGCTCTGGAGTGTGCATTATCATTTTCTGCTTACAGTTTGATAATCTTCACGGCTATAAATGGAAGAAGTGTGCATTTTCAGTGAGCATGGATGGGGATTTAAAAGTTGGTTGGCTAGAGGCACAGATGCATTATGGCTGATATGATTATGGTATTAAAAACATTAGAATCTAGGGCAAGTGAATAACCACTGGCAAGACAAAGGCTTTATCACAACTCTGGGAAAGGAACTTCCTAAAACATACCTAATGGCTCGGGATACAGGTATCTAAACGGCAGTTACAGGGGGATACTGTAACCGGAAGGTGTCTCATAGTGTGGTAGCCGACATGTACGGGATCATCTCTACATTTGGAGAGAACCAAGCTAACAATATTCAAATAACAAAAAGCCCACTGAGCTGTTGGTCGGAGAGAGCAGCCACACTGATCTGTCACTGAACGGATAGAAATGAACAGATTTTGCTGCAATCAGTTTGTTTAATAATTTATTTGATGCAAGAAACACTCATTGTTTAAATGCATTATGGCAACTCTGAAACGGGCTAATAAGCACATGTCCCTGTGCAACAAACATACAAACCCTCCTCAGGGAAAAAACAGACAGACACAAAAAGATCAACCAAGGTCACCCGGCTTTACAAGACAGCCTTTCTGGGAAATAAATCCGAATTGTTTTCTCCTGATACCGACTGATGCCTCGACTTGATGAAACAACTGTATTTAATGTGGATTGGTCACATCATGGCCAATTAATGACCTGCTTAATAGGGTCAGTATTGGATAGATGCATCCTTAATTCTCACAGAAACAACAGGTGATGAACTTTATGTTTACTGCAGCAGAAAGATGAGTTTGGGTGGTTTGCTTGAGCAGATGCAGCCACTATGATTAGAAATAGACCATGAAACAAATGTACCAGTCACACAAACTAAGATCTATTAAACTGAAGCATTTACTGCAGTGTTTACCTTCATCTGACCAGCAGCTACATCACTGCAATGATCTTTCTAAGGCAAGCTCATAATAAATATGAAGTGTTATCACAGTAAGGAGCCAGCCACTTAGTTTTATAGTTAGCCTGAGGGTCTGCTTAATTCCATCATAAAATGTCGTCCCCATCAAGAAACGGTTCACCAGAGTAATCTGTCACTTGTGTGTTTGACCGTCGAGGTAAGATTAATAAAGCTCCAACTTTGCAAGCAGCAAGGTCACCACACAGAGAGGTGATTTTCCTCACTCGCTAATGCAGCTAATGTGCAGCTCAGTACTTATTCTATATGGGGAGAGGAGAAAGAGATGATATTTCTTGGGAGCATGCAATGAGTAAGAGTGAGATGGGCAAAGAGATGCAGAGAGGCATTACGTTTAGAGACATTAGAGACAACACACTGCTGTCATTATATCATGCTGCATTACATTCATCAGCTCCTTCACTAATGAAGCTGTGGGAGGGCACAAAACCAATGGTTCAGTCTGCTGCTGTGAAAAACAGCTCTTCTTCTTCAGTGTGATGCGTTTTCCTCTCAACATTGCTGTATTTAAAGCACTTGTGTGACACTGAACCTGACTAAATCTGTCTGAAGCAAAGCTGAGGTATTCTACTGAAGAGGCAGTGAGCATGGGAGAGCTCTGACTAAAGGTCTATACATGAGTGCAGATCCCTACTTAATACATTTTTCTCATGCATTTTGCAGACTGTAAAGTGCACATAAATCATGCCAAGCATCCAGGATGGAGTTAAATAAGTATACATAGATGAAAATGGGCCCTTCAGATCCACCTACTGCCTCAGAAAAGACCTTCACTATCGGATCAGAATTTATTTTTCATTTACTCATTTACTACTAACCTGCACACTTTTATATATTTTATACAGGGAAACCTATTGCATATAGTTCCGAAGATGTAGCATAGATTAGATATACAATTAGATCATGATTCAGGCTGTAATAATGAGACAAAAATGTGCATTCCCCTACATGTGGTTACAATTCATTAATTACTGAAGTATTTTGGACACCGTCCTGACAAGAGAAACTACTTGTTGTCATCTCCACACCATCTCATTAAGCCCCACGTTTCAGCAGTCCACAACAAAAAAGCTTAAACCTGAAGACACAATTAAAGTAAAAATGTAATGTATAGTACAATAGAGAGATTTAAAATTGCAATGCTTTTTAGGAATATATTCTGAATGTTGGGCTCCAATCCATATTTTTTCATCACAAGAATTTCATCCGTATATCCTAACAAATGTAGTAAATCCTAAATCTGGCTGATTTAGCAACCACAAATGACATGACCTGATTTCCATAACACAGAATCGTATCAACACTGGCCTCAAAGGGAACACAAACTAATTGGTGTGACTGTTACGTTGCGTTTTCTAATGATGGCCGCTTAATTAATCTTTGAAATGTTGGCTAGTGAGTGTTGGAGTTACAAAGGAAGATGGCTGAGAGGATCAAAGTCATTCCAGTCTACTGTGGGGGGATTAGGAAAATGTGGTGGAGGCACGGAGACAATCGAGCATCCAAGCCTCCTCTGAGGAAAATCCTTTCAGGCTGGAACCAAAATCTCAACTGGAGAAATCATTCTGCCTTGCGGCTGTGAGTGCTGACTGACACTGACACGTGTGAGGACGGTTATGTGATATCTGGGTAATCCCACTGAAGTCCCCAAACCCAAATCCTTCTGCCTCATGACCAATGCGAGGAAATATTTATTCAAGTGGGGCCTGGAGGTTTCAAGAAGGCCAAACCCTTTTGCCCAACCTTTGATACTTTTCATGACTGTGAAGTTCTTGTTGGTTTTTTGTTTTTTTACCTTCCCCAAGGCTGTTGTTCATGCATTTACAGTCAGAGGTAATATTCTCACACCAAAAAGAATTCTGACAGCAACTTCAGACAAAGCTGGTGGTCCTGATACATGAGGAGGCAAGTTATGTCCACAAAAAAAACAAGATGTTTTCTCCTTCTTTATTATATAACCTTTATTAATACAAATTATGCCTTTTAGTTGGGGTTCTTTTACTTGTATTAGTCGAGTACTTGAGAAAACCTAAATGTGTTCATTACTCTTATCTTTGTGACAGTGGTCATTCATTAAATGATTACAGCTATAATGAGGGAGCAGCTGTGGCTGTGCATTTTCACATGAGTGACTGAAGCTTGGACACTATTCACTTTTTTTGTGCGTGAGATTGTTCGACCCAGCAATCAAAGTGCATTGGCCCCCATTTATCAATGGTTTGGGACCAGTAAACTCTTATGTGGAGTAGATGTTTGCTACCTGCTTCTACCCTTAAATTTGTAGGCTCCCAGTCCTCCTCTTTACCTCCAGTATTGCTTCTAGCTGATGAAATCAAAATAAAAAATCACTTTGCTGACCCTCCTGAAACCCATTTAGGACCCGAGGAGGCACCACTAGGTGCACCAGGCTGTTCTTCCAGTCGGCAGCTCAAGTTACCTCGACCAAGTGTGGAAAGGGGCGCTCATCGCTGACAGCCCACTGCTCCACTGCATCACTCTGCAGCATACTCTCGCAGGGAGCAGAGGCAGTCTGCACCCCACACAGGAAAACAAGCTGCTCGGCAGCTGAGGCTCTCTCTACACGGGCTAATACTGTGTTATGTTCCAAAAATAGCCTCACTTGCAATTCTCGCAACAAGACAACTATGATTTGTTCTATTCTGATGCACTATAAGGGTCATGGAGGGTAAACAGAAAGCATGTTTGTTATGCTTACCCTGTTAAAGGTACATGATACTAGAATGCTAGGGCTCCCTAAAGAATAATGAATGACACTGGGCTATAAACAACACATACAACTGCACCAGGTTATGGTAATATCATTGTCAGAGCCTTTATGGCTTAACCCTCAAATGACAAAACATGCACCTGCCCCATTCAATAGCATGGCTACAGACAGTGAGGCAATAACGTGGAAATAGAAAGCGGTAGTCTCGTCAGGCTACACTAGTTTAGAAATCGCTGGATGACATCATGAAGTTCAAAAACATTTGGTTACCTGGCAGATCTCATAATACATAACTATGGAATACATACTATGGAATGGAATCCACATAATCCACATAAATAAACACAACTAGCAGCCAATGGTAGCTTGCAAACAGCCACAAATAAGAAAATATAGCAGAAATAACTGCAAGTAGCCTAGGCTACCAATAAACAGGGGGAATAGGCATGTCATGACAGGAGGTAACCTAGAATAAGGTCAAAACCAGACACTAGGATGTGACAAAATGAAGCCATTTTCCTGAAGAGACGATATAATAGCAGTGACTAATTTTAAAAAGCCACTGCTGTACAGACATGCAATAGTCAAAACCATTATTTACAGGCCTGTAGTCTAATAAAGTGGTACTTATGGGACGCCCTCGTGCAGACAAAAGAACGCTGCCGCGAGGTGAGCGATGGTGCCGCACCAACATCACGTCCACCTGTCCTCTTCCTGTATGCGCTTCCTAAACCGCAGCGTCCAACGCGAAGGAGGCACACTCGACTCACCCAGTACACCGGAGGAGCCTTGTGGCGGGGCAGCGCCCGGCTCCGGCCTCTCCGCTTCTCCCTGCTGGGCTCGGTGTCGGTGCCGGGAGCTCTCGGCGCCGTCGCCGGCGGTGGTCGCGCCACTGGCGGCCGCCGCGGCTGCAGCGCCAGTCGCTGCCGACCCCGTGTCGGGCATGCTCTCTATCAGCGAGGAGGAGCAACGGACGATGAAGATATTCTCCGGGAAATTGTACAATAGTATCGCATCTCAGGAGGAGGGCAACGCATGGGTGTAGCGCAGCGACCGGCGGGTGTCTGACTGAAGGGTTAATTGAGTGTGAAAGTGAAGTGAAGGTTGTCGGTGCAGCGGGTGATCATCCTGGTGGTGGTACTCTGATGCGCGGCTAGATGGAGAGCTCTCCTCCGACGACTATAGAGGAGGGACAAAGAGAGGGAGCGCGGAGGGGAGGGGGGCTGGGTGACACAGACACACGCACACACGCGCACACACGCACACAATTTACAACAATTCACCATAGCATCATGATTATACGAGTATTGTCCCAGATTGTCTCATCGGGCACATTAAAAAGAAAATGGAGAAGATTCATGAGGAATTAAAATATAAAGTCAGGGTTTGTTGCCTGGCTATTATTACAAAATATCTTCATGCACAACCCACTTTAGTATTTTAAAAACATAATGGTGTGTGTTTTTTTTCATACATGTCCTTGCAGTCTCACTGTTCTCCAGGATAAATAGATATTGCCCTACAGTGACCTCTGTCTTCCAGCAGCTAGGCCTGAAATTGGTGCCAGAAATAAAAATATGCTTGGTTCACTAAGGCAAACAAAATGCATAACCCTAACCCTAACGTTTATGGGATATCCAAAATGCTGTCGAGTTGTCATGCTCTTTAAGAATTGTACCTGCTACCTTTAATTTAAACACAATCAGCAGGTCTATCAGGCAAGTAGTCCAGCAGGTTGCCGTATTGTGAGAATGCACCCTGTCCTGGAAGAGTTAAAAGACTATGACTTATTTATACATGCAAAAAATATCTTCATAGATAAAAAAATGTGTGACACTCCGGTAGGGACAAGTATGTCTCTTAACTTCAGTCCACAGATATTCTATGCAGCAGCTGTAATAGTTATCATTTCATCTTTAAACCATCAGCATAATTAAAGCATAGCTTACTTTACAAAGCAAACAGTGTTGTTATGTGTGTTCACATTTGCCTCATGTCTTTTATAATAAGCAAATAATGGGCGCCCTACGTCAAACCAAGCCTACGCCCAAACACATCCTTCAAATCAAACACTGATGGCGCAGAATGAGTTAGAGGACCGTTGCTGTGTCTACGGTCTACTGTATAGCATGTAAGTCGCTTTGGATAAAAGCGTCAGCTAAATTAAATGTAATGTAATGTAATGGACTCTTTGTAAAATATACAGTATGTTTCTATCATAAACGGTGATGTGCAGTTTTACACAGTGAAGGAGTTGGTAAACTGCATGTGAGGTGTGTTAGGAGGGTAGAGGAGGTTCTTAAAAAAGAAAATGTCCCTTTTTTATCAAGCTACCCATGTTAACAGTCTTTTTGGTCAGAAGAGACAAAGATGTTTGAATATTGATGGTGCTCAACAGCTGCGAGGTGGCAGTTGTCACGCTTTGTGCACACAGAGCAGCTCATAAATGATTGCAATCTCAGGTTAAAGATGGTTTCCAGGTCCTCAGGCCATGTCTCTTCGGCATGTACACAATCTACTTCCTTGGCCAGCCCTCCTGGATACCATGTTTCATTGTGCAGAAGCCAGGCAGGCAGCCCTTCCCCTTGTACGGCTCACAGCTCAGTACCTCGTCTGAGCATAAATTCTGCTTGCTCACCACTCTCTGGGCTGACAGCTGCAAGGAGCTGCAGTGGAACACACACACACACACACACACACACACACACACACACACACACACACACAAACACACACACACACACCGATTAGATAGATAGATATATACTTTATTAATCCCGCAAGGGGAACGTTTTTCACTACAGCAACATTTGTACATAGATAAATTCACGATATATACAACAAATAGAGTAATAGTATTAAATTAAATTAACTAACAAAGCAAAACAGTATTGCAAATATTTAGCCAACAAACAACGGTGTAATAGTTGATTAATCCAGAGGTGATTTATTGTAAATACTTGTATATGGACTATTTCTTACTAAGCCAGACCACTCCCACTGGAATATATACTATTCAAAAAGTAATATAGATATGCTTTCTCTGTTATTACATTTTTAGTTACTTCATTGGTAGCAACCAATGGGGACAAAGGCCATCTAGGGGAAGCTGTCCAGAAAAAGGCAGCAGCTGTGAATCCACATGTGGACACCCTTTTAAAAAACCTCCTGGACTTTGAATGAGGCTTCATGTGGCCCACAGCACATCTCCATAAAGCAGGAAGGAGAGGGTAATGCATTCTGGTGGTCTTTTTTCCTTTCAAGGTAACAAGTTTCAACATTGTGTTAATTTCAGTTCATCAAGTTGTCTCAAACTTTTACTCGCTTTCTATAAACATTAAAATTTTCTTCTCCCTATTTTTGCATATATTCTTTTGTCATGGTGCACATTTACTGCTTTATCTCCTGCAGAAGTACTCCAGCTTGCAGATTAGTGTCCACCTGTGATGGAGTCCCAGTTGGACTGGCGGATGCTGAGACCATCTTTGCATTATCATCGGGCCATGGCAGGTGTGGAGTGGCTGTGGTACGAGCCAGTGGTCCAGCATCGTCCACAGCTCTGAGGTGTATGACCAGGCTCACGCGCAGCCTGCCCCCTCCACGCAAGGCCCTGTTACGCAGCATCACAGACCCCCAAACCAAAGAAGTGCTGGATCGTGGACTTGTCTTCTGGTTCCCAGGTCTCTGCCACACACACACATACACATATCCACACGTGAATGCGCACACACACGCACACAAACACACTTACACACTTACACAAGCCTTTACTCTGTGTTTATATTATTCACATTTCTGGTCTGATTGTATTGTACAATAATGTAATTACTGAAAATGTTTTGTGACGCATTTGCTTTAATGAATGTCATTTTGTATGGTACATTTATTATTTGTATTTTGCAAAAATGTGATCACTGTATTGAATGTGTTTGACACTGCATTGGCTTTAATACAAGCTTATTATTGTAAGGCCATCTCTCTCTGAGTCATTTCTATGCTAGCAATTTTCAGGGGTTTCATTTTGAAATGTAATATTGTTAAATCATTCGTTTCCAGCAGGTGTTTTCTAATATTCTCTATATAGTAAACCTTTAAATAACCATACCTTTCTTTATGTTATGGAGTCAGAAACACCTCCAAGTTGTATATACTGAAGATGGGCTTTAATAACAAAAACAAAACAAACATGTTGCTGTGTATAGATGGACAATTTTGTGTTTTTCTTGTGCCTTTTTTCCATTTCAAATACTAATCCTTAATCTAAATGGATTTGTCCATTATTAGTCAGTTTAAGAGAGCGCCAGAACTATCATCACTGTTTCCACAGAGAGAGTCTGTTTCCATGATCTGTCACAGGACTTTTACCACCTTTTAATGATTTGATAACAAAATGAACAGATCTCCAACTATGTTGAGTAACAATTTATTGTTTGTAATCTAAATAAATGTTTGCATAAGCAAAGTTATATAAATTATATTAGGGGAAGTTGCTACATAAGGAATTTACCTGAGCATTACTGTAACAAAGAAACACCCTGACCCAGAATGACAGTTTTATTTAAACAATGTTATGGCATTTTTACGCAAATTCCCCAAATTATTGAAATAAAAAAAAAATCTGAATTGATTATAAAAATAGTTGTCTCTCTCTGATTAACGGGTTAATAAACAAGTTGTTTCCATTCTTATGCTGAGTTCACATCAAAAGCGTAGCAAATACGCTTTTGGTGTCTCGGCATACGAGACAGACAGACGGACAGACAGACGGACAGACAGACAGACAGACAGACAGACAGACAGACAGACAGACAGACAGACAGACAGACAGACAGATAGTCAGCGATGTACAGTGAAACGCAATCACAGAGAGCAACGGTAGCTACACGGACCGTATTAAATGGCGCACAGTGGGCGGGGCTTACTGCAGACAGACATCGTGGTAAATGTAAACGGTAGATGAGTCGCAGCTGAATCTCCTTCATGGAACACTAGTTTTGAACAGAAAACAGATAGGGTTTGTGAAAAGTGTCCACTTGCCAGTTAACGTTACATTCACAGGTCCCTCCGACATTAGCTGATAGTGGAATAAGGTAAACACAAGGATTTAGTCAAAGATAGAGCATGCTTTTTTCAATGTCAGCCTCTAAAATCAGCCACACCAGAAATCGCACATGAAATGTTTGGTGTCAGAGTCACATGGTCATGCTGCCATCAATGTTTCGTGGGATATGGAGAGCTGCTGTTCACAATCTTAGGACAAGGTTTGTTACAAAAGTTAAATCTCACCTGTATTTTGGCCACTAATTCAGAAACTGCCACATTGAACCCTATGCTTTTTTCCTTAAATGTTGCTTGTTGAAAAGGGGATTTAATGCGTCAATACATACTGAAAAGAAATATAAAGCTATATTATTTTCCTTTGACCTTAAATCATTGTGTAGTGTTCCTTAACCACTTGATTAAATACATAAAAACCCAATTAATTTTACTCTTGTTTATATTTTATAAACATTAACATTTTCTTCTCCCTATTTTTGCATATATTCTTTTGTCATGGTGCACATTTACTGCTTTATCTCCTGCAGAAGTACTCCAGCTTGCAGATTAGTGTTCACCTGTGATGGAGTCCCAGTTGGACTGGCGGATGCTGAGACCATCTTCGCATTATCATCGGGCCATGGCAGGTGTGGAGTGGCTGTGGTACGAGCCAGTGGTCCAGCATCGTCCACAGCTCTGAGGTGTATGACCAGGCTCACGCGCAGCCTGCCCCCTCCACGCAAGGCCCTGTTACGCAGCATCACAGACCCCCAAACCAAAGAAGTGCTGGATCGTGGACTTGTCTTCTGGTTCCCAGGTCTCTGCCACACACACACATACACATATCCACACGTGAATGCGCACGCACACAAACACACTTACACACTTACACAAGCCTTTACTCTGTGTTTATATTATTCACATTTCTGTGATTTGCAATGTGGATGTAGTCTTTTTAAGTCAAAGAAGAAGCTACGAAAATGGGGCGCTAAAAAAACTAAAATATAGTAAAGTGAATGACAAGAATACAAACATTTGAAAGAAGTTAATCTTGGGTTGGCTTTCACTTTACTGCCTTGTGTGATGCTGCAGGTGGTACATGGGCTTTGTTCTGTCAACCATGGTTTCTCCTGTCAGTGAGCCAGGTGGAGCATGGTCCAATTTTGAATGTTGTGTTTGCGAACAGAAACTCAGAATCAAGTCGGCACTAAACAGCTTTACAATTTGTCAGATTGCTGTATCGTTCACACTACACAAATTGCCGTCTTGTAATCATCTTTAAGTCGTCGACTGACTAGAGACGGGGGGTCACACACTACAAGATTCTTGTGAACATCTGGATGATCCGATGAGGTCACCAAACTAGGTGTTATCACTGGGTGTGGTCAGACTCTCTTTGGACAGTTCACACATGGTGCTCAAGGGCCAATGTGTGAGCGTCAAAATAATGAGGATTTGCCCCTGATGTGTGTATTTTGTCTGGGAGCAAAAAATAATGTCTAAAGTTGTGTTTTGTGAATTAGGCATTAAGCTTCAATTCCTGCGTGTATGCCAATAAACAACCTACAAGGTTAAATTAACCTACAAGCTAGCGCAGAGCTGTGTGTGTGTTTTTTTTTAACTCCTCACAGTATTTAGTCTCATGAATATCTGAAGTTCTATCAGTATCAGCCACTTGTACAAGCCCACGTTTAATAAAGTGTTCCTTAACATATTGGTCCTGTATATCAAATGACTGAAAGATATTGAATTGTTGTGTCTCATGTGTTCATGTCCTCAGCTCCACACAGTTTCACAGGAGAGGACAGCGTGGAGTTCCACATCCACGGCGGTCCTGCTGTCATTACTGCTGTCTTACACGCTCTAGGTAAAATACAGAAATACTTCTGAGTATGATAGAATATCCTACAACCTCATATAAGGAGGTATATACACATGCCTACAGTGTCATGTGATACACTTTGCAGGGTGTTTGGTATGTGTGTCTCCAAAGCCGTAAGCCTGCAACGCAGTAACTAGTTGAGTCATGTGACTGCCCGTCACTGACTTAAAAGGGAAAACATTCCTATTTCTAAGATACTTATAAAATGTGCCTTGGCAAGCGTGGCAATCCCTCTGGGTCTGATGAGTAGTATTACAATATTACATGCAGTTCTCCCGCTGGTCTCCTAGGGGGCAGTATTGTATAAATTAGAAATGCGAATGCGAGCTTGGCACCAGTCATGTAAGATTATCATTAATCAGGATAAGTGAGTGGAAAATATTAGTGATGTACATGATGAAAGATAACAGTGTTGTGAAGGAAAAAAAGAGAATTTAGGAAAATTTAAGAGAATATTTTCCTCCAGTTAACAGATCATGACCCACATTTGCCAAATGATTTATGTTCACAGTTGTCTCCTGATGAGAATTGAAAAATGGTCATGAAAACAATGAGAACGTGACCTCTTTAACCTCCACTCTTGTGACGGTTTTCGTTCCAAGTGAACCTTGAGTGACATTTGCTCCTCTTCTGTTTGTGTGTGTGAGTTGTATGCAGGATTCATGCCCAACCCGTGCCTCATGTATTTCTTCATGTGTGCGTGTTTCTCAGGAAGCGTGCCTGGCATGAGGCCTGCTGAAGCTGGAGAGTTCACACGGAGAGCCTTTCAAGCAGGGAAGCTAGGTTTAACAGAGGTAGGTCAAGACGGGAATGTAAAAACACTGAGACAGATAAGTGCAGATTTACATACTAAGAGTCTTCCAGATTAATGTACAGGGTAAATGTGAAATAAACAGGTTCAGAAATGAACAGGGATTTCAAGTTCATGAAATGTCAACAGTGAAAAAGGTCTCTTTTACATATATTGCCCTTTGAACACTTCTTTCATTGGGCTATCAAACATTTATGTACGGCTAAAGCTACTGGGCTTCTATAGATTGTGATTTTCTTCAAAAAGGTGCAGAATATGCAGTCTTTAATATTGAAAGGGGCTTCTCTGGATATTCTGTTTACAGTCTATTATGATTAGCGCACAGTAAACTGAATATTTATTTAATAATTGGCAATGCAAATGTAATGTTTATCTTGGAAATTACAATTGTGCCTCTTAAAGTCCCATCAAGGAAACAAAAGGCTTCCTTGGGTCATAAATAATATCTTATCGTAGATATCATCAATGTAATAATGAGATGAGATGTCCCTGAGAAGAATGTGGACTTCAAAGCAGCAGCATCACAACATAATGTAAGCTGTCTTTAACAGTAGCAGGAAGGTGTGGCAGTATACTGTGCATCTTACACACAGCGACACATGAAAGAAATGCATGAAGTGCAAGAAATGGGAATAACAGCTTTCTGATGCTCCCTGCAGGTGGAGGGGCTCGGGGATCTGATCCATGCTGAGACAGAGGCTCAGAGGAGACAGGCTCTCAGGCAGATGTCGGGCGACCTGGGACGCCTTTATCAGGACTGGACTCACAAACTGAAACGGGTAAGTCAATGACTGGTTCACATAGTGGTTTCCAATACAAGCCGGATGATGGACAAACAGATGTTTCCATCTGGACCCCAGGGCTTAAAGGTGTCGCTGTAGTATGTGGGCCAGGAACAGAGGGTGTAGTCTGGTCTCAAATCAGTCTTAATTCTTACTTTTTGGGTTCACCTTCTCGGATGCTACAAAGTGTGAAGTTGAGTTTTTCCTGCCTCCTGTCTATAATAAAAGATTTCATTTAAGTTTGGAGTCATCTGTCCTCCGCACTATAAACGATGAACTGAAATAATCTGTTAACCCGTTTGTGTAATTATCCTCAAGTTTCTACACAAGATCAGTTTGCATGTTGGAATAGTGTTATCAGACCTTTTATTAGTTGTGCTTTCAACTTGACTCGATCGAAAGTGACTCAAACCAACCAGATCTGGTTTTTAAAGACAGGTGAACAGGAAATGCATGACAGCAGAAACGAGCTGACCTCCTGGAGTTCTCCCTGGGGGGACATTGTGCATGTTCATGTCTGACGTTTCTCTGAAAACAGTGTTTTGGAAAACAAATCTGCCTGTAATAATATTAAATAATCATTGACTCCTTCTTGGAAACCTTAGTAATAATATATTTCCCAGCAGAACAAGTTTTTCTACAACCTTAAAATCTGATTCACGTAACTATTAACCTACAGAAGGATCACATTTCCTAATTGAAGAAACTTCATGTGCTGTTGTTTTTATTACTATTACATGATGGGTGAAATGGCTGAGAGGATGAAGTCGGTGATCTCCTCGCTGTTCGAAAAAGTAATGTTCAAAGGCCCATCTCTAATTTTAAGAACAAGACGTTTTTGTTTCATCTTCACTCAAGTGACACCCATGTAATGTTTTCCGATCTCAGCACATCTGGTTTTGTGCTGTTTTGAATGGATTAAAGATGAATTATACCACGCACAGCTGCTGTATGTATTAAGACAGGCACACAATCGAGACATTAATTTATGGGAAGCAGCATTGTTTTTCTTTTCTAAACAGTATTCTGAACTGTATGCCAAATGCTACAGATAACGGAGGAAGAATGGAAATTCACATGAAGGGTGAGGGACCTTGCTGATGTTGAAAAAAAAAAAAGCGTCAACTAAATGAAATCCAGGGAGTATCTTCAGAGCTGAGCCATCAAGCATAACTGTATTTCCATTTGTTGCAATAAAAGGTTAAATATATGACGACCGTTTTCCTGCTTGAATGGTGATGCGGTCGCTTGTGTTAGGAAAACAACATTGTCAGTGACTGCAAACCTTTGAACTGAACTGATACTGACTTGCTATCATTAAAGTGAATTGTGATATCCACCTCTACATGGTTGTCCTGCACCACTTATACTGTCCAAAAATGTTCGACATTCCTGCAGTTGAACTATCTGGTAGAGAAAATAGCAACTTCTTTATTTAATGTTGTTAAGTTATTGTATATAAGACACCTGACTTGTTGCGTACTGTTTTATGTGCATTGATATGACTTCCGAATAATCTCATTACCATGATATGGTATAGTATTCTTATACGTCTGTCTTGTTTGGATCTAAACCTGACAGAGGTTTAGTTTTTTTCCTTTCACATCATGTTGAGGCGGTTCCGAGCAGAAGGTCATTGACCGCAGATGAACCCTTGAGCTGGATGGATACAGGCCAAACCCTCCTACTGTCAATTGTTTTGAAGAGTTTAGACTGGGGATATTTCAACACTTTGGCACCAGATCCGACCAACCAGTCCAGGTGATCTCCCTTGAGAAGCTCTGTTGATCTGCTTGTCGGCAGCTTTCTAAAGATGCTTCCTAGAATCAATTTGAATGCGCCTCTAGTTGGAGTCAAATTTCTAGGAATTAATCCGATGTATACCGTCTGTATGATGCGAGGGCTCCAACCCTCATTTGACACCAAAACAATGCAGTTTTTTGTTGGCTTCCCACTTTTGTGTATGAATAAAAGTATGGGAATCTGACGCTTCCTGTTTTTGTGCAGCTATACTACTATTGTTGATGTTCAGTATGTCAATCAAGATACAGATCATTGCTGTGGTGGAAATACTGAAGCGCTCCCCCTTCTGTATTCTATGTAGTTTAAAATATATTTACATTTAAAATTGTAATGTTAGTGTCTAATGTTTCTATACATAAGCTGTATCAATGTATGGGTGTAAACTGTTAAAACAATGTTTGCATTTGTTGTCACCTTGGGCTCTTGGAAAATGTTATTATTCTTTTAATTAATTGGTTCATTATGTTGTCTTTAACTGTAAAAAAATAATCAATAGATAAATCAAAAATAGAAATAACCATTAATTGTTTCCCTAAATCAACATAGCTATACTACAACACCACACTATTGAAATATGCCATGAGAAAAATAAGAAATGTTCCTGAAAATGTTTTTGAAAAAAATATGTGAAGATCTTTTTTATTTATTTGTTTAGGTGTGTAAGAATCCTTTGGATTCTCTCTTTTAGATGAATTTAGCATATCGCACAATACTATATCCATGTAAGCTGCTGCTGCACCAGCAAGATAAACTGTACTCTGGCTCCCTGTTTACCGTCACTCACGTTTTCTGTGCTACCTGCCCAATTCTTAACACTTTAACATGCAAATAATAATTGCAGTATAAATGGAAAATAATTGGTATCCAAAGTGTTAATCTCACACACTAATTTCAGCCTCTTCCCTTCTCTCCTCTCTCCTTTGTGCGTCGCACAGTGTCTGGCCCATGTTGAGGCCTTCATAGACTTCAGTGAGGATGAGCTCATTGAGGATGGGGTCTTAAATCAAGGTATGTGTACACTTTGTCCTCCTCTTTACAGAACAGTCATCCCTTGGGCTTTCAGAGGGGGTCTGTTTCTGTCTGAAGAGAGAGGGGTCCGGCTGGCTTTCCTGTTTGGATCTTCAACTGGACATCGGCTGTGTTTGCTGCACTGTAGGGAGAAGCCGTAGAGATCAAACTGCTTAAAAGACAATTTCCTTTTAGGAAGTGTGGCGAGAAGGCCAGGGGGACCGTAGAGGCATTTGTCTTCCCTTCAAAGCCAACCTGACGAGCCAATCTTACAGGAATAGTGCTGTCAGCAGCAACTTACTGTCGTGTGTGTGTGTGTGTGTGTGTGTGTGTGTGTGTGTGTGTGTGTGTGTGTGTGTGTGTGTGTGTGTGTGTGTGTGTGTGTGTGTGTGTGTGTGTGTGTGTGTGTGTGTGTGTGTGTGTGTGTGTGTGTGTGTGTGTGTGTGTGTGTGTGTGTGTGTGTGTGTGTGTGTGTGTGTGTGTGTGTGTGTGTGTGTGTGTGTGTGTGTGTGTGTGTGTGTGTGTGTGTGTGTGTTGCTATCTGGCAAAGCTCATCAGAAGCCTTGAATGTTGTGAAGTTTCGACACAAAGCCTGGGAGAGGCATTTGTTTTGGTGGCACGGAATGTGGACTTGCGCCTCAAAGTGGCAAATAATAATGGACTCATTTACAAAAATAGAAAACCTGGCATAAGTACTTTACCATCTGAAGACGTGTAGCAAACGATATGTTTGACATTGAAGTTTTCTTTTGTCTTTTCTCAAGTCATCCCAAGTTGAAGTAATGTCCTTGAGACAATCAAGATTGTCAAGTTTAAATAAATGTAGGTACTGTAGGTATTGTTCTGGATTGTCAAACCCATTTTTCCGCTTTCGTCACATGCGGAAAGAGACATGTCCATGACTAATTTTTTTGTCCAGACGAATGATGTCAGACACCGGACCGACCTTTGTCCTTCACAGGACAGAAAATCCCTTCACAAGTGCATGACAGTGAAGTTGTGTATGAAAACCTTTGTCACGTCCCATTCCTCCTCTGTCTTTATCGCCTTCTCAACTCCCACAGTGGACAAATGGGTGTGTGATCTGCAAGCGGAGATGGAGCGCCACCTCCAGGATGAGAGGAGGGGCGAGCGGCTACGCAGCGGAGTCCAGGTGGTGATCGCAGGAGCCGCCAATGCAGGGAAAAGTAGCCTCCTGAACACGCTCTGTAAGAGAACCAAGAACACCAGCACATGCACACATCGTGAAGGGATTAACACAAAGAATGGCTTCCTATCATCTCGATACAGACCTTACTGTTCAATCATATCGCTGTCAGCGGGGTTTAACATCCGTCATCTAATAAGCAGCATGGATGTGTTGAGGAAGGCGTTGTATTTATATCAACTCATTTACTAATCCATGCTCAGGAGGGGAAAAAATACTTTTCCTTGACAAGACGGGATTCTGTGCCGTCTGACATTGAAGTAAAACAGCATGAAAGTAGATTTCAGGGTTGGCGTTATATAAAGTGGCCTTCCACTCCAACAACCAGGTTTCAGTTTGAAATAACAACAAACATTTATGATGAGTTATTCTCATCAGAAGTCATGCTTGTTTTTCCAGAATTTAACAAAAGATTCATAAAATGTAGCAGAAGTGGACAAAGCCGTCTCTACGAGGTCCATTAGTAGCGGTCCTGTTCGGGTTTGTCATTGAATTGTAGATGATGAAATTACCACTTTTCTTGGCACTTATGCGCCGTATTGATGAAAACTCCTGCTACTAAACTACTAATCGATCGATCAATTTATTTTTTTGTTATATAAAGGTGTTGTATTTTTCTGTTACTGTTTCCATGCAAAAGATGGAAAGGTCAATTACATTTTTGATATATTTTATAATAGTCTCTTCATAGAATGTCATCTCAAGCAGCACAACACACCATCCTGCTCCCACACTTTTATATTTTCTCCCTTTTTAAATGAGTTCTTCCCTTGTTTATCTGCACCTGGTGGCAACCTAATGAATCCCTTGCGTATGGTCTAGGGTCATGTTTGTTTAGGATATGGTATCCTAAATCATTTAGAATCACTCTAGATAAACGGGGCTTGGCAGGGTCTTCTCACAGCTTCCTATCAGAAGAATAGACATATTCATCAAACTTCAGATAAAATCCTGTTATCATTTCCTCTTCTGATTAGTCTTCCCTGTGGCCACAACAGAACATCTTCTGTTTTGTTTGTGTAATGCAGAACTTTAAGAGGTATAGATTTTTCTAAATGAGGCTCATAAATAATGCGACTGTTGATATATCTGATTAAATATTTGATTGTCACAGAAAAATCCAATGTGATGGATAAAAAACAAGCTCAAAGCAATTTACAAATAGGTTCATGATCAAATAGTTAATCCTGGATTGCAGACACTGTAGCGATACTGTCGGTATTAGGGCTACTACTGTTCTTCAACATATATAACGTTATATTTGTGAAAATTATCATTATATCAAGACAGGACTGTCATTTTATTTATAATTTTGCAGGAGAAACGCATGGGCTCGGGGCTTACCCAAACAGAATAAGGAAGTCAGAAGGTGTTGAAATTCATGCTAACATTGTTAGTTTTCATCTTTTTAAGGTATTTGTTGATAATAAGAAAAATAAAACAATATAGCCAACCTTATCCGTTAACCTTTTTATGCCCAGGCCAGAGACCTGCAGCCATTGTGTCTCCCATTGCTGGCACCACCAGAGACATAGTAGAGACGGCACTGGACATCGGTGGATTCCCGGTTCTGTTGAGTGACACAGCCGGCCTCAGAGAGAGCCCGGACCTGGTGGAGAGAGAGGGGGTCCGCCGTGCTCGGGAAAGGTCATTTTTTAATTTTAAATATAAAATGTAGCTGAGTTTTGCTGTGTTATTGAGAATATATAGAAATATTATAGTATTAAGAATGTTTGAGCTACAGCATAGGGACACATGTAGAGTACATAATGTCTAGTCGGAGATGTAGATTGCTGCTTCAGCATCTGTTCATGCGAGTATAATATAGCGCAAAACTAATTAGCCATGGAACCTATGGAAAACAAAGAAAGGAAGAAATAAGTCATTGATTTTCCCCTGGACATCATGCTGTATTTTTGAAATGTCTGTCTAACCTCAGAGTTTATATTCTTGCTGAGCCACAGTTATAAATACATGGGACAAACACTCTCAGGAGGTTGCGTAACGAAGTGCCTCCTTTCCGTGTTGGAGAGTATTTACCATTAAGAGGTGTGGTGTAAATAATGGACATATTGGACAATTTGCTGACAGCTGCTTCCACTATTTACACAAGGGAAGAATGGCAGTATTTCCAGCACTCGTCATCGCTGCTTTATCATATACAAACAGGCAAACTGACCATCAGACGTATAGGCGCTACCACATACAAACAGCCTTGTTTTGTGAGATGATTTTGGTGTCAGAGAGCAGCAGGAAAAGGGTTGTTTAGTTATTAGTTAATTTATATGTGAGAGTTTAGTTTAGTTAAAAAAAAACAATGCTTTATACTTTTATATACATATGGTGTTTACCCAATACAGTATGTTGCCGACACCTGATATTTGACTAAAGAATTTCAATATAAAGAATTTATGGACTTCAGCAACTATGTATTATACATTATGACAATTTTCATTCCAAGAAAGACAAATGTCAATTGTTTCCTAAGTACTTGTGTTCTTGGCAGGGGGATAAAACATCTGACACCTTTATTAGATATTACATCACTACATGTCACCAATATCACACTTTTTACTCTAAGAAAGTACTGTTGAAAATGTAACTTATTAGGTCAATATATTTTCAAAATAATGACAAAACATTACTTGTTGACAAGCACATCAGTGAAAAAACAGATGATGCGACTACAAAAATATTATTTTCACAGCAAACATTGTGTAATTTCTTGACTGTTAGTTTAGGTCATTTGGGCGACCTGGTGGCTCTATAGGAAGGGTGGGCAGTTTGTATGCTACAGGGAACTTTCTGTGCAGGGAGCAGGTCAGAGCCTCGTGACCTGGGTCACTACAGGAAGGACGTGGTGAGTACGAGCATCCGCTGGTGCTGCTAACTGCACAGTGGGACCAAGTTGCAGGAGTAGTTGAAGTGAATACCATTTGGATGAATTAATTATAAATATCATATTATTCACAGTATTTGTTGGCCACCCTGTATTGTTTCTGAAACAAAACAACGGCGTGGAAAGCCCCTACTCAGAGGTGTCAGTGGTGTACAACCTGGAGCTGCTACAGCAACTGTATAATACTGAGTATTATAATAGTATAATACTTCAGTTATTTGGTCAGAAGTCTTATAAGTCAAACTAAAATATGTCTAAAATAATGTAGATATGATGACCAAGCACATACAGTATACATATGTGTTTTACCCTGTAAGTTGAATGAGTGCATTCTCTAGATTAGATTTTGTTTAGAGTGTGAATTTAAGAATTTAATATGACAAAAGTTGTTGTGATCATATGACTAATTCCAGATCAAAAGTTGAGACTATTTTCTTTTTTTTCCAGGGTGGAACAGGCAGATCTGACCCTGGTGGTTGTGGACTGTGCTGATCTACCTTCTGACGCAAAGCAAGCTGCAACCTTCCTTCAGGGGCACCTCAGCAGTGTCCTGTCCACTCAGGAGCAGCCGGAGTCGGGTAAGATATATTGGCCTCACCTGCTTCACCTGGACTGTCAGTGATGTTTGGAACCATATTTTCACTTTAAGCACAATGCAGTAGATCTGGCAAGGTTACATTTTCCCCCCCATCAAACAACATAAGTGCTTTGCTTTTACATATTACAGAGAGTAAGGCTTGAAAGAGAGTTTTAAGTCATCGAGACTATGAAAATAACAATCTCTGTGCTTGAAGGAGTAATAGTTGAGTTATTGGTAATTGATCAACTTTTTTCTTCTTTCACGTCTTACCCCAGTATTTCCTGCAGACAGGTTTCTTTTGGTGCTAAATAAAACTGACCTGTTGCCTGAGGAGCAGAGGCTGGAGCTGGACCAGGAGCTGAGCAGGGTCTCCGGACTCCCTCCTGTTTGTCACATTTCTTGTCACACTAATGAGGGACTGCAGGACTTCCTTGAAGTGCTGCACAGAAATGTCAAGACTCTGTGAGTTTCTACATCCATAGTATAGTATGCATAAACAAGTCTTAAAAAGCCTTAGTATAGTATTTATACAAAAGGACCTACAACTCTGAGCTCAGAGCCCAATATGATCAGAATCCTAATACAGTAATTCACTGTCCAACAATGATGTAAACTGAGAGGAGAATAGAGCTGAAACAAGTGGTTCAATAACCACAGATAAAGTCCCTGCACACAAATTTCTCCTTTAGAAGATGGCTTTTCTTTTTCACTTCACCCTGAATTAACTGAATTTTAAGTTGCAGGACAATTCAGTTCAGTTTATTTTTCTAAAATGAAGTATTTTATTGTAAGATGCAATTATTTTTTTTAAAGCTTTCTGTTATGTATTTCATTTTTTAATCCAGTCCTTATTTTACTTGAAATTAGAGATTATTTGATTGTTATTTGAGTATGTATCATTGTTACTTTATCCAGTTCAATTTTAAATATATCAATAATCAATGAATATTGTTGAGATATTGTTCAATTGAACTTTCTATATTTGAAATTGTTAACTACATAGGGACGTTAATACAACTGTTATGCTACTTCAATATATGAGGGAATAAATCTGGATGCACCGTGTTGAATTTTAATTGAGCAGCACTGTTATAGTATAGTATGTCAGAAAAATACATTAAAAAGTAATATATTATGTACAAAATAATCATGGTATAGCAGGCCAAAAAAAGAAATTAAGAAGTTAGTGTTGTCTGTTTGTTATTATAGTATGAAGAAGGAAGTCATGCTATAAAGCAGGGGTCACTAATAGGCGGACTGTTGTGCCAGCCGAGCCTGGGTTAGGGTTGTTTAGTGTGTCAAGAAATTAAATTAAAGATCATACGTCATATTTGTTTAATCAAAATGTCTTAATACGATGTTCCACAGTGTCTTTTAATGTTTTTTTATTTTTTCATTTATCCTTTCAAAAGGATAACTCCATTTTAACCATTTTGTTATTTGACTTCCTCTCTAGGTGTGGCGACCCTCTGTCTTGTGCTCCCACCCTGACCCAGGCCCGCCACAGGGCCCACCTGCAGCAGTGTTTTGCGGCCCTGGCTCAATACCAGCGATATCGAGACATTGACCTCGCTCTGGCAGCCGAGGGTGTCCGGTTGGCTCTCACGAGTCTGGGCCGGATCACTGGTCATGTCGGGGCAGAGGAGATCCTGGATATCATCTTCAAAGACTTTTGCATTGGAAAATAGTCAGTTGAGTATCAGCAAAAACATGAAATACTTGTAACATTAGTCTTCTTAGAAGGGAAGGCTGCATTCTTGTTTGTATCGCTAAAGAAAGGGCACCGCCCCATCATTGTGCCGGGTTGTGTAGTCCTCAGAGCAAAAAGAATACAATGTATGTTCTTCTCTGTATTATCACTCTGCTCCCGAGACACAGAACTATTTGTTTTCTGTTGATGCTCGACAGCAGACGGAAATAGTTTTCACAAGATGACAGGTGCCTCGGAAGTCTATAGCTTCTGAAAGCCTTTGATAGGTGAACCATTGGGCTCTTGGGTCGCAACACAACAGCCAAGATCATTTAAAATAAAGCCAGCTGCAACGTGTGTGTGTGTGTGTGTGTGTGTGTGTGTGTGTGTGTGTGTGTGTGTGTGTGTGTGTGTGTGTGTGTGTGTGTGTGTGTGTGTGTGTGTGTGTGTGTGTGTGTGTGTGTGTGTGTGTGTGTGTGTGTGTGTGTGTGTGTGTGTGTGTGTGTGTGTGTGAGATGTATTCAATCGGGATAATGAGGCCACAGTAGGAATGTAATGAATTTCATTTATTTTCATAACTAGGAGGTAGAGCAGCCGGCTGTAAACACAACAATAGCCTCTTATAGTGATGTACTTATAGTATAGGGAACAATGTTGCCATTGTGTTTCTGGACGTTTTTACATGTTTGAAGACTCATCAGGTTGTTACTGTAATTAAAATGAATGTAAGGCTTTAGTAAAGGCCCTTCAAGCACTGCATTGCATGCACTTTCATGGTGTACCATACCACATTATGTGCTTTATGTGTTCATAATACCTTCATCACATGAAAGATACTTACAAAGATTGAATTGGTGAGGTCTAATTTCTTGCTACACAGTAGCTGTTGTCACATTGAGTTTGAATATGCTCTGATTTATTGCAATGAAAACTACATTTTAGGTCCATATCTACACAATAAGGCAGATAAGATGGTATGGAGAGAAAACCAGAGTTTCCAGCTCTCCTGCTGCTCTGTGGGAAAGGGACCGTTTTTGGAGGCAATGCTCTTTGTGCCCTTTGTTCCCTTGTCAATCTGGCCTCGATCAAATATTTATGTTTCCTTGTTGAACTCCTCACCCGTCTTCCCCAGTTGGTTTCTTCTCGCCCAGTCTCTGACGACAGTTGCCCAGCTGTACATCAGCACAACTCCCCATCCCACTTTGTCTCTGCTACATGACCTTTCCTCTTTCCGCACTGCTCTGTCAGCCTTTTTTGTCCTCTTTCATGTTCACCCTGATTAATTACCACAGAAGGGGAATTTCAGCTGAAAGCGGGACTTGCTGTTGTACAAATTAGTGGCAGTCAATTCTGGAGCTTGGTTTATCTTTGAAGTGTCTGTGTGTGATATGTTTATTACAAATGTAGGAAATGTTAGATACTAAATGCGGACATTAAACATAACCAGATCATCTATGAGGTAGAACTTTTCACTGGCAGCTTTTGTTCTCGGTGCTGTGGATATATTTCAGTCTATATATTTATACTTTTAGCTTTGGTGTCTGCCAGTTTCCTGTCGTTGTGATTAACAGCTGTCCTGAGTTGCAAGTTTGACGTAGCCAGGTCCTGTACAGCCCAGTTCCACACTGTAGCCATTTGGCTGTGTGCATGCGTTCAGGTCTATACATGGGATTGAAAACACTTCATGTTTAACAAAGGATTTCCTGAGGACAGGAGGCAGACTGTCGTACCTGTATCCCTCACATCCATCAGTGCAGTCAGCCTGGGAGTTTATCCTCATGGGATTTATTATACATTATCGCTCGACATTTTTATTCATTTTTTTTTGATTTCCGCAGTTAAATGAACAGTTAATTTCCAAGGTATATTAAAATACCTCAAATGTATTCAGAAATTCCAGAGTGTTTCCATTTTAAACCGTAGTAAATTACACATTCAAATGAATTTGTGTGTGTGTGTGTGTGTGTGTGTGTGTGTGTGTGTGTGTGTGTGTGTGTGTGTGTGTGTGTGTGTGTGTGTGTGTGTGTGTGTGTGTGTGTGTGTGTGTGTGTGTGTGTGTGTGTGTGTTAAAAAAAATATAAGTCATAAAACGGTTCAAAGAAAACACAGCTGTTTCCAGATACAGTACTGTATACACTCATCATCTTGTGCTTATGAAAAGAAAAAGGAAGTAGTAAAGCCTGAGAACAGTTTATTTAACAGCTACTGCACTGAACTCGTAAAAAAGAACTAGTACTTTCAGTCCGATTCATGCCAAATGTCTTCCTCCTGAAACTGTTTTTAGAGCAGCTAACGACTGGAGATGGGATTGCATGCATTGTAAATCGGGCTGTGGTAGAAATTCAAACATTTGGGAATCAGGGGAAACGTAAATGTCGCTATTTTAAGAGTATTCTGTTTATAGCAGACAAGTGAGCAGCTGCTGCCAAAAGTCTTTGTTGTATTTTGATGGCCGAGACGAACAAGACAATACAGCTCAGGAGCGGGTTGGATTTTGGTTCATTTAAATTTATTTTGAAATAAGATTTTCTTCACAGCGGAAACCACAATGAGTGACACACAATAGGAAATATTTACACCAGTGTCATGAAGATTTGTACATTTAGCTTGGCCGGCTATTCACAGTAATTGTAACTATCAAACAGGAAATGTAAAATACAAATTAATCTTCTATTTCACGTAGAGCTAAAAAGAAAAAGCATGCACAGACCAGCAACAGTAAATATGTCATTAATATAAACTTAGTGTATTTACAAGTTGTTTTGAATCAGGCATATATACATGTCCTTAAAAATGTTTAAAGGCAATATGTTGATCGCTGTGGTGCATTACTCTTCCGTCTCATCGCACCTGAAAGACAAAACATTGAGTAATCAAATATCAATGACGGCAATGAGGTCTCGTTGCAGCACAGTTTCACATGAAGACCACCAAATAGCTAAACTTTGATTAATCATCTTTTTAGGTCTACATGTAATCGCATGCTTTGTACAGTCGACAAAATACTACATATCCTGTACTTTGTTTACACCTCATAAACGGTATATGATCTACGGGTAAGGTTTACCGTTGGAGTTTTACTGATGCCAGGTGCTCCAATGGAAAGCTGCAGGCTGGCAGCTTTAGGAACACCGGACTGGAAAACAAATGAGATTATCTTTTAGTATTATTTACCACACATTATATAAACACAGATAGCACACACATGCAGCTTTTCTGAGGGTGTGTGGGCACCTACACTGCACACTAATGACTGTGGGGTTTAAAATGGGGCATTTTGTGAACTTAAGATTGCTTAAATGTGTTTTTCCTTCTTGACTGTCCATCCTTCCTGCTGCCCTCAGGTTCCTCTTTTCCACTGAGTCCTTACCTCTGCACTGCTGTCCATGTAATCAGTGAAGTGCATCTTATCTAAAGGCACAGGTGTGCATACACTCAAAGCCAAATACAAGATATTTAGCCAGTTTCTTTATGTTCCTGAGCTGAGAAATGAATATTGTTAACTTATTTATGGAGGTTTGAAATCTTTTGTGGGTGCGGCCTTCCCTTATTTCCGTCCATGTCTGTGCAGAGGAATTAGCTGGTCTTTACCTGAGCAGAGAGCTTTTGCTGCAGGGTCTGAAGCTCTCTGTCTCTCAGGGCCACGGTGTCTTCCTGCAGCTTCTTCTGTTCTCTCAGCTGGTTCTGCTCAATCAGTAATTTCTCCACCTGAACAAAATATGCATGTTTTATTTTTAATGGAACAATTAACAAACAAACTAAAAGTATATCCTTATTTATTTCATGCTACTGTAAGTTCACAGGGGAAGAGTATACTTTTTATAATAGTAGTCACATTTTTATAACCAATAACTGAGGAAATCAACTTGTTCAATGGATGCCCGTGTTCTTCCATTTCACTCTGACACACACACACACACCTATGAAGAGACACTTAACGCTAAGTATGATGTGCACATTACCATTTTCACAGACTATTTACCTGGTTGTCATGAGTCCTTTGCGTGAGCTGCAGCTGCTTGGCGGCCTCTGCGACCGCCTCGCTGTGTTTGTGGTCACACTGCTGCAGTTCAGAAGTCAAACGGGAGTTTTGCACCTCCATATAACTGGACTTTGTTTGGATCTCAGCCACCTGAAAGAAGAAAATATTTGTTTCTAAATAAATGTGATATAATTCTCTGATGCCATATCTTTCATTTAAATGTAATACTTTGATAGGCGATGCAGCAGAAAGTCACTCAAAAGGTGCTGTGGTTGAAAAATGTGTCCTGACGGCACCAAATGCGTGTCCAGATGGTTCCTTTCCATCATTGCAATTGTCTTTGTCCGTGTGTCTATTTCCATCTATCATTGAGTGTTTCTTAATGTACATTTTCCTCAACGTCACAGGCCATGAATGAAATATACACTGAATGTCTCCCTGAGGGACTTGTGTTCATGTTGCTCTAAACAAGCCATCGAGATGCATGTGACGCAAATGAACGCTAATTATGTTCCATTCATAGAAATAGAATGAGCATTGAACAGTTTGCTGTGGTCATTTGACGAGTTCAAAAGAATACTGCAATTAGCGCTGTGCATTGACCACAGACATGGAGTGAGTTAGCCCACTCGTCACAGTTCTATGTAATGGCCTCTTCTAAACCGGTTTCGATCTGCATTCTATACAATAACGTTTCGATAACATGGCTTTTTAATGAATTTTTCCTAAGTCGGATAACTTTTTTCTTTAAGGCATAATACACAGATCATTCTTGATATACTATGCTATGACCTTATGTGTGACTATTTCGTGAATTTTTCCAACATACTATATTGTGGCTTTTTCATTATTTCTTGGACGTATGACACTATGACTAGTTTTTTTATTTTTTTATTTATTATATTTTCTTTTTTTATTGACATACTATGACTTTCTCGACATACTATGACTTCTACATTTTTTTTAACACTTTGCTTTATGACTTCATGTACAGACTTTATTAATGACAGTATATAACCTTATAATGGCATACTATACCTTGACTTTTATACAACTTTTTATGACATACTATACTTTGACTTTATAATTGCTTTTCATGACATTTTTTACAATGACTTTTTCATGACATTGCAGGTTTCAAAACCAAACTTAATGTAAGCATTTACTCACTAGACACTGTTTACTTTGCTGCATTAGTTTCATTCATTCCACACTATATGAATATAATTAAATTGGTAAATTGGTTTAGAATTGTGTCGACAGTGTAAAATAAAAGTTTAGAATTACCAAAGGAGACAAAAGTTTAAATAATCAGTTCATGAGGAAGTGATGTTTTTTTAAGCTACTTGTTTATTTAGGGTATGTTGTTGTTATTGTCCTCCACTGTGCTGCTGTATGAGCAGAGAAACAATTTCACTTTTTTGCTTTGACTCCGAGGTCACCTCAGAGGACGTCTGTCTCTTTAGCTGTAGCTTTACTGTGAATGATGCACTTCCTCCCTTGAGAAGCTGGTTTCCCGTTCAATTTGTTATTTGGAATATTCCATCAGAGTTAAAAGGCGTTTAAAGGAAGGTACAAAAATGAGTTTTTTCACTACTTACTCCCTCTCCTTTTAAATGCTATCATCAAATCAACAAATATAAATTAAAGTCTCTTACATACCTTGTTGCCCACGTTGTCTAAATACAGCTGGAACTTATTCTCCACGTCTCTGGACAGGTTTGTGCAGCTGTTTCGGATCTTCTCCATCTGGTCCTGCTGGCTGTCACAGGTGAGGTGAAAGGTCAGCTGGTGGGGAAACATGTTGTTGATCTTGTTCAGGAAGTTGCTGGTCACGGTTTTGATCCCGTCCAAAGATTGAGCAAAGTCCTCTTTGCACTTCCTGGTTAAAAAACAATATAAAAACAAACATTTGAATGTATTTTATCTTAATATCTTCAGACAGACACACCGTGCATATGGAGGACCGGTACCTGGTGTAGGTGGTGAGCTGCTCCTTCAGCATGGCGTTCTCTCTGCGCAGGGTGGCGGCCTCCTGGTGGTGTGTGTCTCGGTCTTTGAGGGCGTTGTCTCTCTCCTGGCTTAGGTAGTGAACCGTCTGGGTGAAGTTTGCCCCAATGAGATTTATCATAGCTCTCTGCTGAGCGTTGAGGGTCTGCAAAGTCTTCATTTCACCTGGAGAGTTATTAGACAGGATAACTTTTGGATTGCCAGGATGTTGGTTAGTCACCAAAAGTGAGAACATTCATTATTAATGTCTTGTAACAGATCTATAAAGCCTAAGTACATTATTTATTAACCATAAATAACACCATTCATTAAAACTAACTTAGACACCCTGTATAAAGGGTGCCTTATTAGGAAGTGGTACCAATATTATTTTGACTGCATCAGAAAACAATGTGCTTCACTTGCAAACAATTTGTCTTTTCTGAACCACTTGGAAATAATTTTACTGTACATTTGTACACTCGTATTTGTATTATTGCCAAAAGGTGTGATGAGTAATTCATTGAAATATATTGAAACAGTATAGCATTGGAGTGCATACCACTCGTAGTGACCACAGGAGGGAGTTGGATCGCAGTGGTGGTACGATGCCTCATCATTGTCGCACTCATCCTCTCACAGGTGGACTATCAATGGAAAGAACAAATAGAAAATAAATCTGTTTATATTTACAGGATGATTCATTATTTGTTTTATTTTATCACCATGGTGACTACTAGTGGTGGAAGTCAGTACATTTACTCAACTAATATACTTAAGAACAAATCGGAAGTACTTGTACTTCACCTGAGTTATTTTTATGCTTCTTTTTACATTTTAAGACAAAATATGGAAATGTTGACTATTTCAATTATCTGACAGCTTTAGTTACTTTACAAAATAACAAATTACATACAAAACATATGAAGAGCTTACGTTTGTTAGAAATTGTTTTATTTTGCATCCAGTACTTTTAAAACTTGGTACATTTTCCTGATTATATATAAATACTTAAGTCACATTTTCAATGCATGGCTTTTATTTGCAATGAAGTATTTATACAGAGTGGTATTAGTAACTTAAGTAAAGCATCTGGAATATTGTTCAACTGCTGGTCACCAATAGGAAAACTAGATCAATAATCGTGTTGTATAATTCACACATAACATACTTTAACCTTCATTTGTACTTTTTTAAAGAATATTAAGATGTGTTCAAACTATTATCAGCGGCACAAAATGACCTGCTTCTCTTGGTATTATATTAATCAAGTCATCTACTTACCAACCTCTCCTTAAACATGTGTTCTGATTTGTTAGCATTAATCTTCAGCTTCACCAACTCGGCCTCCAGAGCAGCTTTCTCAGCTGAGCGAGCTCCCAGCTGAGCTCCCACCTCGCCCTTCTCCTTCCTCAGCTGGATATTGATCTCACTCATCCTGTTGAAGTTCAGCTCCAGTTCCTTCAGGATAACAATCAGAGATCACTCAGCATCATCATCACCATATTTTACAGCACTGAACATATTATATACATAGTTTACATATTATATATGTGTGACAGAAAAATAACAGACGACTGATGATTGAAACTAACAGTTTGATCAAAAGCTGCTGGAGAAATGATTCCATCGGATTATTAAAGCCTCATTAAGTCTCTCAAAGTCTTTTGTATGCTATATCAGACAAAAATTATCATTCAAACCAAGTATAACTTTTTTTTAAACTAACTATTAAATGAAGATTATACTAAAAGAGATCACTGACCTGGACCCTCATCTCCTCTGCTGACTTCTCCGGCTGTCCATAGATGAGGAAGAGCACCAGGCTGACAATGATCAGGGACTGGATCAGAGAGGAAAAAAAGAAGACAATCCTCATGTAGTAGCCGCAGCTCTTCCCTTTGGGCTTGTGCGGGGGCTTCCTTGCCTCCAGGCCAAACTTGGCCCGGGAGTAGCTGGAGCTATACATGACTGATGGAGGTGAAATAGTGGCAGCTGATTTTGGAAGAACTAAACAAAAATAATTTTTGCTAAAATCCACAAGGCTCCCATTCAGATGTGGTCTTCTCTGCAGAGCAGGTGCTGAGGCTTTAAGGTGAACACTGTCGAGCCGAAATGGAGGAAAAAACTGTGTTGAGAAGTGTGCCTCCCTGTGAGGGTGCTACACGTAGATATGGCATGTATGGATGTGCACAAATGACCCTTAGGTGTGTAAAGGGGCCATGTTTATAAATGCTGCTGGAGGCAGACTGAGTCCATCTTAGCCCTGCCCTCCCCTCCCCCATCAACCTCTGTCACAGTTACAGCTGCAACACCTCCCAAATTATCACACATTTTCCTAGTGGTTGAGACAAAAGGAAACTATTGCAGCAGGAAGATGAAATAAGGATCCTCTCCAGACATAATGTAACTAATGTAGAAATACTCTGCTTCAAATAATTTGTCTGATATGATCTTACCCCATGAGTTTGTAAAATAAATCTTAAAATGATCATCTACTACTCCTCCCTTGTTTAAAACTCCACTCTTTGACTAACAGTCTTTCTCAATTCTCAGTGTATGTGCATTAGTGGTGGGTGAATTAGTCCCAGTTAGTCAATAACTGGATCGTAATCGAAAAACATCATAACTTTAGTTCTGGGCTCATGAACATTGCTGCAGTGATTGCTTCTCTTGTGAGCATTTTATCGTTTCAAAAAATGTTTCATGCAATACATTTTTCTTCTTCTCTTCTAATGTACAGGTGTAGCTTGTTGTAATCATTCCTCCTGTTCATGTCAGCCATTAAGAGCTCCATTCTTAATGCACTTTCAAGATTAGTGATGGGGAACAAAAAATGTATACATATCAAGTTACGGTCTTTTTAGCATGTTTTTAGAAACTGTTTCGGGGAGATGACAACAATTGGCGTGAATTTCACAGTAAAAAGACCATAACTTTGGAAAATAGTTACTATCTTCAGCTAAACTTTAGAGGTCATTTTTACACAGGGTGAATGAAGCTTTTGTCCCTCAGAATTTACATTGAAATCAGGTGGGGATGGGATCTCTTTACAAGCAGTATGGACAGGGAGAATGATTACAGTGACCAAACACTCAGTCAATCCACATCTGGACATGTGACTGTTCTTTTATGGTAGACTTAGAAAAAATGTGGACTTATCCTTTAATGTGATGCACATGATAAAAATCAATACAGGACAACCAAATGTTGAAGAGATTGACTAACTCCATGACAACTAAGAATCCTGCATTCCAAAATGTCACTTGTCACTTTAATAGCCAAAAATACTTGAATTATCAAAAGTACTTAATAGTATTACTACTTGGTATATCAATTTACAAGTTAGGTCAAGATAGGGTTTATTTTAACCTCTTTATACTAACTTTACTTACTTTTGCACAAGGCTGGATGACCAACAAGCAAAGGGGCAATAGGGGCAATGTTGGGTATTTTAGCTTAATAAATAAATATATATATATATATATATATATATTTATTTATTTAAAATATTGACCAAAAAGGTAACACGTATATGTGAGAGATAATTGTAGTGGAGTAAAATCTAGATTAGGCTACCCTAATATAGTAGATTAGAAGTATAAAGTAGCATATGTAAATACTTGAGTGTCTGGAGTACATGCAGTTATTTTCCACCACTGCATGTGATATATAAAGAAACCAGAAAAGATCACCCATCAGTGTCCCATTTAAATATAGCGACTATAAAATTCCTAATCTTATTCCCCTGGTGGAGGAACAATGTAAGCTGTGTGAGGAGTAAAAGCAGAAAATACCAAACAAACAAAAAAAAATGTCCACCATATCCTGTCCCAGCGAGCACGGAAAGGAGCCATGGCAGTGGAGGAGTGAAAGAATGAAAACAATAGAGACCTGTCATTCTTCAGGGATGAGGGAATAACAAATTCTCCCTGCAGTACAGACACACTGGATCCCCCCCGCGCCGTTATCTGCGGTGATGACGTGAGGGACAGCCGGCTCTTCAGGGGAAGTGTGTGAAAGGGGAAAGGTCCTCTGAGGCCGGGTTTTCCTGCTCCCCATTGTCTCCCTGAGAACCCGTCTCACCGGAAAAAAAACTAAATTATGAAGGTATGTTAAGAGTGACAGAAAATGAGTGACTATCAGGAGTCAGGACAGACATCGGATCAACTTCCGAACAAAAACAGGAAACCAAACGGTTGTAGACTGAGAAAAAAAACACCTTAAGATAACGGTGCAGACACATTTATGGTCAGAGGAAAACATATCTTGACCGTTTAAGTAATACTCATGTCATTGGGGGATAACAGATAAGGTTTTCAACAAAAGCTGTGATAACTACTTAATCATGCTGTAATATATAGTGACACTAATGAAGCATGACCATAAAGATGTCTGGAGATTTAAGGAAAAATGTTTAGTAAAACCAAAGAGATAGATGAACAAATGATGAAAACTGAAGACTATCTATCCTCATGGACCACAGAACCTTAATGACTTTTAAAATGTAATCCAGTTCAGAGCCCTAGGAGGGGCTCTGCTGCCATCTCCTGTCAAAAACATAGAAAGTAGATGTGAACATAGGAAAAATATGATTCAACATGTCTGTTTTTAATATGCAGAAACAGCTTCAAAAAGCTCACTTGTACAATGTGTTACAAGTGCAGCTAGACTGGCAGTATGTGGGGCCTTTTTCACAATCAATAACAAAGGAGGGGCCACTTTACTGTACATTCTTTCATTGTCTGCGAAACATACAAGGCTGACAGATGAAATTAAGATTAAAAACAACCCATTATAAAACAGAAAAAAAACAAAAAAAGGTGAAAATTGCGACAAACAGGAAGGAAATATTACAAAAGTTGTGACCTCTGTGATACAGTGCATCGTATCACAGTTTGACAGTTATTGATAGCTGGTCATTTGAGACAAAACTTGCATTGATTTCCTCCTTTAAGACTTTCAGACAGATTATGGTGGTGATGATTTGAAATAAAAATGTAATGGTCAGGGAGCAAGTTTAATAAAGCCTGATGCTTTAATAATCTTCCTTCTCCTTCTACTTGTGTCCGGCTCCTGGACTCTGACATCCACTCTATCACCTCATCCCTTGGACACCTTCAGCAATTTTACAGCCAAAAAACAGATAATTGTATTACTTTTGCAGCTTGGAGCAATCATGACTCATTCTTTTATGGAAACAACAAATTAGTAAAGTAACCTGCTAAAACCGGTTTCATTAGAACTACACCCTGTTTTCACAAATATTCGTACAAATTATTACTCTCCAGCAGTTAATGGAAAACCTTCAGTTATAGGTGTACTTATAAAAAAAAAAAAACTCCCCCTTTCTAATAAACTACAGTGTGTGAATTCCACAGAGAAACAGGGCTTTACGAGTGGGCCATTTACACTGTTGCCTCAATGTCCTGGAGGTCTTCCCCCTCCAGCAGGCTGTAAGACGCGTGGCTCTGGAAAGGTCTTTGTAAAGGGTGAGCCAGAAGTTTGGCCATGCAGTTGTGCAGCTCGATGGCAGGTCCACTCAGGGAAACCTCAAAGCGATAGCACATGCCCTTTGAGTCCAGCCTGCAGAAAGAAGTGTAGTTCTCCTGGAGAAAGAAAACATAAAAACATGGATGAAATGCAGCACCAGGGCAACATATAGAGAATATCATTGTGACAAGCCGTTATATGCAAGTGTCTTTTCACAACTTCCCTCCACACTGTTTAAACTTAGTGAGATGGACAGAAATACTGAAATTAAATTCACTGCAAATACAGGAATGGGTAGAGCCTCCAAGGTGTCACGTAGGATTCTTTTTGTACTTTCTGAACTACTTTTGCGTTCCCTCCCAAAAACAACCCCCTGATCCACAGGAGAATCTGTGCTATGGTCCAGTTATGGCACACTGACAGCATCGAGATAATACAGGAAGGAGAGATGATGTGATAAAGATGAAGATATAGATCTCCAAACTATTGTTTTTCTAAATAATTTATACCCGGATGACAAACATTTTGGACAATGATGTCATTTGGACAAAAAGTCAAACATGGAACAAACAAACTTGAGCCCGACTACAGCATACATACAGCCTGGCACACAATCAAATCAATCGCTGTCTTCATTAGCGGCTTCACTCACCCTCCAGCTGGTCTCCTCCCCCTGCTCCTCCTCCCCGTTGTGTAGGTAAACCACATCGAAGAAGAAATACGGAGACTGCAGCATTTTCTGTGGCAAGACACAAAAACAAGCAAGACTTTAACTTCAATGTAAAGTGAATGCACTGTTCAAAGCAGCCAACAAAATACTAACAGGAACAATTAAATTCACACTAAATAGAAACAATAGAACGAACTAAAATAGTAGAGTGGAGGACGGATATCTCAGCAGTTGTCGTACTTACACTAACAGCCTCTGAAGGGCTAAACTGAAGCTGTCCCGCATTACGGCTGTAGATGAGCACAGTCCGCACCACATATGGAGGAGGGACGGTCTGAACATTGTCCATCGACGGCAGCTCAATCTTCTGACGACTTCAAAGACAAAAAAGAAGAGCTGGCCTTCAGTAAACACTTCTATATAAGGTTTCATGTATTTTAAGAGACCAAAACGGTTTATAGTCAGACAGTACTTACATTACATTAAGAAGATCTTCAAGGTCTATAGAGGACAGTTAAGGCTAAAACCCAACAGCTAGAACGCATTTAATGTCCTAATGTATGGACTTTATTTTCATCATTGTTTCAGAGTTAGTTTTGAATATAAGGATACTGAAGGACTCGCACACATTGGTCTCAAGGTCATACAGACAGCTGCACAGCTCCCTGGGGTCAGACGTGAAGCCTGACAACTGAGGACCATACACAAATATATAAAGGGGAGGAAAAAGATGGCAATAATCAAGAAAGAAAGGGAAACATGTTGCACAGATACATTGCATAAACGTTCAGATTAAAACATTCCTGGACTCACCCACAGAGCATCATCATTGACTACTACCAGGGCAAACTCATGCCGTTTGTCAATCTTGTGTTTAGTTCTGACAAACATCTCAATCATCTTCTGGGATATGTTCAGGGCATTTGTTTTAGACCTGTTAGGAAAGACAATCAAATTAGGAAGTGATGCCAAATTAAGTTACGAGCACTGAGGAATGAAGCTGAGCTTTGCTGTAGCTTACCCGTTAAAAGACTCCAACTTTGACAAAGACATCTCTTCGGAAAGGTCCAAGCAGATGATCTGCCGTAAGGAAAACCATTTAGAATAAGCCTGAAGGTGAAAATAAACATCTGTAATGTAAAACCTTAATCAGAACTGCTTTGTGGGCCTACCACTTTCTCTGGACAGTTGACACGTGGAACTCTGAGCTGGTACTCTGCTGGTGGCGGGATGGGGGTCGTCAACGCGGGCGGCTGCTGTGTGGGCTTCGGCCTCTCTTTGGCTGCAACGGCAGCAGTGGCTAGTGGCACCGTGGCGCTGGCTGCAGCCGCCGCAACAGGGGCTACATTCAGAGCTGCAGCTACTGACAGGGTCGTGGTCGTGGTGGTGGAACTGGGAGGACTGTCGCTGGTTGATGCCTCACCCTCACCCTCAACACGACTACCCACAGCAGGCTGAGATACGTTCGGGTTACTGTTCCCTCCAAGGCTGCCCGTGCTGCTGCGACGGTCCTCTGCACCTTCAGGGTTGGAGCGTGTCCGAGGTCGCAGCTCCACGAGATGCTCCTCTCCGTCTGCTGGGCCCGGTTCTGGCGTCTCCATGAATACACGCTGCTAAGGAAGAGGAGCGGATGAGTTCAGTGGCAAGTTTGTTTTGCCATGAAGACATAATTTAACTTACTACACCTGCCTGTCAGTTGAGTCTACTGATATTAATGTGCACGTGCAACACAAGTGGTCCTTGTACCTGCCACTCAAAATACCAGCAACAGTTGCAAGTACAAGACAACAGGTCTATAAAACCTATAAAACAAATGTAAACTAATAGCTACTTTCAACATAGATCACAAGACAGATACACTGGACACAAGACAGCTGCATGGATCCCAGAACCAGTCTCTCCTTACATTAAATTATTCACGTATTTCTAGAGAAACCAACACGGAGATGCTCAAGCTCCACAGAAAGGAGCGTTGAGTCAGAAACGCATCAATCAATGAAGCTAGCACAGGTGATGCTGATGACCGCGCACTATCAATGGGAGCCGTTAGAGTTGGCTTTAAGAGATATTAGATTTTTTTTATATTAAAACATTTAGACACACTTACGTGATAATTAACTGCGAAACGTTAACGATTCAACAAACGTGAAACTCATTGAAAGTTGCAAAATATGTCAACGAAGAGCTAGCGTTTGTTATGATCGGACTACTTCCTTACCGGAAATGAACGACGCCGGAACTGCGAAATGCGTAGCATTGTGGGTAATGTAGTTTAATGAGAAGGGTACGTTTTCTAACTTTTTTTCTTTCTCTTTTCCTAGAAGATATTGTGGTGGAAATTATAGTCGAAACGAAGAGAGTAAATATTGAAAAAAAATAAAATAAAAATAAAAGTCCTCCATGAATGCTAATCCCATTTACACATCGTTATGCTGTGGCCAAAATATGTTTTGCTTTTTGTAACATCTTCTTTTGCTAAATCTGTATTACGCAATGCAAAACGACACCAGACTGAACAAATATAGTGTGGCATATGAATTAAGTTGAATATATGAACTTGTATTATTCATGTTTGAATCACCTGTTTGCACATTCTGCACAACCTGGCTTAATACTTTCAGTCTAGGTATATTTATACACCAGAAACTGACTTTACAGTAAACAAAGATAACAAAAACACCACATAGTATGTCGTGTAAGTCAGTGTCCAATTGTATTGTAATTTCATGACTTTCACAGCATTGTAGGATATATGTCTGTCGACAGTGTCTATCCAGAGTTAAGCTTGGATAATAAAAAGGCATGCGAGCTAATGTGGACAAAACAGGAAAGGACACAAAGTCACAGGGAATGGGTGTGGAGGACTTTCTGAGTTTTTCCCACATACTCCACTCATCATACTTAACACTGTTGGGTCTGCAGAGAGCAGACTGCAGCAATGATTGAATAACTATTGGAAGATATAATACCACAAAAACAGCAAAACATTGTCTTATTTTGTCAAATGCAGTGAATAGGAACAACAGGAAAGAGATCATTGCCGCACACATCAGGATAAGAGGAATGGAGGTAAGTTATGATGTAGTGTTTCAGTGTTTATCTTTAAAATATGTCATCTATCGAGCACAATGTTTAATAATATTGCTAACTGACTGGCAGGTTTTATACATTAAACATTAAATATGTGTTATCCTAAAATTAGAAATGTGAGTTTAACAGTGACCTATCCACAGTGTTTCTTTGTTTTCTGCCCATTTGTATGGCATCATATCTATAATTACTATACTAGAGAATAGAATAAAAAAGAAAAAAATGATTCTAATTTAATTCAGCCAACATTCTTTCTGCACAACAAAAGATGGCTTGGTCCACAAATATTTTCTCAACAGGAAGTTGGATCTCAGGATGTTTAAGTTTCCTCCTTTTCCGCTGCTCAAAACAAAAGCTGCTAAATAGTGCAGCAACAATGTCTGGTTACACAGAGTATTATCACAATATTTGGCTCAGTTTATGAGCAGGGTGATTATTTATCGGCAGAAAGAACATATAGAAACCTATAAACTGTTGGCGAACATTTGCTTAAAAAATACAGTAAAACTGTAAAATGATTAATTACATACTGTAAGGCAAATTATTGTCTTACAATCCAAATACAACGTCATGTGTCTGCAGGATTTCTGCCTGGTCCGATGTAACAGCCTGGATGCTGCTTCAGAGTGTGACAGGGAGGTGATGACCCCGATCAACCATTTGACCCTTGACCATGAGGGCTCTGACCCCAAAGCAAACCGGGAGCCTTCGCCAGCAGAACTGGCTCAGTGTGAGGCCGAAGTGGGGACGCTGCTCAGCATCATTGCTGAACTGAACAAGAAGATGGGGTCATTAAAGGCTCCAAGGTAACATTTGTGAGGAGAGTAATGAGTTGTTGATTAATGAAACTCTGGCACTGATACGAATCATATCGGTGTTTTGTTGTTCAATATTTCCCATCAATAAATTATATATTGTTCTGTTTAGCTTGTCTCAAATAAACAAAGGGGTATTAACAATCAAAAATGTTAATGCTGCTTGTATTCTGCAGTGAACCAGGCGACCTGAAACCACAAAGACCATCCAGACCTCTGGTTCCGGACCTCATGTGCCATAGGCGGGCCAGAATCAGCCCAGAGAGGAGCACTGCCTCTGCTGCCACATCTAAACCTTCACTGACTGACCAAGGTTGCTACTGAAACAACATTACTTTGCTATTAATCAGTGGAATGCATCTTTTGGATGCTTTCCTGCACTAAATTTAGGACATCTGTCCTCCAACCAGGCCAGAAAACTAACATATTATTTCATACATGTTCTCTGACAGTAAGTTATATTGGAGGAAAGCAAACAATACAAACAAAGTATGCAAACAAGTTCAAAAGAAACTATTGTATTATTTTTAGTTTAGATGAAATACTGCACAGATTATTAACTGCACCTCTACTCTATATCCACAAGGGGGCGGTGGTGTAGTCTGGACAAAACTACAGGCGGTTTTATCATCAGTGGAGGACTCCATCAGCTGTAAAAGGTCCTGGGCTGCTCCCATCACAGCTTCTGACCAAGACAAGCACAGAGAGCATATGTGGGCCGCCCAGGAGAGCTGGATTAAAGCCACTCAGGTATTAAAACTGTGTCAAACTCTCATGATTTCTTAATATCTTATTTATTCAAGCTGCAGAAATGTTTTTTGTTAGAAGAAATTTACTGACAAATATCGCTAATCCAACTTGAATTACACAATGAGAGCTACTTTGACATTTTTTTGATTAATTCCAAAGTGACAAAAAGAGGTCAATCATTGCTGTCTGATTTTTAATGGATACATTTAGGAGAAAAATATGTCATTGTGCAGGCTATCTTTAGAATCCCACCAGCCCCTTTGGTAATTTCGGCTCACTGGTTTCAGATATTGGAGGAGATGGAAATAGAGTTTGGGATTTCATGCCCATCAGCCCTGCCAAAGGACCAATATCAGGAGGACATCCTGGATCTGGAGAAGCAAGACTCTGCTCTCAGAAGCCCCTTGCAGAGTCACCAGGAGGAGCTGGAGAGAGCACAACGCACCTTCAGCCAGATGGAAGAGGAGAAGAACAAGGTAGATGAGAGGCTTTTTGTTTATAACAGGGGTAAGGCAAAATATAAAAATTGTGATTACATAAATACTACACAAATTTGATAATTCAGCACATTTCACGAGTTAAAAAATAAACGTAGCACCCCTTCTCCTGTCTTTCAGCTGTTAGTTCTCCATAAGTCCTGGAGGTCAGGCGGTCGCTCTCCTTCCTACCGGCCAACTGCAGGGGCTCTCAGTCCTGACTGGGCCTCTCCTCCACCTGGTTCCCCGTTGCTCTACAGAAGGACAGCCAGAGCTGTAACACCTCTGTCTGTGGGGGGCGATGGCTCTCCAGTGGGCTCTGTTACCTCATGCAGTCCGTGTCCTAGTCCCATCGGCCTTGAGTCTGAGACCGAACGACTGAACAGGTGAATCTGAGGAGGATCCGTCTCAAATTAACACAAATCAGCCTGAGCACATTGGTCACATTATATTTAATGAATAGCTAGGTTTTTCAGGCATTTTAATTGTAAATACATCAAAAGGGAATGGCAGTCTTTGTTTGTTACTGATTTTGTTACTGATATTGACTCCATATTGGTATATTGACTCAAGACAAAGGCGCAGAAACTCACACGCATACTTAGAGTACATGTAGAGGACATGGTTTCTGGCTTAGCATGCGACCAAACGACCTTCCAAGATTCATGTCATGAATGAATGTCAAAAAATGACTATCTTTTATATTTTTTGTTTACATTTAGACTCAAAGTTATTTGAATGACCTTTCAAGATCATGTGGGCAAGCTAGATACTGTAAGGCACGGCTATAGCTAGAAACCAGTGATTATTTTTGAATCAACCAATACGGTTGAATGGTTTCTTCCTCAATAAAGCTTTAATATTTGTAGAATTAAAACTCTTAATGAAACAAAGGTGTTTCCTGGTATTTTTGCTCTTAACTCTCTAATCCTCTCCCTCATTGTTTCAGGTGCATTGAGAGGCTGAGGGCCAGAAATGAACGGTTGACTGCAGCTCTGGAGCGAAGGAAGGGAGAGTCAGAACAGATCAGACTTGCACTAAACAGACTTGAGGCAAACTGCTCTGCCCTGCAGATGGCTCTCAGAAACTGGTACAAACATCAGACACACAAATACAGAAGCCATTCAAGGGAGTTCAAAATAATCAATGTGCACATGTCAGCCATCTAACAGTATTCATGTCAGTTCTTCTAATGTAGTGGGGTCGTATTTTGTCTTTGTGGTTGTGATTGACAGTGAGGAGTGTGAAGAGGCCTACAGCGAGCTGCTGTCACTCTATGACGCCAAGAAGCAGCAAAGCATTCCTCTGCAGACAGACTCAGCAGGTGTTTGAATACCATGTTTTAATACTGCTTACAACTATGTATGCATGTCAACCACACACACACACACACAGTAAGGCTCACGGTTTCTCCTCTCATCAGAGGCAGTCGATGACAGGCAGCAGCCCGACAGTCAGTCAGCTCAGCTCATGGGACCTGAAGAGCTGTCCACCTCTTTCTCAACAGCAGGAGTCACAGAGGAGACGGAAACACAGAGTCACACAGGGCAGAGGTGACGTTTTAAAGTGCTCCTTGTACATTCAAGCAGAAGTCATAGGAGTGAGTAGAAAAGAAAGTGTCTGTTTCTCATCATTGCCAGACTGAAATCGCAAATGATATCAACATTTTACAAATATTGCACATATATAATTATGTCCCTGCACCAAAGAGCTACATGCAAATGTTTCAAAAGCATCAGAAATCAATGATGTGTAACAATAATAACTAACTTTCTTTTTTAAATGGCCATTTCTTAGACCACGTTTTTGCCAGGTCACTCACTACCTATAACCCCACAGGACACCTGAGCTGGTGGAGCGAGAGGCCGTTCTACGTCAGCAAATTGAGCGCCTGAAGAGAGACCGGGCAGCCATTTGTCGACCCAAGCTGAGCCCAGGAGTTGAGGGTAAAAGCCCTGAAACTGGTCACCTAGCTGGATCAAGAGGGGGACATGTGACTAAAGATAACGCCAAACATCCTGATTCCAAGAAAGAGAAGGCTTCCCTCTTCTATGAACTGGTCTCTGTCAGGGTAGGAGCGGTTTGTCCTAATATATGATTTAGAAATCAAGATCTGAAACTGATAAGAAAGCAAAGAGATCATGACATAAAAGTGGCCTTTGTCCTAATGTCATATTTGCTTTGAGTAATTTGTTTGAGGCGACATCTATATTGAACTACATAATACTACACGTATCATTCCAAAACAAAGGGTTTGGAGTGTACACACAGTATGCATATGCTGTCAAGGGTCTATCTGACCTCACTCTCTCTAGATAGTGAGGTCAGGGAGCATTGAGCTCCCTGACAGTGATGAAAGTGATGAAAAGTTTGACATTTTTGACGACAAAGACCAGAAACAGGAACATCACTAACTTGGCTGTGTCAAAATGTAACAACATCCACCCCCCGCACCTCTGAAACACACTAATTAAGATTGTATATCTCATTTGGTCAAATTGTTAAGGCGCGTATAATCCCAACTTCCACAGTTTTATTCCAGCTGGGGTCCTGGGACAAGACAGATACACATATACACATTAAACAACCTGCTGGTTGTGATATAATATCTACATCTTGTGCTTCTGCCACTACGACATACACAGCTTGTCTTTCGTTGTATCTGTGCTCAACTCTACTGTGGTTTATGGTTTCACTTTTTCAGGAGGAGATGTCAGATCTGCGAGCTCTAATCCGCCTCAAGGAGAAAGAGCTGAGGTGTCTGGAGTGGAGTTTAATGGCCCAGAAGGCCCACGAAGCAGCTGAAGCCTTCGTTCCAGAAAGCCTGAGAGAGGAGATGGAGGATTGTAAGACCGAACAACAGGTGGGACATACTTCTACAGCAGCAACAGGGAACTTTTTTTCCTTTTTTAATTAATCAAATAATACAAAGTCAAGGTGAAATGAGCAAGAGGGAGCAGGACGCTGGTCTACTGTGGCAGACCCGATTCAAATCTGGGTGTCCCACATGGGAAATCACATATCTACCAAAGCAGAATCCCTCCAGGCCAGGATGGATATTTTGGTTCCACAAGGTCTTCTGCTGGGCTGTCCTGTCGCGGGAGCACAGATTTATCACACACCTCTGTCATTGACAAAGAAGAAAGAGCTGAACATCTACTTTAAGTTAGTGTATAGCTTTCAGTCCATCACTGCAGACACAGGGCCTCGGAAACAACCTTGTGCATCAAGGGTTACAATGTCCCTCTAAAACGGGTTTCTTTTCTTCCTCAATATTTATTTTGAATGGTTTAGAAGAACGAGGGTTTTATCTGGATGCACATGGATGCACACGATTTCAACCAAAACCCCAATGGGTTCTGATTGCAGCATAATAAACGTTGTCCTGCACGGTTCATTATCAATCTTTGGAGCAGTGGGTCCCAGCCAAGGGGTCGGGTCCCTTTAAAGATAGAGAAGTCTGAGGAGGCGCAAGATGATTAACAAGATGGAAAATAAGAAAAAAACTAATATTTCCGTTCTAATTAAGTATATTTATTTTACTTTTCTCTAATCTTTTTTTGTTTAAACATATTTTACATGTTTACTGCTCCAGGCCTCCAAAGCCTATTCAAATAAAACAGAAATCCTTTTTTTGGTTTTTCTGCTCACAACACTGCAGCACTGTTTTAGATAACTGTAGGCCATGTTCATAAGAATTGAACGGGGAATGACTTCTGAGCTTGAATGTTATGTTTCAGAGGCTCTGTGAGCATGCAGCTAAACAGGACAGTGACGGGGACATCACTGATCCTGGAACCAGACCCGTTCTGAAAGAGCTGCAGGCCGTGCTGCAAAGGTGAGACATTGTCACTTCTCCGTGCACTGCAGTCTAATATTTAGAGCACTAATTAAATACTTAACGTTAAAATACTATTAGTAAAGGCACATATTATGATGTATTTAAATATACCCTTTTTTTTTTGTCACCTGGAGAAATCTGGGTATTCACTGGTAAATGAAAATAGGAACCTGATGAATGTCGTCAGTGTAGAAGATTAATCATTTAGACATCTGTTGCCTGGTTTTATCTGTTGCTTAGGAACACCGTCAGCCGAAATGAAGACTTTAGACATAAAGGGCTTCTTGTTCTCCCCATCAGGTGCTTTAGAGAGCATCCCATTCTTCTTCTGACCTTGAGTCGTGAATACTTCTGAACAAAGCTCAGCTGTTAGCACTCTGCATCACATTCACAATGACTCATCATAAAGACATTTATGATATTCCACCTAGAGTTTATAAATGGTTTATGTGAGGATCTTTTGTGCCTTGAGTAAATTGAACAGACTTACGTGATGTTCTCCCTTTTGTTTCATCTGATCTTATTTTTGTTTTCAGGGAACAAGCCCTGAAGAAGAGACTGGCTTTAGTTCAAGACTCACTAAACACAGCTCTGTCAGACAGCACCTCGCACAGGAGGGACAATGGAGAGCAGATTGCCCGACTTACACAAGCTCACAGGTAAGCATCTCAAGAAAGGTAACAAATAGACTGCATGTTTTTGTCCTTGTTCATCATTACCATTCTGCTTGTTTTTGTAGCTTGTACAAGCTAAAAAAACTAGTTTTATAGTGTCATTTTAATGTGAGTGTACTAAATTGTATCTCGCTTGCTGGGTTTCTTCCAATCCAGTAAAGCCTTGAGTTCGTACCGGCAGATTCGCCGGAAGTACCGGGAGCAGGTGTGGAGGCTGGAGCAGAAAGTGGCGACCGCGATGGAGAGTCACCATCTCCAGAGTGGAGCCGCGAAAGCTGCAGCGGAGGGCTTGGACTGGAAGAAGGAAGAGACGGTTCTGTGATCCTATGATTCTCCAGTCAGAGAATCAGCTGTCCTACTGTAATAATCAAATGTAGAAGAATTTGTGTAGTTTTTGGCATTATGAGGATGTGAGCATTTCACTCAAAGCTGTGCTTCCAGCCTCACAGAGCTGCTAGCATGGCTGTAGACTCTGAGTCTTCCCATTAAGGTGCTTGTACCTTTTCATCTATGTATCTGTCAACCCGTCAATAACATTTACAGCAATTTGCTCAGGCATTCATCGGCTGAGAGGTAAATATAGTGTCTGTAGGGGCAGTAGAACATGGAAAGCAGTTTCAGTTCTGCCTTTTCACCCCGTGTGAGTCCCCAATAAACCAGAGCTCAACTTGTCTAGCAGGACTCACACATCACAAGACACATTCCTTATTTCAGAGAAACAGCTGTCATGCAGTCATGAATGTTTTAGGCTGATTCAAGGACTGAGCCCACTGAGGAGCTCAGAACTGACCTCGAGCGTGCACATGTCCTTTTTCCCATACAAATCGTCGTCACAGAGCTCAGAGAGGGGGGATGGGGCCAGGACAATGGCTAATGTGCACACAAAATGTATGGCCAGCCCTATTGTCTCCTTAGCACTTTTATAGTTCCCTCTGCCTGTCACTATTATTATTTTTAAGTTGAATAGTTCACTCCACTCAATTAATTAAATCCTATAACATTGTCAGACTCTCAATTTAAAGAAAAGGAACTAAATTGATGCAGCAGACTCAAAGATATGATCTTTTTCATTCAGTGCATTCTTCGTCCTTGTCAAAACCTGGCGTTTACATTACCCACAATGCAGCGCGGCCATCAACAGTTGGGTTGGAGATTGGGGTGTGTTAGGTTAGTAGCTGCTCAAGCAGAGACAGAAATTGAGGAAAAGCAAATAACACACGCATCAAAAATAACGCCGGGATTCTTTTAACGGTGGTGCTGGATGGGCAATGCCATCTAGAGTTAGATAATGCATTTCATGTTAAGGACTTAGTGCAATAGCTTCAGCTTTGTCTGAGTTCAACATCAGCAAGTTGCAGGTCATCCAGGTTTGTATGTCCTTAAGACATGCTCAGAGTTTAACAAAATGGCAGATTTTGTCTGTGATAGATAGATAGATAAAATTCAGTATCATCTGCATAACAATTAAAGTTTATGGACTGTTTTCTGATAATATTGCCAAAAGGAAGAATATATAAGATAAATAGAATTGATCCAAGCACAGAACCTTGTGGGACTCCATGACTGACTTTGGTGTGCATGGAGGATTCATCGTCTGCATGTACACACTGGGATTGATCTGATAAACAGGACTTGAACCAGCTTAGTGCGGTTTCTTTAGTGCCTATTAACGTTCCAGTCTCTGTAATAGGGTTGTGATGGTGTTGAACGTAGCTCTCAGATCTAACAAGACAAGTACAGACACAACTATGTCTGATGCCATTAGAAGTTCATTCGTAATGTTTCCCAGTGCTTTAGGCTGTGATGCACTCTAAATCCTGACTGAAAATCCTCAAATAAACTATAGTTATGTTGTTATGTTTGCTTTAATTTGCAGGTTTGAGGATTATACTATGGAGCTTACTTATTTGTTTTATTATCTTTTATTTTAGAGAAGCAATAGAGTCTTGTGTCCTTTGCAGTGGGCATATGTATGATATCATCTTGTATTTGTGCCTCTGTAAAATATTATTGTTCCCAATTTTGAATAACTAATAAAAATGTGAGTATTAAAACAAAAAGTATTGGGACATTAAAACGTTTTTGTTTTGGTGATTTTACTGTAGCCTATTTGTTGTCAATGCAAAAGACAGATATTTCAAAATATGTACAAATAAACAGACACAACTGACAATAAATGAAAAATAAAATGTAAATTTGGGCGAACCCCCTCTTTAAAAACCCAGCTCTTACCATCTTTTTATACCAATCCTTCACTTTACCTCACTCATACCTCCATTTCCTCTCCCTCCATCTTCTCTCCTCACTCATCTCTCAATCATCTCCATCACCTCTCCCCTCTCCCCCCTCCAGCCGACCCCCCTACCCGGACCTACCCGAGCTGGTCAGCTGCAGCTGTGACCGGCGGTCAGGAGGTTAAGGCAAAGGTTGAGTGTCACGCCCACAGGGTCACAGCGATGCAGCGCTGTTGTGTTAGACCGTGAATGGAGGGTTCAGAGTGCCAGACGAGGTGGCGAGCCCCTGACGCCCTGACTCTTGCCTGAGCTTGCCCTTTCCCGAGCAGAGGTCACCACAGACGGCCAGTCCTCGCTGCTCCCCCCAAACCTCCAGGTCACCATCTCTATTGTTGTAATAGCTGCCATTAGAGCAGATGATACAATCATCGTTCCATTTCGTGTTCTGTCTCTTTAAGATCTATGTTAAGCTTCTGAGCTCATCAAAGGTTTTTTAGACAACATGATTGTTGTAACCTCTGGTTGACTCTTGTAGCAAAGAGGCCACATTATGCCAAACTGTTCTCTGGAAATAAAAGGTTTTTTATTATCATTCATAGCTCAAAGGAAGAACCAATACAACAGTGTCGAAGTACCGCATTACAAGTCCTGCATTTAAAATCTTACTGAAGTAAAAGAACGGCTATTACCAGCAGATTGTACTGTAAAAGTAATAAAATGGCACTGGCTACTGATTCATTATGCTATACTAGGATATCAATTGGGTAAATCCTGCTGGAGCTCAATTTGACCACTTTATATATTATTATAGTAGTTACTTTATACCAGTGTATTGAGTTTCTAAGTTCATCGTATTATTTCTTAAATGTAAAATCCCAATAAACAACTGGAACTCATTGGAGTGCTGGAGGATTTTAAATAAATGCTATTCAAACATACCTCAACATTTCTTTGATGAATAACTAAAACCTTGTTTTGACCTTGACCCAACATGAAAGCATGAACGCTTTACTGTAATCTTGCTTGATAAAATGATTGTAGTTGTATGTGTGGGATGAAATACGAATTGAAATACAGTTTTGTAAAAGTGCACCAAAGAACAAGGGAGATAAGAAAGGCAAACAAAGCGCATGAGAACGGACTGATTAGGTATTTAAATAGTCATTCTTTTGGACCGTAAATAGGCTGTAACACTCATCTGGTAACGTTTAAGCTCCACATCTTGGGACACATTTAAAACCCCCACATGTAACAGCAAGCATTCAAGCCTGTGGATAGGGGAGTTTTCCAGTGCCTGGGAAAAATACTCAAACCTTTATTAGACAACGACAGAGGCTGTCAATCAGTGTGGGGGGTGGACGCAATCTCTCTCACACACACACACACACACACACACACACACACACACACACACACACACACAAACACCACCACAAGAAGGGAGGGGCAGTGACCTAGGGGTTTTAGGTCAACTCATTTACTCTTTGCATCCGTTCCGTATTTTAATAAGTTGTCCCTCTGTAAGCTGTATAAAGAGATCACAGCCTGCGGCTTCATCCCCTTGCCCTCTCTTTCTCAAAGCCATTAGCTCACCTGTCACAACCACTCCATGTCCTCTCTCATCTCCTCCTCGTCTCTGTATCTCTCTGTTCTCTGATCTGTGCTACGCTGACCTGACACCTCTCTCCTGAGTTTTCTGACACCCGTCCGCCCGTGGAGAGGTCAGGAGGATGTGGTGCAATTGGCATGGAGAAGCACGAAGGAGATTTGACCTCAATCAAATGGCCGATCACATCCGTTTTGTGCTCTCACCCACTCAGATAATGAAAAAAAATAGCTCAGACCAACCACCAAAACCACCAGATTAAAAGTTAAATCTTGTTGCTGGTGAAACTGAGACGAATAATGGGGACTTTCAAGCTCAAGCTCCTATCAGAGGATTACATGGCTGCTTGTCAAGAAGTTAAAAGAGTTGTTTGACACCTGCAATTCATCCTGGGGTTCATTTAGCAGTATATGTGTTACTGGTTTATTGGTTGATGATAGAACACAGGAAAGAAAAGAAAAACTTCCAGGATGTATTTTCTCTTTTTAATTATGCAAATCAATGCTTTTTACTATAAAATAGCACTATGTGTTAACAGTATCTCTGCAAAGTTTGACTTTGATTAAGGGAAGTTAAATATTTGTAGTAATTAATTTAGTGCACATTTCGTGTACCGTAGGTTTAGGTCCGCTGAAAGCAAAAATGACCTAATTTTCTTCCTGGACTTTGGACGCCTTGGCTCCACAACAGAGGGGCTCTGCTCAAGCAGATGCACCAATACATACCAAGAAAGTATCGTTTCATCCATAAGTAAGTCATATTTCAGTGTTTTGGGCTGGTTTTGGTGCAATTGGCGGATTCCGTAGCTTTCCAGAAAGGTGTGCTAATGTGTGGCATCAAGCTAGAGATATAAAGATGTATCCATAACTTGGAGAGCTCTCTTGAGCCACTTTCGAGTCCTTCGAGTCATATTTATGGTTTAGGTTAATATTTCACTGATTCTTGAGAGTCGGGACAAAACACGTTTTAAAAAACTTTTTTTTTTAAATACACACTATATCAATTAGAGTTATGTGCTTCTGCAGAGAAAGATCTTAGCTATTTAACCATGGAAAGGAACAGGTTCTAAATAAAAACACATTTTTAACAAATAAACATGTTTCCCTTCAGAACTGGCTTTGTGTCAACTCCGTCAGACACACTGAAAAGTATACAATTTTAATTTTTCCAATCCAACAAAAATCTTAAATTCGGAAGTATGTTGTAATAGTGTTTAGTTACTCTGATATATAAAAAGAATACAATATATAAAGTTGAGTTGTGATTTCACACTATTCTGAAAACCCAGATTTCTAAATATTTGCATTTTCAAACTTTGATTTTAATTTCAAAATTGTAAAAACAAATTCCTTAAATAAATAAGACATAAGAGGATGTAGATCAGATGGTCCTTTAATACAAAAACAACATAAACTGAAGGAAGAATATTTTTTTTCCACAAAAGATTTACAAAAACATACATCTGACGCTGTTGACAAAGATCTGACGGTGTTGACAAAAAATATGTGTGCATTGATGATTATTGAACAAATGTGCTTTTTAAACACTACTACTAAAACTACTTATTAGAATATTGAACTTACTGTAAAGCAAACTTTAATAAACATATTGCACATACACCGTTTCCAACTATCAAAAAAACAATAAGGGAAACCAGGGGCCCTCCTCCCCCTCTGTTTTCATCTAGCTCCCCTACAAGGCAAGGCAAGTTTATTTGTATAGCACTTTTCAACACAAGGTGATTCAAAGTGCTTCACATAAAACCATTAAAAGCATAAAAACACAATGCAAAATAAAAGATTTAAAAACAATGAAAAGCATAAAAACACAATCAAAAATAAAAGATTTAAAAACAATTAAGAACAGTCATTTAAACAATTAAAAAAAAAAAACAGTTAAAAGGCAGAAAGCAGTACAGTTTATTTTATTTATTTACACGTATCCTTGGAGGCCAGGAGAAAGGCTGCAATACCCAATACAGTGAACTCGAACGAGAAGCTTCTACTGTATCAGAGGGATACAGCGCTCGATCGCTGAGGTTTATAACACCAGTTCACAAATATTGTTTTATTTCTCCTTGCTTTGTAGTTTCCATAGACTATGATTTTCCCTTTTATTCCCCTTTAATCCCCACAGATATGTAGTCGAACACTTTCTCCCGAGGAATTCTCAGTCCACTTTTGTGTTCTGATACACACGCTTTCAGATTTCGTTAATTCACCAAGACTTACAAAAACCACCCACACATTCCATGAAAAACAACAAATCTATCCCTGTGTCCTTAACCTTGCACCTCTTGGCATCGCTCCCTCAGCGGCATCGCTCCCTACACCACTTCCTGCTCTCCTTTTTCTCATCCACCTCTTCTCCTCTTCCTTTCCTCCTTTGTAAGTAGTCATTTACTTTAAAGTGGTGTGTGTGTGTGTCTGTGTGTGTGTGTGTCTGTGTGTGTGTTGGATATGTGATTGCCCTGCACTGCCTACTTCATACTGGGTGTGATCTTAAATTGACATTCCTTGACAACAATACTGCAACAAATAATCTGTAGCTTAGAATCAGGTTCAATTAGCTTAGCTAGAGTTCATTTTTGCCTAACCTGCGCTTATGCCTTGAGCAGCAGGCGTCGTACATGCTCACGCTCTATGAAGTCCATCACATCAGGGGCTATGCTGTAGATCTCTCGTGTTCTTAATTGGACTGGTGATGCATGTCCCATTAATTTCACTATGATGTCTTCAACTGGGCAGAAACAGACATCCTTCGTGAGAAGCTTAGGCTGATACTTTGCTGTTGGACCATGGGGATGCAGAAACTCCACTTTCACATCTTGATGCTCAGTATCCACAGCAATGGTCTTGGCTAGCCACCAGTGGTCATCATATACTACTGCTAGCCAGTCTCCATTATTAAGGCTGCTAACAGTCGTTACTGTCACAGTACCCTCAGGACCTTTCAGAGGCTCCTCATCCAACTCCTCCTCCATCACATCTTCCACTTCCATCTCCCCTCCCACCTCTTTTTCCATCTCCTCCAACAACATGGCCAAAGGTCTTTTCTTCCCTGCCCTCCTTGTATCACTCTGCTGTTCCTCTGAGTAGCCATGGAAATAGAAGGTAGCTGGGCAGAAGCACTGGCAAACTAACATCTTGCTGCAAAAGCAGGATAGTTGTCTGTGCTGGATCCTGTTCTCATGTGGGATGACCTGGTGTATTTGTCTGGTTGAGGGAACCTGTTTGAGAGGATGCATGAGAAGTGTATCGTATCTTTGCATGTCTTCTTCTGCAATGTGGTACAGCTGAATGCTCTTCAGACAGTTTGAGACCTTTTCAAAGAATGTGTGTCCATCTGTCACATCATTTCCTCTCAGGACCAGGTTGTCAGCTGTTCTTTTCACTGTTCCGCCAATGCCGTCTGGTGCGCCCTTACCATGGGAAGCGGGGAAGAAGTTCCATGTTGCTCTTTCAAACCCAAGTATAGGGGGGATACAAGACAGAAGGAAAAAATTCTTCTTGTTCTTATACTGTTTACTTGGACCATCAGACCAAAAGTGCACGGTGGTAACCTGTGGATATCTCGTTTTGATATATTTTAGGACTGGATCCATGTGTGTCCAGATTGCTGCAGCATCCTGTCTCTTTGACTCTGAAAGTGTGCAAAACCCTGCCTTTCCACCCTTAATGTAATACATTCCGGTATGTAGCGTTATCTGTGGCAGATTTTGTCCAAAGTGGCAGGCCTGTACTTCAGATTGATACTTGCATCTCCAGGATTCTGAAAAGTCAACGTGAACAATTGCTGTACTTTCTTCACAAGTCTCAATTGTGTTTATGTATGCTTTTGACTGGTTTTGCACTAAACACACATGTGTTGTGGTTTCATTTCTGAGTATTTGCTCATAGAGTTTGATGAGCTCTGAAAGACTGCCACTGTGTTGGATGAGTTTAGTGTTGATGTGGATTCCATTGACTGTGTCTTCTTGAACTCTCTCCCACTGCTTCCACTGAACATGGATTTTGTCTTGCTCTTGGGTTGTAACTGTACCTTTGTTTAGACATCGTGAGCATGTGCGAAGAAGGCAGGCCTCACTTGCTGGAGAGCAACAAACTAATTGAAAACTCTCATCCAGTTTGTTTGACTTCACAACACCAGATGTTCTAAGGACCTCAAGCATTAAGTGCGCATTTTCATGCTTTTGACACAGACATGTCTTCCGATCAGATGCTTTTGGTGCTGTAATATAGAATGGCTTCAGAGTACAGAAAGAAGAATAGCTCAGCTTCACAGTGGGGTTCCTAATCAGGAAATCAGTGTGGAGGTTGATCATGGAGTCTGCCAGGATCATTCTCTGCTGCTTTATCTTATTCCTAGTGATGGTGTCAGTCTTATCAGTGGTCAACCGTGCAGAGTTCAGGAAGAAATCCTTAACAGTCTCCGTTATACCCTTTAGGAATGTTGGCTTTTTCTTTGTCTGTTTCTTTCCTCTCATTAACTTGTAGGTTATCCCAAACTCGTGGATTTGGTGAAGGAGACGATACTTTTGTAAGGATCCTGAGTGCACCTCCGCCAGGGGGTGCCAGAGTAACGCTGGCTGGGACCAGAGATTGTGTTTGGGTCTGTAATCAGGTTGATGCGGGACAGCTGGGAGGAAGATGGCCACCGCTCGCAGCTGCAGAGCATCAGGACAATCACGGCAGCAGTTTAAGAGTGGCCTCTGCCCGGACACAAGGGTCGGGAGATTGCACTTGTGATGGTTGTTATGCTCAGCTCCAGACGCCGCTGAAGCAGCTGCAGATTCCCGTTCACGAGTTGGACACGAGACACCGCCATGTTGGAGTATTGCCGAAGGCCTGAGTATTTAAGTTTTGTTTGAGAGACAATAAATTCCTTTTTGTTTATACTTTACCGTGTTCCGAGGTTTTGCTTTTGGGTCCAGAAACCACATCCTCACAACTTTTTGAGAATCTTGCCTGATGACACACTTAGTGTTGGTTCCTGACGCCGTGGCCCAGGAATTTGTTTGTTTTTCTTTAGCTCTCTTCTAAGGATGTTGTGGAATAGAAGGGCTTTCTTGATTTTTGGATTCCTAATGTTGCTTCCTGATAGCATCTTCTTTGTTTCTGTGCCTGGGGAGTCAAGTGGTGTTTTATTTGTAGCGTTTCTTCTTCGACATATTTTTTTTCTCAGTTTGTTTCGTTGCTTTGTTACCTTCTTAAGCTTCTCTTTCAAAGTTTTTATTTCTCTTGAATGCCTTTTTCTCGTTTTACTTCTCTCCCTTTCCTGTCTGAGAGACTGTCTGCTGTGTCTGACATTGTATTCTTGAATATTCTGATCTTGCGGACTATCTGGAGGGGTGTGTGCCTCCAGTACTGCATCTTCATTGGATCTTTTCTGTCTGGACCTTTTCTGTGCCTCTCTCCAATACTTTCTCCAATTCCTCTTTGCCCTGTCTCCCATCTCGTCTATTTGTATTACTTTTTTGTCTTTAACTCTCTTCTTCCATCTTTGTCTTTCCTTCTCTTGCATAGCATGCTTGCTCTCTTGGTCACTGTTTAATTTTTCTCTTCTCTTTCGTTGGTACTCTCTATTTCTTCTCCTTTGCTCCTCAACTGACAATTTCTGTCCAGCCATGCTTTCCTACAATACAAATTGAAATAATGACACATGTACTTGAAAGACTATAGAATAAGATTTTTATTTACTTGACATGATTGATTGACTAATGGATGGATGTGAAATCCTCAAGGTGCGGTATGTAGTTTTCATAACCAGATGTTGTTAAAATCTACACACTGGCTTCTCATCTCTCTATCTCTACATATATATATATATATATATATATATATATATATATATAAGTGCTAGGAAAGTTACACATTACACAATAATAAGCAGACCACTGCCTCCCCATTCTCTACAAGTCAGGTGCGTATGGTTAAATAATGTGATGCATGCTATGTACTTGCATTTATGTGTAAATAAAACCCTGAAATAACATTCTAACCCTTCACTATATTCACAAATAATATTATATTTGCACATTAAGAGGTTATTGGTGGATTTGTCAACTCCGTCAGCTTACAGGTCAACTCCATCAGACATAGAACCTGACGGAGTTGACGTCTGACGGAGTTGATGTAAGGGCATGTATTTTCCCGCCAAAACATGTATTGTACACTGCAGCTAGCTAGTTTTTCCTCTGTTGCTAGCTGTCCCAATAACTTCACTAAAATGCTTGAATTCAATCCACTATGGTTTAAAAAAAGTATCTTAACAGAAAGATGGTATTGACATGGTGCAGCTGTGACCATAGGAATATTGACATTGTCTAAAATATCAAAAAATGTAAAACATACCAGAGCATGTGTTGTAGTCTTGCATTCACCACAGGCTGGGAGATGAAAAGGGGTCCTCAGGGATATAGCTGACCATGCTATTTCCTGATTTAATGAGATTTATGAAAAAATCTGACGGAGTTGACAGAAACTGAGGACACAACTTTAATAGGCAGATTTTTGTGGAAAATATTGTTTGACGTTCACTTCATGCATTGTTTTTTATATTTATAACACTACTTTTTTATTTGATGTATATGTTTTCACAATTGTAGAGCTTTTTTAAAGTTTTATGGGATGGTTAATATTGTGACCTCTTGCTGAGGACAAGTGCAATAACATGGGCCTTCTAACCACAGACCATACATTTAAACAAATTTTCCCCAAAAGGAAAAAAAACTATATTCTAAATATCACATAGGTATATACAATTCCTTTAGATTTAACTTTGTAAGTATGTCAATCATGATGAATTTCTTCATTTTTGATGTAAATTAGACTTTCCTATGTGGGACATGTTTTGTCCCGACTCTCAAGAATCAGTGATTTATGGTTGAATTGTTTTATAAACACGTCAAATGGGCATATATCCTCTTGTAGGCCAGGCTCAGCAGTTTTTTTTTTGCTATGTCACATCAGTGGCTTTGGTATCGATTCATGGGAGTACGAGGACTTTGAGTGAGGAAGAGCTCCTGATGAAGAATTCTGCCCCCATTTTTGGGGGCACAGGGGTTCATATTAACAGGGTTTCTGGACAGTACCTGGTCATTAAGAAAAAAAAGGTTTATTTGTTTGTTTTACTTTATGATCTTCGGTTCAGGAACACTGTATTGTATGTAGTTTGCAGCAATGTTTTTTTTTTATTGTGGTTCATGTGATCCCATATGAGATATTTTTAGATAATGTTATATCACCAAACAGATTCCTTCATTACAACAAAAGGGATTGTGCAAATTCTCAATAAATCAGGGGAGAAACATAACACATGGAGTTGCTTGCTTACAGATGTAACATCTGATGTGAATAATAAAAGTCACCAGATCTCAACTGTCGGAGGTTTTGGACGAACATGTTCTCCACCACCATCAACAAAACACCAAAAGAAGAAATACCTTGTGGAGGAACCAGATGTTTGTAGCCTCAAACTGTGGAGGACAAAAAAGCAAATGAGATGTAACCAAAGTTTAAAAAAAAAAAGTGGTTTGAACCCCAAACGTTTTCAGTCGGTCAGTTGAATTCATTGTTGAATCTCAAAATGTAGTCGCTCCTTCTTCTGCCTTCTACAGTGTGAAATAGTCCTTTAACTATTAACTTATTACCAACATGTGCACCAAGTGCCTGCAGTCAGAGGCATACATAGATCTGCCTCATTGAAAACATTCACTCACTGCGAGAGAAGTGTGAACCCGTTTTGTACTTTTTATAATCAAACTGTGGAAATAATTGTTCCCCATAAAAATAAAACAGCTTAACCTGAAATGCATTGCACAGAATACTTCACAAGACTCCTTTAAAGGCCCTTGCCAGTTTTTACAGGTTTTATTATGTTATTCCTTTTTTTCCTGTTGAGTTTGGCAGTGGAGAGATGACAGAGAATACGAGGGAGAGAGCTGGAGAATAACATTCAACCAGTGATGCTGAGTTTTAGAAATAAATATGTTTTTCCATCTTCCATGGGCCCACTGGTTTCCTTTTTCCTTCCCATTGATTGATAAAGAAAGCAGCACTTTAGTAGCACTGGAATGGCTCTTACTGATGGCACTTTGTAGTTGAACCTTATTGATGAAATTGTACCTTCTTGATTCTTGTTGTTCTGATTCTTGTTTGTAGTCACGGTAGAATGCACTTATTGTAAGTCACTTTGGATAAAAGCATCAGCTAAATGAAATGTAATGTAATGATTGCATTGTGAATATGAACGCTTACTCCATGAATTCTCATCTGAACAGAGCTTATCATGTTTTTGTGATGTAGGCCTACCTTAGTAAGTCATTGTCGGTAAGTCACAGTCAAGCTGAGCACAGATCGGTGCACAGACCAATAACAGAGCAGATGATTGTCCAAGAGCTCAATTAGCTCGCCAGCTTGTGCGCAGTAGATTACAGCAATAAGGTGTTTCGAGGGGAAAGATAGCAGAGGGTGTGGCCTCGTCCTAATCGTTTTAAAGCATTTGATTCGTCTTCACTGAGCTGATTAGGATAATTTCCCAAGCACCGTATTTGACCTATAGGGCACAAGCTGATCAGCTGGTCTCTTCAATAGCACGATACAATTGCATCGTTAGCGTATCATCTTGCTGCTGTCTCTTTTTAAACATGTTTGTCCCTCTACCTTCAGTATGTGCATGCTCCCCATCTCTGCCCAATCTTTGCAGATTCATCAGCTTCATCAACTCATCATCTATCAGCCTCATCAACCACCACCAGGTCTGGACTTCACGGGGGTTTTATCTTGCTGCTGCTCCGGTCAGACGCCCCTCGATTACAAATCTCCTGTAGAGTTCAAATCTTCAAAGACTCTGTCAAGACTTTATCATCACATAAAATCTGTTTATAATAAACAATTATCTTTTCTTCATTTGTCATGTCTTTGCTGACTGAAATAGTTGTTAGTTGGTGCACATCAGACCCTTCAACCCCATCATTACAAACTTCTACTGTCTGAGTTTAAACAATTTGTTATATTTTAAAATCAAGTCAACCATATGTCACATTGAATAAAGTGAAAGCTATGTTGGCCAAGGGTGTAATTACTTTGATGCTTTGTTCATGACATTTCATTATAGCAAGAAGAAAAAGAATGAAAGCAATTATGACCTTAATGGCATTCCATATAAAATCAAGGAAAATGAGAATGGTGACCCCAGAGCCAACCATAAAAAAATTATCTGCATTTGAAAATTTAAAAAATGTATAAATGTAAAACCGCCCTAATTTTAATTTAGCAATGGGTCAAATGAGTAGAGATAATGTGAAAGGTGTTGCTGTAGAGAATTGTCTTTCAGATCTTTGTTTTGGTGAGAGGGTTAGTTCTCTATTATGACTCATCCGCCTCATTTCCAGCTAAAGCAACGAAAAAGCCTCGATCACTTCCTGCCCAGCATCAAACAGCAGACAGACCCAGTGAACAGTGAGCATAGCTGAGCATTTAGAAGCTAAAGAGTTGGATATTTCCCTTGAAGAGTTGGTGAAGGCCAAACCAAAACTAATAGCAGAGTGAATATTGGACTGACATCAATCAGGTGTCCTGAAACACGACTCCAAAAGAATGCTAATGTTAGCGTGTGTAACAACTTCATAAGATGATAATCATTGTCATTCTAAGTGTGCAACCTTAATAAACCTTAATAAAGTAACTGTCTGTCTCTGTCTGTCTGTCTGTCTGTCTGTCTGTCTGTCTGTCTGTCTGTCTGTCTGTCTGTCTGTCTGTCTGTCTGTCTGTCTCTCTCTCTCTCTCTCTCTCTCTCTCTCTCTCTCTCTCTCTCTCTCTCTCTCTCTCTCTCTCTCTCTCTCTCTCTCTCTCTCTCTCTCTCTCTCTCTCTCTCTCTCTCTCTCTCTCTCTCTCTCTCTCTCTCTCTCTCTCTCTCTCTCGCTTATTTTTTGGTGCACACCAGTTCGAGATACAAGATACAATGTGTGCCGGTAGCCATGCTTTTAACTTTGGCCAGAGCCAAGCTAGAGCCAAGTGTCCGTTCCCTTCCCCCCAACATAAGGGGTCTTTCTCGATATTCAATACTACGTCTCTAGCTCTGTTGTAGTCACGTGGATGCATTTATTTTCTGTACCAACTATGAAAAAGGATCCTTTTTGACTGTCCTTTGGCATTGTTTTTATGCTGAGTAATATGTAAAAATGTACAATTTGTGCCACAATACTGGGCTGGAAACATTAATTAAAGGTATCAATGTGAATATATATATATATATATATATATATATAATATGCAAACACCAGAGCTAGCGATGTAGTAGAAACATAAACAAAAGACTTTAAGCCAGGACGTCTGTTTTTGAGACTGTCCTAAAGCTTTGTTGAGTTATTTTGACGTTACGTATTTCCCGTTCTTATGTCATGTGTGTTTACATATTTTACTTTTGTTTATGTATTAATTTTAAGCCCAACCATGTTTTTCCTTCACCTAACCAAGTGGTTTGTGGCACAAATATGAAATTGTTTCCATGATCATTACTTGCCGCCACCGTGTACCACAACCATCGTGGTCATGTATTTCTGTGAGATCATGTCCCTAAAGTGAGGTATATCTTCATCTGGAACACACAGGTAGGAAAATGCATTCTGTAACTTTAAAGCCATTCAAAAATAAAGCAAAAAGATTGTTAACATCAGAGTTCAAGTGGTTGAGCCAGAGCTACTCAGCTTAAACGTATTCTTATCTTAACAGCAAACACATGGAGAAAAAAGCCCCACTGCTATTACAGTACGTCGTTCTATTGACTCTGTTACAAACAATGGGTTGATAGCTTGTTCCCGGCGAACACAAGATAGCTGATTTGAATGACAACACACACCAAATGGGAAGTTTCCCACCATCACCAGCAGGTCCTGGGCGGGGAGGAGGGCAAATATTGATTGGATGCCGTGTTACTCTGGAGTACCCCCCCAGCAGATGTTTTTCTTAGGCAGGTTCCTCTGCGCTGTGTATTTTAAATTGCTCCGTCAATGGCTTGAGGTCAAAGGCCCGAGGATGGGGAGAGTGTTGTGTAAAGGGAGAGAGAGAAAAAGGGAGAGAAGATGATTTTTGTTTTCCGATGGCCTCTGGGCCAAAGGGCAGCAGGGGCTAATGAGGAAGGAGCAAGGAGTCATGTGCTCTAGCTTGGTCACCCACAGCTACTCCTCAGAGTTAAAGTTTAACCCCCATTTTCAAATTCCTCTGCACTTCAGCTAAAGCAGTTAACACACTTCAGGACCAATAATCACGCCACCATTTGCAGAGAATCACCTTGATTGTTTCCAACCAAAGTAAGTATTGGTTGTTTAAGAACACATTGTCTCAAAACTAATACAGGGAGAAGTGACCTATTGCAGCAGTATATTATAAACGTATATTATCTAATGTGTAGTTTGATTACCATTGTGTATCTGATACAGGGACACAAGTCTCTTCTGTTAAAGTGAAGAGATTAAAGAAGCAGCTCATAGAGCCTGCATGGCTTCAGCTGGTTAAACCTGTATACGTAAGTCGAGTATGTGTGTGTCTGTGTGTGTGCGTGGGTGTGTGCGTGTGTGTGTTTGTGTGTGTGTGTTGTATTGTGTATTCAATTATGTGTAACAATTGGGATAATGAGGCCACAGTAGGAATGTAATGAATTTAATTTATTTTCATAACTAGGAGGTAGAGCAGCCGGCTGTAAACACAACAATAGCCTCTTATAGTGATGTACTTATAGTATAGGGAACAATGTTGCCATTGTGTTTCAGGACGTTTTTACATGTCTTTACATGTTTGAAGACTCATCAGGTTGTTACTGTAATTAAAATGAATGTAAGGCTTTAGTAAAGGCCCTTCAAGCACTGCACTGCATGTGTGTTTCCATGTCTACAGAAGCTTTTTCATAACTTCAGCCTTAACTTTAACTTTATTGTCACCAAGGGGAAATTTGTCTTGCAGCCAAGTTAAACCCAAAATGTACATAGACTTTACCAAACATTTAAAAAATAATACAATAAATCATACAGTAAAAATGTGTTAACATATGCTAAATCACCCACACGCAAGCCTTAAGTTATATACAATGTTTGCATCCAGTCCATTCTAGTCAGATGACATGAGAGACCGTTTAAATTATGTAAACACACCTGTTCAGCAATTTAACCACTCACATTTAAAATGTTATAATAAATATCACATAGTCCCTTGATACTGACAAAACACAGTTGATTGCAAATACATCTAGCCGATATTCGGGGAAATATTCAAGTCCAGATTATTTTCATTTGATAAACATCATGCACTCTGGAAGCACTGAAGCAAATACATACAAAATATCAGATTTTTTTTATTTCAAATAACCTGAGGGGGCTATTTAAAGGGAGCATTTGGAGGTGTGTTGCCATGTCACTGTGCATGGTAGTGTGTATATTGTGTGTGTGTGTGTGTGTGTGTGTGTGTGTGTGTGTGTGTGTGTGTGTGTGTGTGTGTGTGTGTGTGTGTGTGTGTGTGTGTGTTCAGGTAAGTGTGCTTAAGGTTTGTCTGCTTCACTCTGGTGGCTCTGGACTCCTGACTGTGTTGAGAATGTACAGACTCCGCCACAGTTGGCTTCACGCTGAGAGCAGTTGCATTCCTGACCTGCAGTTCAAAGAGCAAATAACACACACACACACACACACACACACACACACACACTGATGACTACATGTGAACATACGCCTCATGCTGCAGAAGATCCAGCGATAAAAACACGTGTAGACATGGTTGTGAGGTCAGTGGTCCAACCTCCTGTGTATTGTGCTTCATTGTGACTTTTACTGTGACTGATAATACTATCATCATTGTTTTATTGTACTTTTCTTTGACCTAAATCGTTTCAGAAAGTCTTGTTTTCACTTTCACTTAGTTTACAAGATTCAAAGACTGAATGAACGCGTTAACTTTGAGCACACGTACAACAAAACAGTAGCATTTACAAATGACAACTTACAAACAAACTTGATATTTATGTGAACATTTCTTGTCTATGCTTCACTCAGTGGACTTTTAACCCGAAAGGAGTTTCCTCTCTAACATTTAACTGATCCAGTCTTGTTCAGTTTGATTTGATCATTTTTTATGGTGTGATCCATCATATGAGATGAATGCCCTTTTGCCACACTTAACATGTCACCAAGTGAAATCTATATGATATTTATATGATATAAAGAATGTAGCAGCACATTCATCATTTTATTTTAGACTGTAGCAATTCACAGTAACATTGGCATCTAACTCCCTAACTGTCTACAAAATAAAAAAATAAAAAAATATATTTACGTTGTACTCTTTAAAGATGTCTCACATCTCAATCTTTACAAAACTATCCAACCTCTGCTAATACACACTCACAGAGGCTTAAAAGTAATTCAACTTACAGCAGCTTAGCTTGACCTCTTAACCAAACAAAAGGCCTATCCATGCACAATGAGTCTCGCTGTGACGGATGTGGGTTAAAGTTACCTTATGTTCACATTCAAAAAGGTTGAATCAACGTCACCCACATAAAATTGTGCAAGAGAAGACCTTCCCCCTCCTGCCAGCCTTGTTATTAACGTGCACCTCTCTGCTCCTTTGACATTCATGCATCTTCTGAGAGACAAAACATTCCTTTGAACATCACAAGGTCAACATGTTTGGTCATTCTGGGAAAATTCCTGTAAAAGCATGCGATGAGCAAACCCTTTTGGTTCATAGAGTTTCTTTTAACTAGGCATGATTGGAAATAAATACCTCCTCTGTAGGTATTTACTTCTCCTATATTTGAAAGCTGTTATTGGAAACCTTGCAGACCACGATTGTTTATTTTGTCCTCCCTTCACGTGAAAATGCTGTTTGTATGCCTGACAAAGAAAGCAAGAAATTCCACAGGAGCACGGCCGACTGCCAAGACGATAGATGACTTACAAGATGAGTTAAAGACGGGGGATTCCTACACACTGTCAACCTGTCTATTAAATGAAATGCATCTATACAGTTATCATTTGTTACAGCAAATACGTTTTGAATGTAGAGATGCCAGCGTTATCAACATAATGAGGCTCTACTGAACATAAGTCACATGTTCACTGACAAGGTATTTCATTGGTTCTCCTACTCTATCCCCCATTGCAACAAAGGCATGGTGAAACATTTTTGTGGTTGCAGGAACCAGGACGTGAACCTCGGTTGCTTCTGTCATAGTCCAGCGCTTTGTACCTCCATCCTCAACACCTCCCAACAACTTGCGTGCCCTCCAGAAAGGCAGCACCTCCTTCACAGGAAAAAACGTTTCCAGGGAACAACGACGTTTCCCATTATAATGTGAATGGTAAAATCAATAAGTAGTCTATAACTGTAAGCACCAGATTGAACCACCTTTGTTGGCTAAGTAGATGTGAACCTACAAGGAAATTTAACCTGGTTAACTGTTTTTATATTTTTTATTGGCATCTCTCTTTTTGTACTAAAAGAGAGGGACTGGTATGTACACAGGGAGTGGAAATGGGTATATAAATAATTATTTTATAAATATTTATAAAAGACCCAATGACCAACAATACAATTGAAAAAAAGATGTCTACATACAATTGATGTGGTCTGTATGTTGTAAAGAACTACAAGAACTATTTTATATGATATGTTCAGACTGAAGGGTAGGAAATACAAACTGGATGGCCACTATGGCCAGCTTAAGTTAGAGAAATATCTTGTTTATGGCAAACTAAAACACTTGGTTAAGGTTAATAAAGACACACATTTTAATTGCAGGTCTGTGGACCCTGGTGTGTGCATGAAGGTCGGGCATACTGCAACCCCCCACCACCCTGACCTCCACAGCCTCACTATACAGTACAGAGCCCACTACCGTACCTCCTTGGATCTAAAGTTTGTCATTAAACATGAATCCTGATCCGCAGAATTGTCCAGCATGGATGTAGTTCCTATGGGGACACTGGGCTGGTTGTAAGACATGGCCGCAGTGTCGCTGCCAACAACTTCTAATCCCCCCCATTAAAAAAAACTCAATCATAACCATCCAGGATGCAGCAGTTCACCAGGATCTCTGGCGTCCTTCACAAGGACTCGTGAGTGTGAGCAGCAGGTGTGAAAAGGAGCCGGTGGCGTATCATATAACCTTTTGACAAGTTGCTCAACAACAACAGGCCCTCCCTGTTATTATTGGGTCCGCAGAGTCTGAGAAATTCTTTGGGATTAGAGTGAAGTGGAGAACAGGAGGGTGAGTGCCATGCGCTCGCTGTGTGTCGACCCGAGGCCCCCCTCTTTGTCTTACGGCAGTGTTGGGGTTAACTCCTCCTTTGCTTCCAGGCTGGCACGGGGTCAGGGGGGAACAGGCAGCCAGTCAGGCAGCCGAGCATTCTTTCAATGTGTGTGTGTGTGTGTGTGTTTCTGCAGCCCACTCGGTGCTCTTTGACTCCGCTGGCCTTATAAGGCATCCAGTGCCATGGCAACGGCAGGGCTTGAATAGCAGTGTCAAATCCCTCAGCACACAGACACACTGCTCACCCTCCCTAAAGGAGGGAGCGAGGCAGAGACACAGAGAGGGGATTGAGAGGAGCAGGAGAGGAGAGGCTATCTCAGGGCTGCTCTCCACTGCAGCGTCTGGCTTTCACTAAAAGGTCTGTGACCGTGCTTTTCCTGCGCTTGTTTGCCTAATTTATTCCTGCCGGGGCCAGCTGAAAGACGGGTGGAAAGGAAAAAAGGACGGGTAGAATAGTAAACAGTGCAACAGTACACCCTGACTTGCCGACAGGCAATGTGGAGAGGTTCTGGCCTCTGGTTGTTACTGCTGGATGGACAAGCACCGACAAAACAGGAGACAACACTTGAGCCTTGAGAGACGAGGAGATTTCTCAACTGCTTTTTGTTTTGGATTGTTGTTGTTTTTTTCTGTGACATTTGAGCCTCTGACACCACAGACTCTGAGGAGTTGGGGGAGCCTCAAGAAAACATCATCTCACCACAGACACAGAAGAGGAGGACATATTTTATGAACTTTGTAGCTGCAGAGACCACAAAGACATCATTCCACAAGTGAAAGGAGTGTATTGTCTTTCTTCCACTTATTATGCTAATGTCAAGTGTGGAATCAGTTTCAACTGGATCTGTTTGGCTACAGAGGTGTTCCTGGCAAAAATATGTATTGTTTATAAAAGCTGAGGAGGCTTTGTGGTCGGGTCCTCTCTGAATCATAAAGAAAAAAAACTAAATCCAATTTCAAAAATTCCCAGTAAGTCTTTTTTTCTTTTTCTTTTGGACTCATGCTGAGCATTTCCAGAGCAAAATATAATTTTCCCTCTGCATCTATCACAGCCCCGACAAGTCAAGAGTGCGTCTGGACTAGAACTGCCTCAGATCAGCAGATAACACCTCTGCACCGCTGGAACTGGTTGGACTAGTTTATACGTTGGAGGAGAGGGCAGGGCTGTTTAACCCTGCCTGAAGGAGAGCGGCGTTTCATTTTCCTATCACTTGCTTGTCCTTTTGGGATAAGTCGAGCAGTGAGAGAGGGACAGAGCCGCTTGTTCCTTTGGAGAGCGACTCCGTTTTGTTCCATATTCCTATGCTCAGGGATAGGTAAGGTGTCTTTTTAAACTTCTTCCAGGGGGGAGACGTAGAGGGAAAGTAGGAGGGAGGGAGGGAGGGAGAAAGAGAGAGGAGTCAAAGTGTAATTTATTGTTTCTAGTGAAAAGAGCAAGGCTGCACCCTTTTCTCCTGCCTGAACTCTGAACCACTCAATGTGTCTGAAGTTTTCTCAGACCTTGGTAGCCATTGATCGAAGGTCAGGGCAGAGAACACAAGAGTGAAAGACAAGAACAGAGAGAGCCGAGGGATTAAAGAAGAGCACGAGAGAAAACAGCACTGGGAAGGACCTCCAGGTCATTACAACCAGACGGCAAAGGGGAGAAAGGTCAACACGAGAGAATCCGGGACAACTTTGTGATCCCACTTCCAGATCTTCTTGGACAAAACTGGCCTTTAATACAAGTCTGGAGCTGTTTTCTTGTCTGGGATCAGTTTTTAGACTTAAAGGGTAGTCGGAGGCCGGGGGACGAGGAGGGTTTGTGTATGATCCACTCACAGGGCTTCGTGTCTCAAAGAATATGGCCATGGTGAGCGGGGGATGGGGCAACCCCAACGGGGACACTAATGGACTGGGGGAGAAGGCTTACCTGAGGAGGGAGGAAGAGGAGGTCTCGCCTCAGGCCGGGAGCAGCGATGTAGACGTCGGGGACGAGGACAAGTCCTGCGTGGTGGACTGCGTGGTGTGCGGGGACAAGTCCAGCGGAAAGCACTACGGCGTGTTCACCTGCGAGGGCTGCAAGAGCTTCTTCAAGAGGAGCATCAGAAGGAACCTCAATTATTCCTGCAGGTGAGGGCTGCTGGGAGATTCAAAGTGATGTCATATTTTGTTTACAGTTTGAAAAGCGTAAAAAGCGAGTTAAAAGTTACATTTAATTCATTTTCACTTCTTGTATGACTAAAATGTGTCTTTTGGTAACACTTTTGGTAACACCTTAAAGGTCAGCAGATATTAATGTTATTAATATTAATGTTGTTCCTGTAGCTCCTCCGCTTAGGGTATTGACAGATAATGAGCAACAATATTGTAATAATATAAAATGTATTATAATAAGATATAATTGATGACTATTGTTGAACAGCTGGCATGTTGTCCAATGAATATATTTAAAGTCCTTATATTTCCGTACAACTACATTATAGTGTTTTATAGACCATGTATTGCATGTTTATATGGAGCTTTTAAATGCTAGATGTAGGGTAGGAGGTAAATGGAAATGTGGGGGGGTTCGACATTCCCATTTATGAAAAGACACAGCAGATTAGTTTGTTTCCTACTCAGAGTGATATGCTCCAGCCTTGGGTTTGTCTCACAAACAGGCTTATGGGGGAGAAAAAGAAAATAAATGAAAGCCCTGAAGGTCAGTCATGTGAGGATGAATTGCCTCAGAAGGTCAACATTCCCATTATTCTTCACCACAGGAACCCAATGTTGCAACTTAATTCTCTGCTCTTACGAGGACTGCTCTCAGCCTCTGAATGTAATGTTTCTTCCACATAATAATGCACCAACGCTGTCTTTCCAGTCAGTTTGTCACGTCTGAAAAGGGCTCTCGGTGAAATGTTGGCAGACTTCGTTCTGCTGTAAAAGGCAAAACAAGGGCGTGTGAGGCCGATGATTTACAAAGGTCACAGCCTTGATAGCTTTTCAGCCATGGCAGCTCACATAGTTCACTCCCCATGGGGGTCAATGAGGGGGATGGAGGGAGAGAAAGGAGGAAGACAAAGATGTGAATGTAAACTTCTCTTCCTTATTAACTCAAAAAGCACTTTAAAGCACTTATTTTCATTTGTCTTACTATCATGGTATTAACCATGAATATCTTTTTTTTTTTGCTCTTCATTTGTTTCCTTTTTTCAGATCAAATCGAGAATGCCAAATCGACCAGCATCACCGCAACCAGTGTCAATATTGTCGTCTAAAGAAATGTTTTCGTGTAGGAATGCGGAAAGAAGGTATGTCATCCATTGCAGAGTGGGTTAAAAGTGTTTATTTTAGAATTAGTAGTTAATGTGTTATTTTTTATTATTGAAAGAGATGAAAAAATTGATGACTGAACGATGTTATATGAATGTCTGAGTTTATTGTTGTACTTTTAGGTTTCACGGTGCTGGAAGATATGTTTGTATTAACAATTGATTTACGGTGTGACCTGGTGGGAATTATCACCTGGTTCCCCTTCCAGCAGCTCTAAGGACCTTTTTAGCATTTTAGCAATATGTTTTCCATATCAACTCAAAATGTATTAATACTATATGTCAGTGATATGTTTTCAGCTTGTTGCACTGGCCCCAAGTACCCAAACAAATCACTGAATTTAAGTCAAAGTTGAAAAATCAATTTTGGAAAGTTAAAGTTCTTCTTTCAACATTTTACTGATCAGCAAATTGCACTCAAAGTATTACATCTTTCTATTAAATCTGTACGAAGCCTCTTTCCAACACTAAAATTTCAACCAATCATATCTTCCCCTTTACATACCAACAAATAGCCTAATTCATGCACAAACACCCTTCAGCAAAACATAAATACCCAAAAACATATATTAAAATACAGAAATATAAGTAATGGGTAATCCGCAGAGAAAAAGCATATTTAGACAAAAACAGCAACTGACATTTCCCGGCACAATATTTATACTGTCAACCACAGCATGTTGTCAACCCGGATCTCGAAGTTGACAAGTTAAAAAAAACACCACCCTAACCACAACACTGAGACGTCTGAGTCTGAATATATCCATTTAATTACAGTTATAATTTGCTTAATTTTTACAAGACTGATTAGTAGTAAGAAGAGATGATTCCCATTTCCCCTGGTGTAATTATTTTCATTCCAGCAATCCTACGCTCATTATCACATCACAAACTATTTCCAAAGCATTAGTAATTGTATTCCAGTTCCCTATAAGCGTACTTGTATTTCAGCGCTGTCAGTGGACACCACGGGCCGCTGTGCCATACATAATGTGCCGTGAGGTGACAGTCTGCCAGAGGTTATATTGAGCCTGGTTATTAATGAACCACGCTGACCTCGGCCCATGACGCAGGCTGCACTGATTCCACATGAGACGGGGACGTCTGTTTCACCTTTAACCCACACAGGGAAGCACACGCTCGCTGCTTTAAGGGAGATTTTGTCATTTGAAGCTACAGCATATTCACTAATATTCAAAACAGCCAGTGGTGTTCATTAACATTTGGTGCAGGGAGGGCAGCTGTCCATTAACCTCAGACTGAGCGCTCACATCAAGATAATGGCCTTCTATATAATCACAAAGGACTACAAATATGAGCAGCACTCTCAGTGTTAGGCTGCAATCAATGTCTATTGAATGTTATTTCACTTTATTACAAGCTATCAACTTGATGTTCACTCAGGGATTCAAACATTATACATTTTGGACATATCGTTCCTGTCCGAAGAAAGACAAATAATATTATTTTCTCAGAAAAATTGAAGGGTTGAGAACATTTAGCTACCTCTAAAGCGTAATATACAATTCAAAACCATGTTAATGGTTTTCACAGAACAGCGACAATATGAAGAGTTTGAATGATGTTGAAAAGAGAAAAGTAAATCCACCATCTAATCCCAATTCCAACTAAAAACTGTAATCTACTAGAGATTAAATCAAAAGAGGCCAGGACCAGTTTCTGAGCACCAGGATGTTCAGATCCTTATTCTGTCGTCTTTCCTTTTCGCAGCAGTCCAGAGGGGCCGAATCCCTCCATCTCACTCAGGTATCAGTCCCAACTCGCTGGCTGGTGGTGTTGGCGGTGCAGGGCCAGGTCACATTGGGGCCGACTACTTCAACGGGCAGCCGGTTTCAGAGCTCATCTCCCAGCTCCTCCGAGCCGAGCCGTACCCCAGCAGCCGCTACGTGACCCCGTACGGTCAAACCCAGATGCAGGCATCTGCCAGCGGGGCCTCCGTCATGGGCATCGACAGCATCTGTGAGCTGGCTGCCCGGCTCCTCTTCAGCACCATCGAGTGGGCCAGAAATATCCCATACTTCCCAGAACTTCCCGTCTCAGAGCAGGTGAGTCAAGACATACAGTACCTTGTGACTTATTATCTTTTCCTGTTTCATTTTTTTTAAATATTTTAACCACATTGTGGTTTCAGTGCAGAGTGCATTTTAAAATTCAGGTGCAAATATTACAGCTCATTGTGAAACATCCGGTCTGCGAGACACCTCATTGATCTAAATATTGATTTTATTCTTTCTTATCCCTTTACTTGACATCTGGCCCCTCAAATGTATCTTTATCTGATTTATAATGAATGCAATTATTCATGGTTGAATTCCATTTAGCAGATTCAGGCTGATTGGCATACTGGGTCACTTTTACACACACACGACTCACTGAGATACTTCAATACAAGCGAGCCATTGTAAATGTTATTAGTAACACCTGTGCTTTTCCTACTATGACAAAGTCCAAATGCCTGCCTTTGGGACTCACCCTTTCTTCATCAACTCTACAGGTGGCGCTGCTCAGGCTGAGCTGGAGCGAGCTCTTCATCCTGAACGCAGCTCAGTCGGCTCTCCCTCTACATATGGCTCCTCTGCTGGCAGCTGCCGGGTTCCACTCATCTCCCATGTCGGCTGAGCGTGTGGTGTCCTTCATGGACCAGGTCAGGGTCTTCCAAGACCAGGTGGAGAAGCTGAACAGGCTGCAGGTGGACTCAGCCGAGTACAGCTGCCTCAAAGCCATTGCACTCTTTTCACCTGGTAAGTCTGGTTTTATCTGAGTGATTAAAGCTTCTGTAACTCGATGTCTTTGCTGTAAACCTCATGTGTCTTTAGAGAAGACCAAAACAAAACTATTTGTATGATGTATTTCTGGGCCAGCCTGACATTAAATCCCCAGTAGTTTAGGGGCACCTTTGACTTGGCTGTATGTGACCTCTGACCTCACTGAATGGGGACAAAAACAGAGACAATTTCCTTTAAAGGAATAGTTTGACATACACTTATTCCCTTTCTTGCTAAGAGTTATATGCAAAGGTTGGTACCACTTCACTGTCCACTGAAAATAAAAACTGGAAACGTATATCTTATTTGTCTAATCCTGACAAAAATGAAGTCTAACAAAGACGAGCTGTGGGTTAACAGAGGGTTATGGGATTATTTTGACTCAATAACTTTAGAGACGCTGGTAGGTGGAATTTGCTACCTTTCAACCTATAAGGCCAGGCATGCTGTTTCCTCCAGTTTCCAGTCTTTGTGCTAAGCTAAGCTAGCAAACTTTAGCTTTATATCTATAAATAATATCAAACTCTCGGCAAGAAAGCAATCAAGCATATTTTCTAAACAACTTTGAACTATTCCTTAAAATGACCAAAAATATGCAACAACAGAGCAACAGAAAAATCAAATGGTGATAACCTTGTATTTCCTTGCCTAACAGATGCATGTGGTCTGACAGACCCGGCCCACGTGGACTCCCTACAGGAGAAGGCCCAGGTGGCCCTAACAGAGTACGAGAGGTTGCAGTACCCCAACCAGCCTCAGCGCTTTGGCCGCTTACTGCTGCGCCTGCCGGCTCTTCGCGCCGTGCCAGCCAACCTCATCTCCCAACTCTTCTTCATGCGGCTAGTGGGCAAGACACCCATCGAGACGCTGATCCGAGACATGCAGATATCAGGGAGCTCCATCAGCTGGCCCTACGTACCAGGACAGTGAACCCAGCTGACTCCACAGTGAGGCAGACTGAGAGTAGATCGGATTGAATCAGAGCTCACACAGAATACATACCAGGTACAAACTGGATGTTATGAATACAAACAAATATATACACACACACACACACACACACACACACACACACACACACACACGTATGTATGTATGTATGTTTGCAGCACTTGTCAGTTTTGCTCTGACCTCCATCTGATCTCTCTCTGTCTGATACTAGAGACAAACAGAGGGCTATAATTAACCATCAGACTCTAATATGAGGCCATGTGCCTGTACTACCTCCTCCCATATCATCCCTAATGTGACTCAGTTTGAACGCAGGCTCTATGTGTTTCCCTCTGCTTTGTTTAAAATGAAGCCAAAAGCAGTGGAAAGTTGACAGAAACGTTGTTCAGATCAAACATAAGTTGTGTCATGTTTTATTTGTGGAATGAAATCTCAGACTTTGTTACCAAGTGAATTTGTAAGAAATATCACCTTGTACAGCATTTAAACAAAGAAGAGGCATGGGCATTGTATTGCATATTATACTATATTACGTACTTGCAGAGTTAGATGATGAGATTGATTGCACTTACTCATCTGTAGAGTAAATGGAGGCTACAGCCAGCAGCCGGTTAGCTCAGCTTAGCATAAAGACTGGGAACAGGTGGAAACAGCTAGCCTGGCTCTGTTCAGAGGGAACAAATACCGGTATTAAATATAATTATCTGTTTTCAGTCTTTATGCTAAGCTAAACTAGCCAGCTACCAGTTCTAGCTTCATATTTACTGTACTCTCTGGAAGAAAGTAAATAACCGTACTTCTAGAGCAATTCCTTTGATATAGTATATTATACAATACTGTTCTTGCAACATGAAGTGGTGAATGTACTCAAACACACCTGGCTCCTCAGACGGTCGCATCCCTCTCAAACATTATTACCTCATGTTTTATACATCAAAGACAAATATTGTATATTGATGTGCTAAAGATAAATATAAAGGGATCAAGGTGTCTTTATCACAGAAACCTTAAACACTAATATTCCCCTGTAGACCTGTCTGTCCAATATATTTAAATACAGTTTGAAATGTAAGAGGACACCCAAAGTTTTGACATATCTAGAAAGCTACATTTAGTGAAGTGACCCTGGTTTTTCTGGTTATTCTCTGTAAACTAGAGACTTGTTTCTTGTACCTTTATGAAAGTAGAGGCTGTTCATTTCCATTTTCTTTCACATTCATGGTCCCCTTTTAAAAACATGTGTTAAAGCTAAGGCTAAAGTGTACAGAGGTCATTTTCAGATCATTATTATGCTTGTGCACGGTACTCCAAGTGTTTTACGCGGTGTAAAGTTTATGGTGTGTGTTGGTACTGAGATAAAAGGGTACTATGCAGTCACATTCATGAGTGTTGTTGCCATGAAGTGAAGCTCAATGTGACAAATGCTTTTCTTGCCAAATTAACTGACTGAAAAGACAATGTGGGGGGGAAAACTTGTTTTTGGTCAAACTTTTTGTATTCCCTGTAAAAAAGACAACAATGATCCCTGATATTATCCAACAGCTTTATCAACAGCTCTTTATGCTGTTCTTAAATCACTTTGTGTTATTTGTTGGAATATAAGTGATAGTGATTTGACTGTTTAGCTTTACTTTTAAAAGAAGCATGTTTCTTTGACCATGCCAAACCGAAAAAATGAAAAAGAAGTTCATATGACTGGTTATTTTTACGAGAAATAAAAAAAATGTACATACCCTCTGTGGATAACTTAAGTCTCTGCACACATCTGTAAAATCAGAAACACTTTGCCAGTAATTCTCAAAATTTCTGTTTGGAACTGAAATAATTAATCAAAAAACGGATTCACTTATTGAATTTGTCCAAATTAAAGTAAAATGTCTTCGAATTTTATCCATTTTAAACATGTGAGGATATTCTGCTTTTCTGTGAATCATATTGATATAAATATAAAATGTTTTAGACTTATAGTCAGCGAAAGTTACAAAATACATTTTAAGATGACACCTTTGCCTCTCAGAATGTCTTTTTCACCTCTGTGATGTATTTTTCATGATTGGTGACAACTTATAGATGGAATCATTAATCAATTAATGGCACACAAATGATACATACTTGTTATTTGCAGCTCTATTCCTAATATTGGACATACACATACACACTTGACATTAAATATGTCAAGTTAATTTATTGTATACAGTTTAATGTCACACATTTACCTCAAGGGACTTCAAAATATGTACAGCGTAGGTAGGATACCCTCTGTTTGGAAAAAGAAAAGAGAAAGCTCTCCAAAAAAAAAGCTAACCCTTTTAACAGGGAATAAGATTGAATAGATGTTGTGTGTACAGAATTATTCAAATTATGAATAGATTGTAAATATAAATGAAGAACATGAATCCAGGAGGCTGTCAAGAAACTCCAGGTGTTACGAGCAGATAAGACTTGAGCCACACAAACCTCTCCACCATTGAACCCTGGAAAGAGTGCAGACTCCTCGAACACAAGAGGCAAAACTGAAGCACATCATTCATACGGGTAAGAGAAAATAACCAGCCCACAGAGAGAGGTTGGATTCTGCTTTCTCTTTGCGATGCTGAATTAGAAGTGTTTTGTAGCATTGCATTAGTTATTCCAGAAGAAAATTTAAATAAAACGGTTGTTCTTTTTGTGTACTAACTGAAAAAAAGAAATATTCAATGACAATTAAACCACACAATTGTGAAACTGCAGATACTGGTGCTGAACAGCTCTAGTAGAGTAAATTGGTTTTAAAGTAGTTTACCAAAAGAGGGCAGCAACAGCTTACCTTGAGCTGACTGATTGGATCCCTGTTCCCTGAAGGCATCCTGCTCTCCCTGCTGGACGCTCACTGCAGATGCACAAAGCTGCAGCTATCTGCAAACCAGCAGGGTCAGCAAAACATGGAAGACGTGAAGAAATAAGAGATAGGTTTATTTAATTATAAGATAATTAGAAATGTTTATTATTATTGAACTCAGTACTTTTTAGACATCATACCTTATGGAAGTATACAGTTAAAAAAATGGTCTTATAATAGCATCAAAGAAAATAAATTCGTACAAAAATAAATGGCTCGCAAATAAATGGTTTGTAAAATGACAACATTGTTCTTTGTAAAAATACAAATGCATGAGTAATCAAAAGTGTGTCTGAATAATTAAAACATTATAGCATCCACTAGATCCTAACACTTTGCACAATAAATGGATTAATTAAAAAAATACCACAAATGGAATTAGCAGATGATCGTTTTTCATTGGCAAAGAATCAAATGAAATAAATGAGTGTAGCTTATAGACAGTGACAGAAACAGTGTTTACAGTTTGTTGAGGAGCTTGCATGATAAAAAACATTACATAAAATTGTCAGGATTTCTTTTTTTATCAGTTGCATAGCTTAAGCACATTTTGAATGATTAAAAAACAATCCACTATGGGTCTTTAGTATGTACAAATAACAGAACTAAGCTATCTGCTGAATCGAATAGACAGATACTGTACATTTGTTCTTGGTACGTAGTATGAACAGGATTCATTAAAAGTATGTATCATACAACGATGTCTCAAATATCTCATTGGCCACTTTGTCCCCTTTTTGGTCTCACTGCATCAATGACAATCAATAAAAAATCTTGGTTTAGACACACACAAAAAGCCAGTAAAAACACATGGTCCCAGCAGAGAGCCGTTTCAACTTTACTGACTTTGAAATTAACTGACGCAAAAGATGAAAAAAAGATAACTAAAGTTCATATGTGACAAAGATAACGTTATGCCAAGGGTTCCAGAAACTGTCTATTTGCTCGCAAAACAATGTCAGCAACCCGTGTCACACATTACTACGTTCTCTACAATACTGTTGCCTTTCTTATCTGTGGAGATAAAACAAAGACAAGTTGGAGAGCAAACAGAACCACAGAAACTTAGCCCAGTGTTATCACAGGTGACTGAAGGTCAGGTGACCTTTAAATGACATTTCTCCAAACCACACCCTCTGATAGTCACAAGTGACTGAACACTGCGAACAATGATAAAGAATCCTTAGAGAGAAGGCAGTGTTTGCTGTGGAAGTGGCTACAGCTGAGTGTGCTGTTTTCATTTTCTTCTAAAATAATGATTTATTCGTAACTGATGTTCCCTATGTGTGTGTGTGGGGGGAGTGCTATCCAGTGTGTGTTGATTCTGTACAGATAACTTTGGTCTTGACATGTCCCAGTCTTTGTAGTATTTTTGGAGTGTATCTTGGCCCGTGTGTGTGTGAGTGTTTGCTGTGTGGACCACAGAGCAGTGTCAGGACTCAGTGGGTTCTTTAGTGGTTCTTGTCGTAGTCCTTCACCAGGCCTTTGATGTGGAACAGCTTGTGTCTCAGCCTGCGACACTCTTTCTTCTTAGTCCTGTAGTCCGATGTCTAATGAGCAAGAAAAAATGATAAAAGCTCTATGATAGACTTTCAAGGAAAATGTTCTGAGAATACTTGTTATATTTAACAAAACTAGTTGACATTTTGTAGCTGGATGTTAATAACTAAAATATATTTTTATGGAGTTTAGTTTATAAAAAGTATCATCAGAGATGTCTGTTCACCTGCTTCAGATCCTTCAACTGATTATATTCCTCTGCTACAGCCTGTGGAAAAATGAAGAAAAAATGTGTGTTGTGATACTGTGTCTCTTACATACAAACTGAATGTTAAAAGAATTGTGTCTTTCCCCGTTATCTGTTTTGTGCACTCAGGACCTTGATGATCAGGAATTTTAGTCTTTGTGTGTCTATCTCCTCTTCAATGCCATAAATAATAGTGTCAGGTAAGAGGAGAACTGATAGAGGACTGAAATGTTCCAACAACAAGGGGTGGGTGGCTCAAGAAAATATTTCAAATGAAGTTTATGAAAAAGAAACATCGACCCAAACCGTATACTACGAGTGTGGAACAAATGTTAGCAGATTACAGCTGCAGACGTTAAAATAATAACATTCATATCTGGCAATTGTATGGAAAGTGAAGCTTGTTTTGGCAGAAACAAGAATACAATTTTCTATATTAATTTGGCTTATTATTTCACTTTTTAAGTTACAATGAAGGGGGATAATTTGTAATTTAGAATCATACATTCCTTTCTCCCGAGTATACGAGGTGAGCACTGCAAATATCTGACCTGGTATTTGGCAGAGGTGTCATCCAGTGTGTCCAGCTGCCGGCTGAGTTTGTTCAACTGGTCATTAATGTCGTCCATCTCAGTACACAGGCGCTTGTATTCCCTAAGGTCGACATCAAACTCTCTCTTATAGTCGTGACGCTGATCATCCGATGTTATATCTGGATACATACTGGAGGAGGAGGGGGGGAGGGTGGAATGAGAGTTAAAACTCACCAGAAAGACTTAAAAACACTTTCTGCACAAGAACAACACAATTTACAACCTTCACTGAGGTTATCAAATGTACAACTGAAACACAGGAATCCAGTGCACTGCTCAATGAGGAATAGTGCAGGTACTGGTTTAAATAATGCTGTATTAGTCTGGGTGGATCGAATCAGTCAAATATAACTGATTTCTCATAAACTACAGTGACCCACGTTTTGTACCTTTGGCCCAATTCTCATTATTCCCGAGTGCAGACCTTGTGAACTTGAATGCCTCAGAGGATTAACTACCCTCCTGGACAGAGAGAAGCGCTTACAGACTGAAGCATTTTCCAAGCTTTGCTGTTTAAGCATCTGTTTATTTATTATTCTGTACTTCTATCCAAAAGATGTCCCAGCTGCATGTTCCTGGAAATCATGTCACTCTAATGTGAGCTTGATTTTCTGAGCTTATAGTTGTTGATCTAAATCCAAGAATTTGGGTCTGGTCCTAAGGGAGAGACTGCAATCAACATTCTTTGTTCTAAGATAATAACGTTTCCATTTTTAATCCAGACAAATTATGAGCTGCACAGAGATACACTAGTACATTCTTACTTCTGCCACTCTTCTTCGTCAAGTTCATTGCCCGTTTCTCCTCCTGTGGTGTACTCAGTCTCATACTGAGACTCATCCAGCTCAGGGTTGCGTCTGCGTCTCTTGCCCCTGTTGGCAGAGGGTTTGCGACCCCCGCCAGTCTCCTCTGACGGGCTGGAGCTGGTTCTTCCACCATGGGAGAAGGCTTCTGATGGTCTGCTGGTGGTCCTATCTGAGTACCTGGAGGACAGCAACATAAATATTTTAAATTATGTAATGATTGGCTTCCATTGGAACCAGTAATGAGAAAGTATAAAGCTATCTATATAATGTGAAACAGTGTCTCAAGAAAACAAATATTAACTTATATGGCCCAGACAGATAACATATGGAGGAAGGTAAACACTTTGAAGCACTGATGATTATTGTTTCTTACACCCTACAATTTGACTTAGTGGCATGAGGAGGGCCCTCTGATTAGGAAGCAGGTACAGACCTTTAATAACGTGAAGAAAGAAACAATTTTGTTTGTAGGGATTTGTAAAGGAATCCAAATCCAGCGGTGCAAATATTACAACTTCTAACAAAACAATAAGGGCGACTGCGACTGTGGCGCAGTGGTTAGCAAGTCAGTCTTTCAATCAGAGGGTCGGTGGTTCAAACCCCGGCTCAGCCAGTCCATGTCGTTGTGTCCTTGAGCAAGACACTTAACCCTCATTGCTCACCGTTGCTGTGTCTACGGTCTACTGCATATCATGTAAGTCGCTTTGGATAAAAGCGTCAGTGAAATGTAATGTAATGACAATAGAGCACTCCGACATTCCTCTGCTTATGAAAATGCCAGCTATGTTTACTTTGTGAGAGGAAATTGTCAAAACAAAAATATTCTTTGAACCGAATCTAAATCCTCCTTTGTAATTTTTTTCAATGTTGTCCTAGTGTTGAACATTAACAGTGCAATTCAACTTAATCAGATGATTCAGAGCATATTTCCGATACAAGCGTGGCTTGCTTTTTTAAAGGTACTGAGATGTTAAGAGACTATGAAGAGCAATGTACTTTTTGTCACACACACACACACTGCAGTCTTGACGACAGTAATGTAAAGAACAACAAGATGCATTAGAAATCATTTCGAGCATTAAAGAAAAGCAAATACATGTATTCACAAACATCCTGCCCTTTCCCTTCCTAAGAGATTTCAATAAACATGAGAAAAAAACAGGGAACCAATAAGGGTTCAAAGGTCACACACAAAGCTTAATTTGTGGGTGGGGCAATATGTTTTCAAAGGCTTTAAAACAGAGCAGTGATTAGATATCGCTTGTGCAGTCACATGTTTGGAGGTTCATTGTTTGTGTGGAATCTTTGTATTACAGTGTGCAGAGTTAAATGTTGCAGCCATTTTCTTTTCTGCTATTGGACTTTTCCACACACTTGCTTGATTGAGAAGATGTCTGTCTGTCTGTCTGTCTGTCTGTCTGTCTGTCTGTCTGTCTGTCTGTCTGTCTGTCTGTCTGTCTGTCTGTCTGTCTGTCTGTCTGTCTGTCTGTCTGTCTGTCTGTCTATCTATCTGTCTGTCTGTCTGTCTATCTATCTATCTATCTATCTATCTATCTATCTATTCATAAGTTATATACCAAATATATCGCTCTTCCTGTAAAACATAAAAATATTGTCTGATAATAATATCATCTGGTTTGAATGTATAATTATATAATCTGAGCTGAAAAGGGGGGCTGAGAATACAGGTCACCCACTCTTTGTTGTGATAGATGTCCTCATTGTAGGAGCTGCTGTCCACCTTGGCTGGGGGGAGGGAGATGACACTGTTGGCTGAGGCGTTGAGCAGCCCGGCTCCCTTCTCTGACACCAGCAGGGTTGGGCCGTCTTGAACACTGTGGCTGTCCTCCACATTGTTTACCTATAGCAGGCAGGAAACAGAGGGAACAGACTCAGCAAACACAAACAAGCAACTCAAGCGCTCACAAAGAACAGGCTACGGGCTCATTTTCTAACTGGCATCCTGTTAAAGAAACTGTTATTTTTCTCCTTGAAAGAACAGTCAGGCGTGTAATTGGACAGCACAGGCCAACTCTTGAAATGAGGGTTATCCGATTGGTTCACCGTGCTTGAAAAGGTCAAGACGACAAAAACAAAGGATTACTAAAGGCTAATTGTGAAATCAACCCAACACAATAAATAAACTAAAACTTTTGAGACTGGAATTAAATAGCATTGATAGTCTCTTGTTTACAGCATTTCATTAAGTTTGTTTCTAAAAGCACTATATCCTAAAAAGAGTGGTCATAAGTGAGGATATAATGTACACACAGAAAATATCTGACCATAATTCCAACTTTGCTTTTACTTCTTTCTATTGTCTTATGTCTTGATGAACACCTGCAATGGCTGTGTTCTTCCTTTATGTCTTCAAACAAAAGGTCCGTCATGTAAATAAATTCCCCTTAATCTGTATTTTCAAGTCCTTCCAGTGAGTTCAAACAGCATGTATGAGGGAATTCCTCACAATGAAGGCTTCAGGGGTGGTTACTGTTTCCCCCACTGGTTCCAGTAAACGTATCAATCATTAGAATCTTTTACACAACCTCTATACAAAGCATTCAACTCTAAACTTTAAACGGGTCTTACTGTTTCTCTACTACGTGGAGGACTAACTGGCTTTAGCAGAGACCCTTTGGTAATAACACAAAGACCACATGTTAGGCAGGTTTTGAATTAGGCAGGCACATGGCATCTGACTTAGTATACTAAATAGCACTGTAAAGGGTTGGGTGATGTTACTTTTGAAATCTGTGCAGAGCATCGTGAGGAATTGTGTTCCTCTAAAATAAGACCTCTAACATCTATTGCACCTGCACAAGAAAGCATTTATGTTTGCTGTACTTTGTTTCAAAATCAGTCCTGCTTCGGGGTGAGAGTTTACTATTACCCGACTTTATAAAACCCGAAAAAAACATTCACCCTCCTGCTTACTTGGGTGGTACATTACTAAGCAATCTCCTAAATTCCTCACAGTGCAGGAGCATCAGACTAGCCCCGAAAAACAATAATCACGGTGGGTGGAGTGCTTGGGTGGGGGAGAGTTGCCTTTCTTGCAGCTGCAGGAGAATCCTTTTTGAAGACTGCACTACAAGTAAGAATCTCAACAATGCACTCTCAGTGTGCAGCACAGCGACTGCTGGGCTGTGAGCAGAGTGTGTAAGCACCGTCAGAATGCCCGAGAGGCCCGGACCTGTTGAAGAAAAGCTCTGGCAGGAGGTGCGGTCCATCAGGACCGAGACCTTTCTTTACAGCTGCAGTCGGTTCATCAACAAAGCCCGGTGTAACAGGCCATAGTATACCCCCAGTCCCAAATATACTTGGGGTTAAAGGGGCCTAGGCTAGATTATACCCAGGGTATATTATGGCGTAGGCCAATTCATACCCCTCAGCCAATTCATACCCCTCATACCCCCATGATATCAGTAGTGTTGAGTAATATACACAAGAATTATTTAATTTTTAAACATTGTATTGGGGGTTCAGCTGTGTCAGGTAAGTTAAGTGAGAAAGCTAACTGACTTAAATCTTAAAACTCTAAAACATAGACTTGTACTACTCGGGAAGCGATAGTGAGTCACTGTAGTGTTCAGTCTGCCCTCAGTCCAACACGAGAGGACAAAGAAGTAGAGCTACACTGAGGGCTCGTTAATCACGCTGAAGCTACAGGATCGGTGGAATAAATTTAAAGTGGAAGAAAGGAGAAAACAACTCATATTTTTATTTAGTCCTTTCAGAAGGTCGTCTCCTGGTGGCAGAACAAAACAAAAATACGAGTTGTTTCCCCGTTTCTGCCACTTTGAATTTAATCCACTAAATCAACTATCAAAACGTACACTGGCTGTAAAGCCAGCCATTAGAGGCACAGTAAACACAAAGATGGCCTCTCGTAAACTGTAGGCCGACGCCACATGTGAAGATTCTAAGATAGCAGTGTTATTTTGACGGGTTCTCAGAGTGTGGTTGAATTTTGCAAGTTCTTGCACAGCTGTAAATGAGTAGTTGGCCCTGACCTTTTTTTTTTTATGTTTTACTGATAACTGTAAATGTAGGTTTCATGGAACTAGTAAAATAGATGAAATGCTGCCCCCAATTTGTTTGGAGCATGTGGCCATGGAATTACACATTGCATATTTAATGTCTACACAGTATAATGTATAACAATATTATAATTTTGCTTCAAACAACATTCACTCTCTATTTAGAAGTTTAAAAGGCATCTATAAAACCAGCCCGGGATGCTGTTACTTTCAGCTGTGCAGATGTGCTTCAATGTTTCCAACACACAAGCAGCCCTCCAGAGACCAACTCTGATGACCTCATGCAGCAGACACAATGCAGCAGCTGAATGAGGCCAGTGTGTGAGGTCATCAGACCATGCCAGGCCTCCCTGAGCTCAGCAACAGAGACGGGTCCAATCTCAAACCAACCACAGCCTTAGACTATCACTGGCCTTGTGTAGGACTCAAACAAGCCTGATGACTCATTTTGTGGCACATATGCAGTATGCAGGTAGTGCAGCAACAAAGAAAATAAATAACTGCATCGTGGAACATTGTAGATATGAGGGGAAATAGTTCAATTTTACCACACTAAGATACACTTTTTTTTTAGGTTGTTCCAAAGATGAAATATGTAACTTTAGACAATAATAAAGTCATCAGACAACAAAAGTAAAATATGTTCCTACCTTCATAATTTTTTTTAAATCTTTGAGACTGACTATCTAAATGCAGCAGAAGTGTACACACCATTACTGTACCTACAATAAGGCTGATGACATCAGCGAGCATGGCTCCATTATCAGACACTAGTGTTAGTCATAGTATTCACTCTAGGCTTGACTCATCTACTCTGCGTTGCCTGTACACCTCAATGTGATGTATCCATGTTCTATGCAAAGACAGCCAGTCTTAAAACAAACAGCTCGATATAATCTAGCAAAACACCATGTCTGTTTCGTGCTTCTTTTGATATTTTCATGTCAGTGCAAGAGATAAAGTGACTGGCAGGACTTCTAAGTACTTTATTGAACAATTTGATCAAATATTAGAGCTAAGCTCCTTGCAGTGTACATATCAAACCCTTACTAAGATAAAACAATTAGCACACCATTTAAATAAGGTTTGGATACTAGACGTATCACTGTCAGTAAGCAAGGGCAAATAGATGCGTGGATGAGGGGTAAAGGACTACGAGCAATATTTATTTGTATTTAATTTATGTGTATTTATTTTACTTGCAATTGTCATTCATTTACAATATGCCATGTGTCTGCATGTATTGATTTGTGTTCTTGACACTCCCCTGCACAATGTTTAAACAAACACATTACGTGTTGGGGAGGATGCTGACTACAGTTTTTTTTAAACAAAGAGGAAATATTCTATGAACCTAGTTTTAAGATACAGAACAATAAAAAAGTACTTACAAAAAGCATGTACAGATTCTCAAACCTGGTTTAGAGAACTAGAACTAGACTGCCCTGCTAGTATTATTAATGAGCCTCAATTACAATTTAAAACCCAAGGTCTTGATGTAAACTCATTGTCATTCACTGTATGAAACAGGCATTATTTGAAATGTGGCAGGTCGAGTCAATAATCAACTCATATCTCAGGTTTCATGTGACTAGTGTGATGCTGACGTTAAACTACCTGAAAGCCGTCCCTCCAGAAACCGCCTGCTGGCTTACTATCTTCTCAGGTGGTTAATGATTATTCAGAGTGAAACCAGGTAGTAGACCATGAGCAAACAGTTACTGACCCTGAACAAAGTGACTCAGTCAGAGGAAACATTATTACGGTAGTGTGACCATTTCCCTGCTGGATCTTGTAAACTCATAAAGATTTGTATATAACGTTCCATTTGGACTTTCAACTGAAACAATGAAAACATGAGAGATTTGAACTGGTGAACAACATTGTGTCACATAGCATAACAAGTGACAAACCAACTTTGGTAATGTGCAAAGTTGCAACTCGGTTTTACTGCATCACCACCATCACCTAACCTATATTTACAACTGATGACTACCTTAGCAGGAGGAATACCTCACTAGCGACCAACCTTCTTTACCTATTTTACATCAGTGCAAGTACAACATGAGTGTAGGTACAGAATCAGCTTTTCCCAAAGGATTGTATATTATATTATTTGGTTTTAGGACAAATTCTGGAAAGCACTAAATAACATTTAGCATTTTTGTGAAATTTCCATTGGGATTTTGGAAGCTACATAGTACCAAAACAGCCAATCAAAGGGTTACAAATGACCTACTAATGGCTGCAGACTCTGGACACTGCTCTGTACTGGTGCTGCTTGACCATAGCGCAACGTTCAACACCACTGATCACGTTACACTCGTAAAAAGACTAAAGGATTGGATTGGCATTTCTGGAACAGCGCTGGACTGGTTTTGTCAAATAGAACATTTTATGTCTCAATTGATTCATTCACCTCCTCAGCTGCACAGACAACATGTGGCATAACTCAGGGATCTATTCTTGGACCACTTCTTTTCTTTCTGTATATGCTTCCTTTAGGTCATATCATTCAGCATCATAACATCTCATTTCACTGTTATGCAGATGATACACAATTGTATCTCTCCATTAAACCTTCTGAATACAACAAGCTAGCCAAACTATAGAGCTGCATAGTTGATGAGAGAGACTGGATGTCACAAAACCTTTTGCAGTTGAACTCTGACAAAACAGAAGTTTTTATCATTGGCCCTGAGCACCTCCAGCAACTGCTTGGTCGCCTTACCTCAAATATTAAGGGCACTGCTAAGAACCTGAGTATTACTTTTGACAGTGAGCTAAGCTTTGGAAATAAGAAAAGCGCTATACAAATAAAATAATTATGCTTGTTATTATTATTTGTGGTGGTAGCTGACAGGGAGCTTGTGCGTTTTGTTTTATAACTGTATTGATTACTTTGATTAAAATAATAGTACAATATTGTGTAATTGATATTCATATAACGTTGAATATTTTATTATTGAATTTGTATTCATCAACCACATGATTGGACACTCTGTCTGCTAACAAATGAGCTAAAATCATAGGATTCAGAAAAATCCAAATGGAAAACACGGAATTTGGGAAAAATATAAGACGCAACCTGGGAATAATAAAGCCAGATTTGGGATGTGTGACCCCAAAGCAAGATGGCCTCTAGTTTCATCCTCTAATCAAATCCATCTGTGAAAATTGTATTCCATCAATTTTCCTGAGGCTGGATTTAAACCCCCTGTGACCCTGACTGCAAGCTGTGCATGCACAAACTCAGTCAGTTAGGGTCGGAAATGTGATTTTTCTTTGTAAATCCCATGTAAATCCAGTCTTATTAAACTGTGACTACCATCCTGTTGTTTCTTACCCATTCCTCTACATCTCTGCCCTCTGAGGCCTTCCCACCAACAAGCGGCTGTTCCCAGTGGATATTTGGTTTCCCGTAGCGCCAGATCTTCCCTCTTGTTTTGTGGGCAAAGAATGCTGCAACACCGAAGGCAATGACCACCAGGAATCCACACACCATGGCAATGCCCTAGAAAAGCAAGAACACAATCTGGAAAGTTCTCAAGGAGATAAGACAAAGCTGCTTTAACCTGGTACTCAAAGTACACAAGTAACTTCATTCAGCAAAACAAATGCTGCATGATAACATATTACAAAACAGTACAGGACTGATGATATGAGAATATGCTTTACGAGATCAAATTTATCTCACATTTTCCACATTTCTCTCTCAGTCACAGAAAATAAAGTTGGTGAGAGATATACAAGTAAACCCAAATCATTTCATCACATTCATTTTTTGAACACAAACCTCATCATCAACAACAACAAAAATTCTGGTAATTAATTAATAATCTAATAACAAGCAATGCCAAACATTTACTGGTTACAGCTCCAACAATGTGAGGACTTGTTGCTTATTATAGTATTTGTTTTATATTACTGTATATTAAATATATTTCGGGTTTTGTGCTTTAGCTCAGACAAAATAGTTAGTTGAAAATGTATTTACCCACAGTTCATCCAATTTAAAAAACGTTCTAAATAAACTATTACAGTTACAACTCTAGCTCAATCAATTTAAACTCATGTTATAAATATTCAAATGTTAAAATTAATTGTTAGAAAACTAAATCTACCTAAATTGATCCAGAAGAATGTCACATCAAATACTGACTCAACCATCAACATCTACATAATATCTACACACCTCCTGTGGGTCAACAAAGCAGTAATGGTAGAGATACTGGTTGTACATGGGGAAGCCTCCCACTCCTCCCATCTGTGAGTAGGTGGTCTGGTAGAGGTTCTGGCACATCATTAACATCGGATTGTACATCATGGCGGAGGAGCCCTGGGCCATGGGGTTCACCCCAACAATGTAGACGATGCTGATGATGCCCTGGAACAGACAATGATTGATAACAATGAGCACAAATAAACTGCAACACCCCTACAGGTTTAAGAAAGTCACACATTTTCTGGAATTATTTAAGACAGTAGGAAAGAAAGCCCTCACATGTAAAGGATTTAATGAATAGAAAGTCCGGCCAACTTTCTTTGCATAATGAACATCTAGGCAATAGACCCCTGGCAGAGTGAAATAAAATCAACAGAGATCTTAGATCTTTTGATCTACAGTTCATACTATTAGTATGATAGTACTATTACAACAGTGTGATCTTGAACGAACATCTGTAAGAACATGAGCTTTAACCAACATGTAGAACACCGAGATTTGAACAAAGTTAAACTGTGTCTTGTTTCAGATTATACACTGGTATTCAGGGTGTTTCTAAAACATGCACATTTAAATACTGTTCATGACAGAGATAGGTGCTTTCACTGTTAGTTGGAATGTGAGAAGGAAAACTCCAAACAATAGGCATGAATGTGAGATACTGCAGCAGGAAATTGCTCATGTAATTCCCATATCCTTTGAAAACACCTACAGTGTAGAACCATTTATGAGGCAAAATAATCTAAACAGAGCTCAACAATCAGGTAAGATTGAAAAAGTAATTTAAGTTTCAGCATTCTTGTCCCTTACAGCAATTACTCGAGTATATTGCTCTTCATCTTAGTCTCTTGTGGCTGGATAATTATAAAATACTTCATCTGTTTAGGGAGTCGTTATATTTGCCGTAGACCTTATGACCCCCCAAATATTTAGTTTTTGAGTGTGAGGTTTGTGCAGCAGTTTAAACTTTAAACCAATTTCCCACACAATTGCAAATGTCCAGTACAACAATATTTTGTGCATTCAAAGCCTCTATGGTCTGGGTGTGTATGACATAAACACAGATAAATGCTTCAAATGAATTACCCATCACCAGTGTCATGTTTTATGTCTGCTCCATATAAAGTGATTGAAAAGTATACAATGTGAATGAGTCTTACCTGCAGGATAGCCATAATGATGCTGGCTATCATGAGGGCCAGAAAGAACTTCCTGCTGCGGACAGTGTTGGATTTAGAGAAGCTGGTAATGAAGAAGGCCAGCGACCCTATGAAGTTAATGGCTGCCATGGCAATCATGGTGGTTTTGGCTGAGTAAGGTGAGATGTAAGAGCCGTAGCTGTTGCCATAGCCTCCACCATAACCTCCATAACCACCGTATCCTGAGCCGTAGCTACCGCCACCGTAGCTACCGCCACCGTATCCACCGCCACCGTATCCACCGCCCATTCCCATCCCCATCCCCATTCCATACTGCATGTCCCACATGAGAGTGGAGGCCACGCAGGCAAATATCGCCACACACAACACGACCACCGTAGCCATCATGGCCTTGATGATCCCCGGAGGTGACTGCCATTTGTAGAAGTGCTGCGGATTGTCCTCAACGTAGTAAGATCCCGGGGGAGGTGGGTATGCGTTGTAATCACTGTGAGGAGTTTGGAAGCTGCCTGGAGGGCCAAACCCATTGTGGGATGGCGAGCTGAAAGGAGGACTGTAGACCGGTGGACTCTCGTAGTGCTGCTTGTCAAACATTGCTCAAAGATGTCCCGAACTGTAAACAAAAAAACAGAACAAAACTAAGAGTTTGTGGATAGGAGAGAGAGCAAAGTGTACTGCACAAAGCTAGTAAGATTTGCCCGGCTCTGTTTTTCAGCAGAACTGATATGAGTATTGCTATGCGGAGATATGGGAAGTTAGGCGTGACTGAGCTTTAGTAAAAGAACAGTGTAAATGTTTTACCATTTCCAAGTGATTGTGATTTATAATGGCACAAGTAAGGCTTGTTTGTGCCACTTTTTAATTCTATCAGGTTGAGAAAATTTCAATGTTCAGCACTTATCATATTATAAACTACATCATAACTGCTTTCTTACATTAACAGAACATTTAAATATTAGAAGGTTGACCTTAAGCTTTGAGGTTGCTGAATCAGCAAAGTCACTATCAGTGTGGAGATGTCAGTACCAGGATAGGGAGCGCAGCCAAACAACAATACTTTCCTTTTTGCCTCTTCACAGACTGGAGGAGTCTCTCTCCAGCCTCCACAATGTCCAGCCAGTCTTTGAACATTTCAACTCCCGCTCCCAAGAGATTTTATTTGTTTTCTCGTTACAAATCTTACAGAGAGATATCCAAGGCTACAGTGTATACGACTTAACAATGTACATTCATCCCTACAGGGAGGGGGCTGCTTACATGTTTCAGTGAAAAGGCATGTAAACAGCAGAGAAAGTTACATTAATGCTTCTTTTACTTTTTTTGGCAACTGATGCGCTTCTAACGTGCACACCCGACACTCGGACTTCTTCTGAAACTCTGCAATGGACAATAAGACACAAGACCAAGTATAACAGTTTATCAAAGCTTCGGCCGAAGGAGAGGTCACTCGAACACAGACCACGCTTGATCAGTGTCTCCCAGTGAGTTCTCTCTCGCTTACTGCTCGGGCTCCTCTTTTATTCACACACAGAAGGCAGTTACACAAACACCCATGCGCAGATGGTATTCAGCCTCTCCACGGATAACCAATGTTAGAAAATAATGATTTTTAGTGCTCCTAGTGAGAGCTAGTTCTTAGAAATGTGACCGCACCGTTCTTCTCTGTAGGCGCAGAACGCGCTGACCCTCATCCACTCTGCACTTATCGTGCACTTTCGTTTCACGCCTTTTGTCTAGCAAGTTGCAGACTTCCTGAGGAAAGCCAAAGCAGCTGTCTTACACCTGCTCTGCTCAGTGCAAACTTCCTGAGCAAGGCCACAGCGGGGTCACAGCTGCTTAATTGTTACACCAGTAATGCACAGAGTATATGAATATAAAACATTAATGTCATGAATATAAAACATTGGCATAAAGCATTTTGATATTTCTCAACACAACTCAAAGCTCAACCTGATATGACCACAATGCTGAGTCCTTGTAACAGACACTAACGTGGCATCTATTAAATGCAGTACATAAAAATAAGGGAAATAATTAATTAATCCAATGGGTGCAGCTAATTATTATTTTTTAGAGGATCAATTGATTAATTGTATAGTCTATAAAATATCATAACATAGTGAAAATGCCCAGAACAGGTTCCAAGAGCCAAAGGTCAGATCAACAGTCCAGACCATAATGTTTTCAAAATATATAACAGAAAAAAAGCAGCAAATCAACACTTTTGATAAACTGCAGGCAAATAATATTTGGGATTTTTGCTTCACAGATAACAGATGACATGCTGACGATTAATTCATGCAGCTCGGTGAAATTGGGTTGGCCTTTTTATTTAACTCTTACTTACATTTTACAGACCATATGATCAATCAATGTATTGAGAAAAAAAATCCAGAACTGAGCTCTAACAAATTAATTATGAACTCTTCCAGCACTGATTGTAACAATAAAAAAATAACTTTATTTCAACTACATTTTGTTCCTGTTCAGGCAACTTGATGGAAATGTGAGGGAGTAAAGCTGGATTTTTGCGAGCTGCATCTGCGAAGGTCGTGAGGCTAAAGTGACGTCACACTATCAAGACACTGTGACACACGAGGAGAATCCCCCACGATGTGATATGAACCACCAAAACGTGTCCACCTCACAATTCCACGATAGCTCACATCCGTGCAACGGTCTATAACCGAGACTTAGCGCCTATTGAAAAACGAGATGGTCCCTGGCAATACCCACAGTCTCCAGTCCCCGGTAATAACTCTACTTTCTTTATGGGAGACTGGCACAAATCGCAGAAGAAGTCGCGCCTCAGAGCCTCCATCCAAGACACCTTCCCATTATCCCCTCCCTCATTCCTCCATATCCTTCATCCCCCTCACAATTCATCCTGTCCCAATGCTCCACGCTCCCCCTTCCCTCCCTCCCTCTGTAACTTCTTGCCTTTGTTTTGGGAGCAGGAGGGGCAAAAGTCAAGGCTGCTAGTCACAGGAACAATGTTGCCATGGAGTCTGGGTAAAAAAAGAAAATTGGGGCACTGTCCAGGGATCAAACAAGGGCTCCTCTGTGCTGCTCCTGCGTGGAGAGAAGCCAGAGAAAGAGACAGAAAAAGGGGAGGACAGGTGGATGTTGTGCCCTGCGGTGTCAGGTGTCCTTTAATGTTGATAAACAGGCTGTCTCCCAAGCCAGTGGGTCTTAGCTTAATGTCTACTGTCAGTGTTTGAAATTACAATGAAACCAAATTACAATGAAACCAAATTATACTTACAATTCTACCCCCCAAGGCCCCAGATATAACTTTAGGAACAGTACAACATGTTGATCACAAACTGGCTCTTTGTCAGATGCAGAGGAATCAAAGGCTTCTAATCTAATCTAAATCTCTCTAACCCTGCCAAAGAGCCAATATGGGCTCAAAACGTAATTTCTTCAATTTATTTAAGTAGGAATTTTATACAGGGAGCATTTGACAGTCGTGCGAATCTTTGTGAGCCAGCTGGAGCTGCCATGAATAATGGGTTTAACTGGAAACATTTGATGGTTTTAGCTTCTAAAATATACCAATATGCTGCTTGGCCTTAGTTATAGAAAACAGAATATCTTTGGGTTTTGGACTGTTAGTCGGACAAAGCAAAACATTTGGTGACATTTACTTGGGATATTGGGCATTTTCCACTAGTTTATGACATTTTACTGACAAATAGAATAAGTAAAAACATATATTCAGTTAACTGTCAAATAGGAGTAAAAAAACAGAAATATTAGTTGACGAACACAGTGCAGTGTACTTTTACTCAGCAGTAGTAATAGTACAGTGCTGTTTGTCTAAAACTGGCACACACATTTCATTTTCATGCTGTGCAGAAAGCACAGTGTTTGGACCACAGTCACAGGTCAGGTCAGACACCCACCGGCAGCAGCCTGAACTCCTCGACAACACAGAGATTCTATCATCTGCTGCTGATAATGGAATTCCAGTCATAGAGTCACATGTCTCACATCTGTCAAAAACAATTAGGCGCATGCCCAATGTAGACTGGGACCCACTGGCATACACACAGGAGTCAGCCAAGACTTCCTGCCCAAAAACACCCTGCTGAAAAATACCTGGGTCTTAATTTTTTTTTTAAAACATGATATGCATTCAGTTGCATGCATAACGGGGCCATTTCTAAATTAAATAATAAGCCTATGATTATTAATCAGATCACTCCCATCAGAACAAAGCACTATCAGATAAGTAGATATATTTGTAATTTATGAATGACTCTGATGAAAATCAGCTGATTGATTGTCCCTTCACTTTCATGTTGTTAATTAATACAACGTGCAAAGTGGAATTTGGACCAAAAGTTATATTTACAACCAGGAAAAGCAAGCAGGCTAAGAAACCATGTCTCTGTCTATTGGTCTCCGCTCCCGGTGGTGCTAACTTCCGGCAAATACAACATCCATGCACCACTTTATTTCCTTTTCGGTGTTTTGTTGAGGTTGATCTGGTCCTTTGTTAGTTGAATCAGTTTGAACATTGTTTGTGATGTTGATGGGTTTGTCCAAACTTCCCCCTCACAGTAGCTTTCTCTAAAACAGATGCTGTACACACGCACGTAAATGCACTGATGTTTGGCTTTGGTTCTGCCTGTAACAGCTGTATTGTAATACTTAATAATGATAATTACTGCAACACATATTAAACATGTATTTATTTTGGGGGTGCACGATTTGCCATCCCTAGTTTTTATGTTAAAAAGTGGTTGCCACTGATTTGGAAATCAAAGGCCAAGAATTGGTTGCCAATTTCTCAAAATGGTTGCTAATGGAAATCCTTACTGTTGAACTGCAACTCGTGATAAAAAACACACACACATTTAATATCATCACAACAACAGGTTGTGAACCTGCTGTGATTTTAGGTTTGACTAATGTCAGTGTTGGAATGTCACTATTCACATTATTTAAATACTGTACTTAAGTGCAATCTTAAGGTACTTTAGTGGTACTTTACTAAGGTATGTTTGAGGTATTTCCATGTTATGCTATCTTATACTTGGAAGCCAATATTGTATTACTTATTACTGCGCAACATTTAATATTAGTAACTTTAATTTTTATTCAAACAAAATTTAAATCAACTAATTAAGCTGCACAGCAGTATAAAAGGTAGTATAAATTGTTGTTAACGTTAGCTTCCTCCACCACTGACTATTTGTTTCAACCCGCAATCAGTTAACTAGTTTAAATCAAAACTCTTTCAGCTGTTGTATTAACCTTTGATATTAAACTAGCTATTAAACACGGACGCTTTTTCCTCGGAGTGATTTATTTGTTTATTTGTTGTTGTATTGACCGTTTTGACTCCTTTATGATCAATAACATGTTAACGTTATAGTTCATGAACAGTTACAACGTTAACGGTCTGTGTTAGGTAACAACATGACGGGTCGCACCTGTTACAACTACCAATACTACTAAAGGTAATAATATTCACTCCAATACTTTAAGGGCAGCGACTTTGAACATCTTGAAAAGAAGAAATACATTTAATGCAAGTTTAGTCTAATAGAATAACTCGACTTACTGTTATTTAGTTGATATCTAACCTTTAAACTCCATGTTTTTCTTACCTGAGGATCGCTGAAGGAGTCCCTGTTTCCTGTCAAGACTCCTTATTATGAAAGTTTGGAACAGTTCAAGTACAAAATATGTCCGTCGGAAAATTAAGCGAATGTTTAGCTTACATTAATATAAAAGTAAACTTCTTAATTTGAGACTAAAAGTTAAAGTCGCCACTCCGTGTTAAGCTGCTGTCCCAGGCTGAGACGGACAACGATTTCCTTCACAGTCAAACGGCTTCTGAACAAGTGCTTTGTCCCGCCTGTCCGCAGTGCGCGGTGATGAGGCCCACAAGACCGCAGCACCGCCGAGGTTCATCCGCCAGAGGTCGGGCTTTTTACGGGTTAAAGCAACGGATACAGAAACTTGGAAACTGGCTGGAAAAAAACGGTTTAAAAAAACAGTTTCAATGCAATAAATCAATAATTAAATGACGTTATTTAGTCCCTCTCTCTCTCCCTCTCTCTCTCTCTCTCTCTCTCTCTCTCTCTCTCTCTCTCTCTCTCATTTTCAATTCAATGAGCTTTATTGGCATGAATGTACAAAAAGACAATATTGCCAAAGCATTACAACAACAAGAGACAAACACAAAAATATACAAATTACATGGACAACCACAATAATAATTGTGGTTGTCCATCTCTCTCTCATAAGGAGTCAAATTCATCCCGTTTAGTTCCTTGGATCAGCGCCACTGCCAGGTCAAAGACATTTCTCAGTAATTCTCAGTTCTATACATTCTCAGTAATACATGATATTGGGTCCAATGCATATCAATATGAAATGTCTGTAATGATTCTCAGTCATACAGGTCATGGTATATCTATTATAAATTGCCCTCGCTTAGACTTCTCGATATCTATATGAAATATTTAGTATTTATGAATCTGTGATTTAATTTTGTATTCTACATATTTTAATCCATTAAAGATCTTTTTGAATTATTTTTTTTTAACATACATAGATAGAAATATATATACAGTATACCCCACAGGGAAAGGAGTGTAGTTACAAACTCATACACTAGGTGGTAGTATGGCTTTATCGTCCGAACCATACTTCTCTTTTAAAACCTCTACATATTTTAGAAAAATAATCAAAGTAAATTCCACCAAATATTTGTCAGATATTGAAAAGATTATCTATCTGACATGATTGTTTTTTTCTCCGTATGTGCAGCAGGTATGAGGAAGGCAATCATTACCAATGACTGGGGTGCAGATCTTTAACTTTTCCGTATCCTGATTACAAGAGTGATCCGGCAAAGAGCTGTAGCCACAGCCACACGCCCGGTCACCCTCGCCATGACGTCACAATGAAACCAAACACACTCTGGGCTGCAGGCCTCTGTGCCGTTAGAGAGAAAGAGAACATGAGAAGAACTTTGGTGATGGGGTCAACGGTGTGCAATGAAGCCGCATGAATCTTTTCACGTCTTAAAGTGAGAAAAACATACACACATTCATAAGTTAAAGAATAAGGCTGGTGTTACTCTGTATGTTTCTATCTGACATCAAACGAGAGAGAGAAGTGAAAATGTGTGAAAATAGTTTTTCTTTTCTGACAGCTTGCTCTTTGTTCCAACGGGGCATCAGTGAAAAGGACTCAGTCACAGAGAGACTCACCTGCCTGGTCGAGTGCTCTGGGTGATGAGGACGAGCCCCACTCCGTTAGCCACCTCATCTCTGAGGCTCCACTGCTGGAAACAAGACAGCGATCAAGGATGGCTAGAGAAATACTTAAAAATGGGATTCTTCACTGCATTATTTTCTGTGAATAAGACACACAATGGACTCTCTATGAGCATTTAACCTGTACTTCCATTCATCTCTTTTAGATGTGTGAGTGAAGACGCAAGAAGAGCTGTGACAGCATTAAAATGTGCTGTTACACAAAGACACCACTACAAACACTCTGACTTAACTTCACAGCTGACAGCTTTCCCAAATCATCTTCTAACGTGACTGTGATCCAGTGGCACGTGAACAAACTGACTGGTTTGAAAATGTTAGTATTGCAACATACATATGTATCATACTTTAGATCTTCAGCTGTCCTGTGACTGGATGTCTGATTCTGATGTGACATTTGAAACAAGAGGGCATCTTCTTATTTCTTCCTTGTGATGACATTTATCTTGATCTCATTTGAAGTAGCATACGATTTATATGATTTGTTACCTAGTAGGTTGTATATTTGCTTCACACATATATGGCTTCACTTTGAAAAAGGCTCAGTAATTTCCTGGGCATTGTGTTTTCTTGCAACATTTGACTCAAGAACACCAGTCAATAAAACACCACAGGGTGTTTTGCAAAATGCTGAGCTGCAATGTAGTTGGTACATGTGATTGAACCACAAAAATATATCCAAAGTTACGATCTCATTTTATGTGAGAACAAAGAGGAGAAACTTTACTGATTCAGCACAGGTTCACCTGCTTGAAGGAAGGCTCCTTCTCCCCCTGAGCAGTGGGATGTCCACCTGGCCCAGGTTGTCTGTGATGAAGGGGTCCACATTGTGCCGAGACTGGACGTGAACAAGCAGCCAGGCCACAATGGACACCGTGAGGTTGGTCACCACGGTGAAGGCATACCTGCACAAGGAGGAATATAATTGAACAAACAGCAATTTGGTTTTGACAGTTTTAACCGAACGATAAAAGAAGACATATTTTATTTCAATATTTGAGCGGCTCTGGCCAACATGATGAAAAGAGTTACTAAGCTACCACATGAGTTACTTCTATTTCCTTTCCCCTGGGAATGTGGCTGCTATTTCTCTGCCTTATTGTTTCACTTCCACTGTCTAGTTCTGACAGAGCATTAGAGGAAGTTGCAACGAGGGTTGAACGGAGGAAACCGGAGAGACTAGGAAGGAAGCTGGATGGATGAAGAGAAGAAAAACAATGGAAGAACTGACCCCATGATTCATGTGTTCATATTCAGACAAAGTAAAATATTCCGGTCTGAAAGCTGTAAACACATGACGGGTCATTTTACTGACAATGAACAACACCAGATTTACTCCTGATACCGTTGTTCCCCGAGGCCCGATTCTCACTTATTAAAGTTGACTGTAAACTGCAACTTTCACTCAAAAACCTGCTTATAACCACCAGGAATTGTTCTGTTAATATTATAGGCCTAATAGCAAGTTGAACTATGTTCCACTGGAAGTGAATCGATCAGCTTAACTTCCTCTATGATTGAGAGGACTGAATGGAAATATGTGACTGTAGCGGAGGACTTGAAGACGTCACCTCACCTGTATAGTCTGGGATGAGAGAGAGATGCCAAGCTGAAAGATGACGACTAAGGGGGTGTAGTAAACCATCTAATGAGCGTAGTAGAATATAGCTCCCCTTCAACCAGCTTTATTAATTGCTGCTACACATAGTTGCATCAATAATAATAATCCAACAATATTACAGGGGCCATTCTGCATTATAAACAATGGTGGAATGTAACTATGTACATTTATTCAGTGGCAGAACTCTCTGAATCTATACTAAAACTATTATTTACAATACCAATATAATATTTACAAAGAAAACATCAAACTCTCTCCCCTGATGCTCTGCTCATTTCCACCCCTCCACCACAAGAAAGCTCGCCAGTTTTTTTTTTTTTTTTACCGCACCATTACCGTAATGTGCCTCATACCAATGGAAAGCTCCGCTTCTTAGCGTTCAGAATCCGTTGGAATTACGTCGCTAGCTACGGTAAATTGTTGAAGAGTTACGGTAATTTTACTTCCTGTCGCCATTAAAGTTATAAAGCACAAGACAGTCTGCGTCCTCCGACTTTTCAACTATTGGCTCGGAGCCTGAAGGAAGCCCAGTTCACCCGTTCTACCTTTGTACTTTTTATAATTTTGGATGCAGGACTTTCTCTTGTAATAAAGTATTTGTATTGTAGTATTGCTTATGCTACTTCAGTTATATATGAGTACTTGTTTCATCACTAAATATAACCCTATTTTTTATTAGTATATACTACTTTTGTGTTTTTATAGCAATCCTTTAGTAATTCGTCTCTCGCGAACTTACCAGAGGTGGCAGGTGTGTCTCTTGCCGTAGACGCACACTCTTCCGTCAGAGGTGTGAAGCCTCAGTCCTATCCGGCCAATCAGCAGCATCATACGCGCATGCGCTGTGCAAGCCGAGCGCGCAGGTCGTTTAGAAAAGGCCTGCAGACTGACAAAGCGCGTCCAGCAGGCACAAACTGCTCCATGATTGATTTGACTCCTGTGATAAAACTTCCTTTATTCACAATTAGAGATCTGTCGTTGTCATATTTACAAATACATAATGCAAATAGTTACACTAACAGACGTTGAGCAAAAACACAGTTCAACCTTGGTCTGAGCATCTCCAAAAAAAAAAAAGAATCTTAATTATTAAATCATATAATAAACGCAGTGTAATGGATTATGCCAAGCTGAGTCAGCTGAGCCGCTTAGCTTTTAGATAATAATTTAATGCGCCAACAAAAGCTTCTCTGAGCTATCAGCGGCACTTGAGTTACACCGACTTCACGCGTGAAGGCGCGCAGGTGCACCGGGTCATCCTCTGAACAACTGCATTTGTTTTGTCTTTAGAGTTATACACAGCTCTGCAATGTACACGCCTACGGTGCAGTATCAATTAGATGGTTAATTAGAGGTTTTGAAAACTTGTGAGTTACAATAGGCCGACAGTTCCCACATTCGTTTGTTCCCCTTTCTTTTCTTCACTTGAGTGATTTAAGCACTAAAACTCCCTTAGTCCTTCAAATCATGCTTTTACAAACAAATATGCATCTCTCCTTCATAACTTTAAATCAATTGGGGGGGTTTCCCCCTCATTAGCAGATGTGTTTGGGTGAATCGTGTTGAAATTGACACTGAAATGAAATGCAGCATCTCAACTGGCCTCTGATGTCAAGTATTCGCTTTCAATCCATCAGTGTGGATTTATACATTTGCAATATGTATTGCTCAAGTGGAAAACAACCTAAACTTCCCTTTCTTGTTTTTGACACGTGTCCGTGGTCATCATTCTCATCACAGTGGTGACATTACTGCTCAGTCAGTGATTTAAAGTTAAACTAGAAGGCTTATAAGAGGCTCAAGGAGTGTTTTTTTTTTTAATATAATGGGACACTCCACTTATTTTACACATGAATTTCTTCTTTTCCCCTCTGGTTGGAGCTTTATTCTTAAATAATAAGCCCTAAGACATTATAAATGTGTCCTCAGGGTTGCCTCCTCCTGGGCTCAGCCCATTTTTTTGACAGGAGACCTGCAACACAAACTAGGCAAGAGGGATTTCCAGGATTTAGGAGGCAGTAAATATCTAATGAAAGACGCTCTAGTTGCATTATTGGAAATGTAGGATCCAGTGTCTTTTGGAATTGGACTCACACTAGTCAGGATATCTTGGCTGCTACTGCTTCGATAGATCACGTTATCTTAATGCCTTGGGTGAGTCAGCCAACATAAAGCATGGACAATATTAAAAACACTTGAGTACTCAAATAACTGAAGGCCATAAAAGTTGCAATGTCTGATGACATCGCTTGAATCGTTCGGGGAAGTTTAAACAATCCTAAACACAGAGAACCAAGCCAGACATACAGCTTTCATCTTGGCCAGGAAACAAAGAACACGCATAAAAGAAACAATCAGAGAGACAAATGAAACTAGAGCTGCAATGATTATAGTCAATCAAAAGAAAATGAATCAGCAACTATTCTTTTAATCAATTAACCTTTTCTCATTTAAGCAAAAATGTCAAAAATTGATGGTTCCAGGACTTCGAATGTGAAAATTCTCTGTACTTTCAAAGTCTTACATTAAAGTTAATTGAATAGTTTAGTGTGTTGGACTGTTAGCTGGAGAAAACAAGACATTTGATGATAGGGCCTAGGATAATGTTATAGTAATTATTTGCAGTGTTTTGTTTTAAAGTCCAAATGATTAATTAAGAAAATAGTCAGCAGATTAATTGATAATGAAAATAATCATTAGTTGCAGCCCTACATGAAACTACAGTTTTTAGCAGCAGCCAGGAACTCAAAAAAGGGCAATTGTTTTTTCCAGTTCAGTACACTGACTTTTTGGAAGGCTTTTTTGTTTTCAGAAACAGGAGTCTATTAACTTCATAGACGTGATGCACCTCATTAAAAGTAAACCTCATTGAGCGGTCTGTCTGTGACCTGACAAAATGAAACGATGGTTCAGACAGATTTGGGTTGTCAGTGAGACCTCTTACACACACACAAACAAACACAGACACACAAAGTACTGATCTCTCCAAACCAAACACCACTACACATGTGTGTTGATTGTCCCAGCAGATGAAGGGAAGGGATGTATACTGCTTATATGTGAGAGCAAGTGACGCACACACACGCACGCACACACACACACACACGTCATTGCGGGACACCCACTTGAGCTTTAAAACTTTTACTTAGAAAGGCACAAACTATGATTTCCTGGTAAATTATTTTGATGTGAGAAGTAAAAATCGAAAGACATTTCTTTTTTCTTCATGTAAATCGACAACATTTTTCGGCCATAACTCAGATATAAGCGTCCTAGATCAGTCTTTATTAATTTGTTTTCTTAAATGTTAATTTCAATCCTGAAGTTTTCCACTGTAATTGTATTCTCATTTTTTTTCCTCCAAAAGTGCAATAATAATAATAAGAGAGCTTAATATCTGTTTCTCTCAATCTTCCACAGTACCTGAGGCCAGTGACTGTGCTACAAAGTCCACATTGACAGACAAAAGAAAGCTTGAGTGAGGAAAAGAATTGAACTCCAGAACACTAAAACATAAAAACAAGTTTTCAATGCAGGGCTTTGATTTCAAAAACTGAGGATTCAATTACAAAAAAGAAAAGAAAAAAGAAAAAAACATAAAAATCCTCCAAATTCTGTTTTATAGATGAAATGCTTCCTGTGTCACTCAAATTCAACATCAGCATAGTTCACCTTCTCCTCTTTACCTTGATCCCAAAACACACACCAAAGGAAGAAAAGGAAAAAAAAAAATCCAAAGGAGCAGATTTCTTTCACTTGAACCACTCGAATGGTTCCCCCTGATCAACAGCTGACTGTTGGAACAACACACGTTCTTGTGGAATCTAGAATACACGGCTGTTTCAAACAGTATCTTCTTTTCATATTCACGCCACGGTATTCGAGTTTCATTGTTACAGCTTTTTTACTTCTTCTCAAGCCCCTCTCTGTAATGCGGATACGTTTATTTTTTGTCATAAAGGAATCAAGAGTCTGTTGTGGAGTCAGTAGAACTGCAACATTCCTTTAACTCGCCAGTAGCCGGGGAGCACTGAGAACGAGAAGGAGAGAGCGCGAGGGGTTGAGGTACAGAGTGACAGTGGGAAGGTGAGAGGGATAAAGAGGTGAGGGGGAAACTGGAAAGCGATAAGGGACAGTGGGTCTTGTGTAGTTGCTTCCATTTAAAACTTGACAGTGACCACAATGTTTCAAGTTCTCTCCACTCTCTTCTTTCACTTGTGCCTCTGGAGGGCTTTCCTCTTTCTCCTTTTAAAGAAACAACAGCACCTGCAGGAAAACAAAGGAACAATCCGATTTAGGACAACAATACATTTGGAGACTGAGCTATAGAAACGGGATATTGGTATATCTATACTGCAGACTGCTTGTTAGGGTTGTCTTTCAATAATTGTTCAATTTTGGATCCAGTTGCTCTGATCAAACGTCACATTAGTAGCAAAGAGCGATGTTGAAAACATATAGTGTGTTTACATACACTTAAATGCACACAGTTGGCTTTCTCCAGACCTCCAGATAGAGTTTTCTGAGTTTAGTTAGTGGATTAGCAAAACCTGATTCCCCCAGTGAGATTTCTCCTGGAGAAAGCACATTCTTAGCATCTTATACAGGTTTCTAATGTGCTTTTCACTAGTATGCATGTGCAAAGACTACAAAAGGAGAGCCGATAGAGATGCAAGGTAATATTTTCAAAGTCAGACTTAAGCGTAGCAACGCTTAACCTGCATACGGCCAGGGGAGGAATCCATTTACTTATCTGCTGCATGTATACACATTTTACAATAACCAATGCATGTAAAAGTGTTCTTAGATTACCTGTGTAACCTGGTTACCTTTCAGTGGTCACCAAATCACCTAAATTGCACTTGCAAATACCAATAGCTAAACCAAAGGAGTTAGGAATTGAAAATAATTCGGATTTGCTTCGAAATGACTTTACTTCCAAGTTAACACGGGATATGGACTGATTAAAATGCTATTAAACCCCAGCCCAACAGCAAGCACCACTGTCTTTTAGGCATCTGGATGACCGTTTCGTACTTGGTTTCGTCAGCCACTTCAACCTCGGTGGGAGCGGTGATGGGAGCGTTGGAGTGTCCGGCTGTGGGATCATCGGTGTTCAGCTCGCCATTCGTTGAGCTCATCACCTGCACGAGTAGAAAAAGGACACCGGACTGCTCATGAACACGTACAGTTTGAGCTGCTGACTGCAGGGTGATTGTTCATATAGAAATATGTAACCTTAATTATCTCTATTTTAGGAGTTCAGCATGTCATCTGGAATGCCTCAACTAAAGCCACTTCACAGAAATTGGATTCATTCACATTTAAAATGAGGTTTCAGCAGTTTGAGTTTGCTACAACCTTAGTTACGAAGTGTTTTAAGTACAAAACTCCCTCTTTGTGTTGCTATCCCTCTTCGCACAGAAACTGTATGGAAACAAAGGAATTTCATAATAAAAATCTAACAAAATCAGACTGCTGAGGTGTCACATTTGCATTTTAGCAGAGCAAGGATTATGAATATTTCTCCTCCATCTCCACTAGCATTAGACCAGGAAGAGTAACAGCAAAACAAAGTCTGTTTTGATGTAAAAAGTGTGCATATGGATATTGTGAAGACAGATTTGAAAAAGGAAAAAAAGAAAGATTGAAAACTCCTTTAAATGCTGCAATTTATTAGCCAACACTAGGTGGCGTATTTGGGCCACATTTACTACGGAGGCTGATTGCTTCTATTTTTCTTTCTGTCTGTATACCAAATCTATACATACTTGCACATATAAAATGGGTTTATAGCAGCAGATTAAACTAGCTATCTATCAGTTCATGTATTTTCATGCCTGCTGTTGGTCATCTTGCACGGCCCTTCCTTGAGCTGCATATACAGCCAATGAGGCGAAAGAAGCCGCGAGAGCAAGCAGAACAGTCAAAGCACTGGACACTGGGATTCAAACAGTGATGCAGACACACAGAGAGTCAAGACAGAGCAGTGTGAGAGGGTGTCAGACACACACAGAACGATGTGGCTTCATGCATAAACCACCAGAGCAGCAGCAATAGGAGCAGCAGCAGCAGCAGCAGCAGTACCTGAACAGAGCCCCCCAGCCGCTCAGCTGTGAGGTGCGACCCCAGAGTCTCCTTATTGGTCACTGGAGTGGGCTGAGACTCACTTCCTTTGGGCTCAGGCGACTTGACGCAAAGAGCAAAAAGGGTTGAGGCAGGTGGTCGTGAAGTGGTGAAGGGGAGGGGGTGGAGGGTTGACGGGTGAGGGGTCGAGGTGAGGGTGAGGCAATGTGGTGGGAGGGGGTGAGGGCAGAGGTGTGGTGGGAGGAGGGACAAGGAGGAGGGGGAGTGAATGAAAACAAATACAAAAAATTATAGAAGACAATCTCCCAAGCAGAAGCAGGCTTGTTAAGACAAACTATGTTAATAGAGGAGTAGAGGGAAGCAAAATTTTATGCGAAGCACAGATCAACACACTAACAAAATCATGCAGGAGTAAAAGAAAACAGCCTTGATCACCTAACTCTGACTGCATATTCAAAATAAGAGTCAATTGTCTATGTTAATGTTTATTTGGATAAGAGCATTACTTAAACTTTACCTAAAAGCTCAAGCAGAGTACTTTTTCACTATTCTTTTTTATAAACATTGGACTTTCATTTGCAGACTTAACTTCTTTTGATGTTGCCGACTGTTTTAACCAGGTTGTTACAGCTTTTTACAGTCATGCGTAAAGTGCATGGGACTGGAGGTGGTGCTTTGCCAGCTTTAAAAAGGTGGCAAGTTTTTGCCAAGCCAATCACGTTAAATGGAGAACAATAAAAAGAGGTTAGAGTCCACTGTAATAAGTCAATCATATAATCAAATTCACTCCCCGTCTGGTTTTACAGGAAACAATGAGTCAGACTCGTCAAGTAAAGCAACATGATTGTGACCATGATTGCAGTCCATTTGAAGGATTTTGTAATTATTGTAGCCTTAAACTGTTAAATTATTACCATTATACTGAACAAACAAAGAAAACAAGGCTCGGATAGCATGCCAAAAAAGAGGGGTGGGAAGGAAAACCACTTTCGTCATACACTAAGCATATAACTTGTCATTACTGGTATGAACAATGCAATTTGCATTTTCAACTCATGCATGCAATGACTGGCGCTTAGAGTGACAAGGTGTGAAGAATAAATTGAAGCCGAAAAAGGTGCTTTATTTTACAGCAGTATGAGAACCTGCCGTACGATTGTGTATGTTGGTTTGTTTAATGGTAAAGCATAAATGTTGTACCAGTCTTATTGTCTGACAGAGACATTGAAGACATATGATTTCGCTGCCAAGCAGTCAAACTGTACACAAGTAGAAATGGAACTGAATAGAAGCCATTTTCTCCAGGAAGTTGATTATTTGGGGACACAACAATAGAAGCCTGGCAGTAGAACTTGAATGACAGGGTTGGCTGGTTGTTCGGTCGGTCACTTGGTTGGTAGATTGGTGGGTGTGGCGTTTGTTGTGTTTGTTGTGTTTTACTGCTGATGACCTCACCTGGTTTTTGGTCTGCTGTTGTGCTTTGTCTCGGCTGCTGGGCTGCTGGGGCGTGTCACTGGGGATGGGGCCTATAGGTGTGGGCTGCAGGTAACAACACAACAAGCAGAGTCAAAAGTAAGACAATTTAAAAAAGATAATAAAGAGTAAAACTTTAGTATTGAATTTAGAGATAACTAAAACATATTCAGCACCCACAATGTGAGCAATTTTAAGTAAGAAGAACGGCAGTCGAGAGACCCCACGGTTCAATCACAGGATTTTACAGGGAAAGGAGCGGGAGGATGAGTGGATTGGGTAAGAGGCACTCACAAGTGATTTGCCGACCCAGTCATATTCATAGTCAAAGACATAACTGTTCCTGTCGAACAGATCAGTGAAGAGCTTCCTTAAGTAGTCATAATCAGGCTTCTCAAAGAAGTCCAGCCTCCTCACATAGCGCAGATAGGTGGCCATCTCTTCTGTAGCAAAAGAGAATACATTGTTTTATTTGAAATCTGGTTGAACGAGGAAAAACTTAAATAACACAGTAAACAAAATAGTGTTGGTTCTACAGACCAGGGAAGCTTTCACAAAGAACTTCAATGGGTGTCGCTCGTTTGGTGTCTCCAATTTTCTGATACCTCTCCTTCAAAGTATCCGCCTAGAAAGGAGACAGGAAAAATACACATTACATATTTACATTTATTGAAATGTAAATGAACAGGTGTAATATTCAAAATATATATTGGGCACTTGTGTTGCAGACAGATGTAAATCCTCTGGTTAGTCATTCTGAATTGTTGAGTCATAACACACATGGCACTTCAGATCAGTACAATCCTCACTTTTGGTACAACCAATGACCTGTGACTCAAAAAGGGGCCTGTAGCATTTTTAAAGCAGATTATGAAACAACGGCACTTGTGACAAGTTAATACAAGTGTTGTTCATATGAGGGGTTTATGTGGTCAGTTTATGTCCATCATGTCCACTGACTGTTTTTCCAACGATAACCGGATGATTCTTGTATTTGACAATATATTTGAGCAAAATCTGACGTAGTCTCCTTGGGGACACATGATTCCCACAATAGGATTATTCTGGTATGCTACAATATTCTGGTATACATGGTATCACAGTGTCAACGCGTAGACACTAAAAGACTCACTTTGACACTTTGGATGTATCCAAAATGGTTGCCCCTCCCCCACTGGCCTGTATATTTTCAACTGTACATGAAAGGTTCTCACGCTCAATTTAGTAATATTGACTACTAACCAGGATTAATCAGACTAGAAGAACGTCTTCCTCTCACCAGCCGTCTAGCAATGATCTACACAGGAGTAACCCTGAATTGAATACTGTTCCACTACATCTGGTCTCTTTCCTCCATTGTATTTAAATGCTTACCGCCATGTTGTGTGTTGGTGAGAACTTGTTTTGGCCCGAGCCACCCAACACCCCCACATTTATACATCCCTCACATTCATCTACCACAAGCTTCCTCCCACATAGCAAATGTTCAGATGAGGCGTCGTGTCTTCTCGTCTGTTCTATGTACACCTTTGATTTTGATGCCTGCAAAAAGCCCAGAAACTCTGCAGCTATAACCTGCCCTCCTTGCACCCGTTATCAAGCCTCTGTTTCTTATTGCTTTACATTTATCATCAGTAAACGGTTCAAATGCAAAACAAGTGTGGAGTCTGTTTTTTTTGTCACATGCTGTATAGATTTGATTGTGGGCACTTATGGTGTGTGGCCCAATTGCACAAATATTAGCTATTATTTAGGATGTCAGAGCAGAAAATCAGTAAAATGTCTCTTTAATGTAGATTTAAAATATAAATCCAATTTGGAAGAGTTGAAAGGAGTTTAAAATTATGGTCTGTGAGTTTGGGGTGCTTGGTGGGACCAGCTGCACCCTTTGCTGCCACCAGCTGTTCTTACACAAGCAGTATGAGTTCTAAGGTTGGAAACATTTTTTCATGATCTTTCATAAAAAAATGTAAATGCAGCAAATATATGGATTTGATGACGTACGGGAGTTTGTTGGCAAGTGGTTGTGGTGTAAAAATCTATCTTATGTAGGGTGTTTAGTCAAAGAACAGACTTGGCACATGCTGCCTCTGCCCTCAGTGTCTTATCAATGTGCATTATTCCACCACAAATGATATCAAGTTTGTGTGAAGCAACAGCAAATAAAACAATCACAGAGGTCTCAATAGTTTCTGTGTCCGAGTGAAACAGAGGGTCTTTTAGGTTCAACAAACAATACATATACATCACTGGGGAGACCTTGAAATGTCACAAGTGTGAGAGCATAATGTTGTAAACAACAGGCTCTCTGTTCCCAAGGTCATGTGGGTGCTAGGTATAAAGGGGATACTGTATTGACAAGTGCAGCAGGAAAAGGTACATCTCTATGCTAAGCAGTAAGAGGATTACAAGAGTCTGATATAAATCAGTATGTGTATTTGGATGATGTCAAACAATACGCTATAGTACCTTTAGGCCCTGCCAGGGGAGGCTACCTCGGAGGAAGTACATGAACATGTGACCCAGTGCCTCCAAATCATCCCTTCTGCTTTGCTCTGAAAGAGGGAGAAGAAAATTAGGTTACCCGTTGATAAATACATTCATTTTATAACCAGCTGGCAAGGTTAACAGGCAATGAGCAGGAGGAAATACAGCATAATACTTATCCAGGACTTCAAATGAATCAAACACAGTAGAAAAGGCTATGATTAAGCCGAGGAGGGCGGCAATCCTGTGCCACAGAGAGCCAACAGTCTGCAGGGTTTCTCTCACTGATTAGAACTCTGGCAAGTAGCGAGAAAGAACTAATCCGTGAAACCAGCTCCTGAGGTGACTTAAACACGCAGACTGTTGACTCTCAAAGTAAATGGTTCGCCACCACTGCCATAAAGTAAAGACACCCATGTGAATAAAGAGGAAAATAAATCTAATTAAAGACAGATGAAATTGAGAAACACCTTACTTCTGACATGGTGAAACATTAACTGTGTACGGTATTTGTTTAAAATACTGTCTACATGTTGGGGATGTATTTGTAAACCATTTAACTGAATGTAAATTAGGGCAAAGCTCATCAATGCAAATCTGTAGGGCCTAGCCCTGCTCCAGAGACTTTCTTACCCTTTCCCAAGTGTGTGTTGATGCTCATGTAGCGTGCCGTCCCAGTCAGACTCTTGTGCTCCCGGTAGGGGATGTGTTTTTTGGTCTCAGGGTCTATGTACTCTTTGGCCAGACCAAAGTCAATGATGTGGATGGTGTGCTGCCTCTTGCTCCCTGGCCGCCCAACCAGGAAGTTTTCTGGCTTCACGTCTCTGTATATCAGACTCTTGGTGTGGACATACTCCATCCGTGTTATCTAGACAAGCAATAAACAGATCAATATTACTCAATCAAAATGTAAAATCCCTCCATTATCCTGACAGTTTTTGTCTTTAAGGCCAATTCCTTTGAGTAATGAGCACACAATGGATTATTTTATTACCTGAGGCTACACTGAAGATGGAAGCTTTCAGTAAATTTCCTAGTTTTATGACATTATTACTGTCAGCTTGAGTTGCACATATTTCAAACGTTTAATCAAAGCTACGGTAGTGTAAACAATGCAATAATATTTTGCATAGAGCACCATAGCATTCCCTCCACTATACATTTATAATGTAGTCAAAGTTTCACTTCATTTTCAGCTAAGCTTGAAATCACAAAAGCCAACTCATCTAATTTAGCCTACACCTGCTGCACTCCCCCTCCAGGCCTTACCAGCTGTATGGCTATCATGAGGACGGTCTTGAGGGAGAAGGTGCGGTCACAGAGGTCAAACAGGTCCTCTAGACTGGGCCCAAGCAGCTCCAGCACCATGGCGTTGTATTTCCCACACGGACCAAAGTAGTACACCTGAGGGATTCCCTCTGTGGAGACACAAATAAAGTTAGTGAACTTCTGTAACATATTGGCCTATTTAATTGAATGATCACAATACAATTGTGGCTATGTCTTACAGAATAGCATTCTCTTTAATGGGCGTTTTTATTCTTCTTCCCTGACAAGATATACATTTTTTGTGAGGAAAAAAACATCAGACACCATTCAACCATGGGGTCGCTCAGAGACAAAGGTGCAGAGGTTTATGCAACTGCAAATGCACTGATATGTAATATGTTTAACTTCAACAATCAAGTTGAGTTCTCTGCAGTGTTTTGAGTATTGAAGTGGCAAAAAAAGTGGATGTTTTGACAGTGGGAAAACACTACAGCATGTCCTTTTGTTGGAGCAATAATAACAGTAGTTTAAATTGAGAGAAAAAAACACTTGCATCTGAAAATTATTATTATTAATAATAATTGGGTGCAACATTTGGTAATAAAAAAAAACACAAAAACAAGCCGACTCCCAGTGGCCTAAAGCTGCTGCTTCCTAATGTGTGCCTGCTACAGACGTAACAGCTTTGTCAAAACAAAGTGAACTGTTGAGGCCTGTGAGGAACCAGCATTGTATTACACAATCACCCTTTGATAACATGCAACAGCTCACTGAAAAAAAAGATACGTAATGCTACAAACAGACAGATTTATCTCTATTTTATCTATTGCCCTCAAGCAAAACTCTGCACAAGTTATAAAATGCCTCTGAAATGTCAATTGCCAGAGAATCCATCAACTTCTAATCCACGGTTAGAAAAATGGTAGTGTAACACAAAACCACCAGTCTCCAGGTTCACAGTCCTCTCTACCAGCTTAGTCCCTGTCGAGTTGATTGTGTCACCAGGAAGCAATCGAAAAACCTTTGAACCATGCTCTGGTGCCAAATGCCCAGTATCTACATGCTACAACAGCAGACAGACAAATGAAGAGTCAATGAGATTGAGATATGGATTACAAATAGGAAAGAGATTGAGATAATGAGCCACTACTTGTCTGTAAGAAATAATGTGTGACAGAGATAAATGAGTTAAGAATAGAAATTCAGTTTGGATTGTGTGTCAGCTGTGAGCCAGAGGACAGACACACAGACACACACAGTCTGCCCTTTAGTCTCTAGGCTCTCCCAGTTAATGAAGCCAGTGACAGATGAGGCAGTGACAAGAGATCACTGGAAGGGCTGACTCATCAAAGCTTGGCCCAAATCTAGAGGGCATTCAAAACACAGTCATCACAAAAGGAAAAGCACACAGTGTATTTTAATCTCCTGCTGGTGGATGTAAGCAACGATTGGTGTTTTACAGCAGTTGTAAGCTGGTGGAAAATGCCCAAAGCACATTTTTGGGGGTGATTTCTGTCTAAACTTACATTGTGATATAACGTGCCAACAGGAGCTGTGTAAAATAGGATTTGTGAGAATATGTGAAACGTGATGGTTGACACAAACTCAACCATAACAACAAAACAAAACAGTGAAATTACTCTCCAATGCAACAACTTTTCTTTAAACAGGAAACAGTGAGCAATTCAAAAACAATTATGATAAAGCATCCCTGCCAACCATCATCTTGATCAGGCAAACATTTAGCAAACTGAATCAGGTATCTAATGTCCAGTGACATCAGGACAGCAGGAAGTCTCTACATCTGCCGTCGTAAACTAAAAATACATCTTTTTCGACTATACCTGGAATAAAGGAAGTAGCACTTTAGTAGCACTGGAATGGCTCTTACTGATAGCACTTGTAATTGAAATTGTACCTTCTTGATTCTTGTTGTTCTGATTCTTGTTTGTACTCACGGTAGAATGCACTTATTGTAAGTCACTTTGGATAAAAGCGTCAGCTAAATGAAATGTAATGTAATAAACACTTCTGTAATGCTATAATATAAAAGTTATATCAAAGAAATACACCCAACTGTGTTCAGCTTTATGGAATATGGTCCGGCTTTCTTTGCAAGCCTAGTTCAACAATAATCTGAACCCCACTGTCTTGACAATTTGAGACAATCCAACCTATTGTATCTGCAAACAGACGTTCTCTGGCTACACAGCAAGAGAGAAGGCTGCATTATGTCAGCTGAAGACAATGTTGCCCTACAGTGAAATGTCAGAGTTAGGGCCAAAGAGAAGAGCAGAGGACAGGGAATGTGTATCAAAGATTCAGACTTTGGAGTAGAGTGCACTGAGAGGAGAGAAGAAGTGATTTCCATGAGGCCCAATGTTCTGGAGGTGTTCTCACAAAGCTGAAAAGTGATCAGCTCTTGGGCTTGCACAGCCTGAGCCTGAAGCTACAAACACAACATAATTCATAAGGACAACAAGCCAGCAAAATGCCACAGGGCTGAATAACTAGTGGGTAAAAAAAAAAACTAAAACAGCAAGACTTGTTTTTATTAAGTTAATCATTAAATAATAACATTGTGTGAAATAATATGATAATTTACAGCCTGCTAATTTTATAAATCATGGCAAAATATGTAACGTTTGTGTCGACAAAACTAGGAAAAGTTTGTATAACAAAACACAGAGGGAGAGTGATTTTGTTCCCTGCTCAGGTTGACCTTACTCCTATATATCTTCAAATAGAAAACAGTTGTCTGCTGCAAGATCAATGCTATATTGATCCTTTAATGAACAAAACTAGTAATTTGAATATATTTATAATTGCTTCTTAATATTTGTTTTGTTTTTTGCATTATCTAACCCAACAAAAGTCAACACATTAACTGATTTGTATCTGTAAGAATGTCCCACATGGCATGCATACGAATCCATGATTTGAATGATATATCATCAACATGAACACTGTCACAGCATTTCATGGCCTCAAAAGCATTGATGGGGCTCATGAATATTCACAGGCATGTGAATAACTATCACAGAGAACTTGTTCAAGAGGAAAGCTCCTTCCTTATATGCGACATGAATTACAGTAACATCCATGCAATCATGTATCCACGACTGCATGAGCTAATCGGCCTGTGAACTACCGTTAAATGATAGTTGGTTCCATAAAAACTGAACCTCTCTGCAGCAGAGTGACTGAAGCCACAAACTCTTTGCTTTAAAGCCACAAAAGGCCGGCTTTTACAAGACTGGCTTACCATCCCATTTTAGTTGATTACTACCAAGAGCAACTGAAATGCCACGTCTTTTCTTATTTATTTTCTTTCCTCACAAATATACGTGAACTGGGAGGGGCAACTCCCAACTGGGGGGATCTGTTCAGGACAGAAAATAATTAACAGTGTGCAGATCAGCTCCTACTGGGCGTTAAGTGCTGAGTCGTCCACGCTGTGACATATTTGAGGCTCTTGGGTTGAGCAGGACTAACAGGGTCACATGTCCCCATTTAGCTCAGTTGACAACATAAGTAGATTTAATCTATCGCCTTGACTCCTCCCATGCTAAACAGTAAAGTGAGCCTTGCTGTCATTATGATTATGGAAACACCTTTGCTGAATACAGTCTGACTTTGTGAACATTCAACTCAATACATTTAACATGATGTGCAAATGCTTCCTTTGTCAACAAGGCCCATAATTAAAACAAGCCCAACTGAAAGACCTCGCTCCATTTTCCCTTGTAGATAGTTAGACGGCCAAAGAGACTTGTTTTGTTTCCTCTATGTCTTCTACCCTGTTTACTGGCAGAGTATAGCCATATTAAGTGTAGCCTATAGCGCCAACCTCTGACAAGACTACGCTGCAGCCTAGTTTGTTCCCTCCAGTAGATGGAAACAAAATTTCAAAAGGTTGGTTCAAATTTGCTTTCCAATTTAATGGAAATGTGATTATATTCTGGTATATTCAGCCAGTCACACTTAAGCATCATTATGAAACACCTTGCACTAGGCCAGCACAATATCAGTAATGTGATGTTGGTTTTGATGATGATATGACTTTCCATATTAGCTATACATTTCCAATAGTCAACCTGGTTGTCTTTAAATCCAAAACCGGATTATAACTGATTATTTTAAATTGAACTTGGCTTAATGGTGAGCAGAAACAGCAAAGTCACCACATAAACTAAAGTAAATCATATTTCTGACCTCATAATACAGAGCGAACTTTAGAAAGAAAGAAGAACACAGACATTAGTCATTATCAGACCTTCATCTTGTCCTGCTCCCTCTGCTGAATCAATGCCTGCAGGTACCACAGGAAGAGAGACGAGTGGCTGGTTTGTCTCAGCCAGCAGCTTAGTTTAAAGAATAAATTGTGGCAAACCAAGCTAAACAGCTAGACCACTGACAGACTAGAGGTTAATCAATAGTGGAATTGTAAAGGCCGATGTGAAAATGATAGTTTGGCGCTGGAAAAGCCAATAGTCATAAAAAAAGAGAGAGCCCTCTTATTTAAGAGAGAAGTGAAAGTGATGTGAGGTTTCTCACCGCCACTTCCGCTGGCATTTTTGAGGTGTTTTTCTTCTGTCAGTTACTTTTGAACACACCTTTTTTTGTCACTCCATATTCAATCATTAGTTAATCACATGCACAGATATTTTCCACAAGTGGTTGTCATTATTTTGATATAGCCTCTATATAAAATGATGATGTATAACTGTTAGAAAATAATGCTTTTTAGTGCTCCTAGTGAGAGCTAGAGAGTTTACATTGGAGGGTCAAGACAAATAAATAACTCTGTATGGATTATCAAATATTGAATGGATGACACTGTATGTACTACACAAATGTATTAATTAGAATTATGAAATGTATTGAGTGATTGTGGAAGGAATCCTGAAAACATCAGGAGCCCACAAACAGTTACGCAGCCTGAAGATTGGAGCAGATAGATAAGGAGGACGTGCTCAGGAATGTGAGGGGGTTGATTGAAGTCCTGAGCACTGTTGTTTAAGCGAGAGGGGGTTTGAGTTGACAAACACCAAAAGGACGAGGTCTTGTCCAATCAATGGACTGGAAGAGAGGCTAGCCAGAGGAAGGGGGGCTGACCCCAAACCTGGCAAAGCTGAGACATTTTGAGAACATCAGCAGATCTCTGGGTGCCTTCTGCCGGGCAGGTATGTATGGATCTGCTGCCCGGTGGGGGGGGCACTGGATCTCTGTCTCATGGGATTTCTCTCTCCCATGGGATATATTTGTATATATATTGTGTAGTTATTAGTATGATTCATTTTGAAATGCTGTTCATCATCTTTTTATTAAATCAATTTTTATGATAACTTTCTGCATCTGGGACTTCTCTTCACACAACCGCCCAAAGATTTTTGAACTTAACAATTTGGTGACCCCGACGTGATCTTTGTGGTGAGTTGTGGTTGAAGAATAGTGATTTGAACAAAGGACCAGACTTTTCTCTGGGACCCCTTGGATGATCCCTCCTCTCTGCTCACATGAGGCCTCACTAAAAAGGTAATGACAAGGACCTGTTGATAACCGAACCTTGTTTAGGTAGAACTAGGAAAATTTAGTTGTGAGCAGGGAAGGCTGGTCTGACGAGGTAATAAATTATTAGTGTAAAAATTACATAAGGATAATGTTCAAATGATGAAAGTGGTGCAGCATGTAGATGTATGTTGAATGAAAGATGACGTCAGTGCATGAGTGGAAGCTTTATGTTGAATGAGAGATTTTATGTGTTTGTGAAGCTCACAGAGGTTTCTTCCACCTGAAGAGGTGTGAATGTGTTCGCAGCGATGAGTAACTACTTAGTTTCTTTATGATAAATACATAACTGACGGCTTTGAGTTAGGTCGCAATCGTTATATACGCGACGGATTTAAAAAATAAATGGTAACTGTATTTTAACCAGTTTTGCACGGGTTACTAACAGAACTAAAGTCCCACTGTGGCCTGAGATATCGCCTTGTATCTCCAGTAAGGTTGGGGATTGGCATGCGCGAGGAGTTACGTTTAGTAAGTCGACGGACCCTAGATTGTCTCTGAGCTCCGAGAACCAATACTTAGGTTACTGTTAGAGCTGCATATCAAATATTTAATCTGGAAAGGACGACGGGTGTTTCTGAATAAGTTGGTGCAGCAGACAGAGTAGAGTGGTTGCATCAGAGGGCAACGTATGGTATGCCTCGGAAGAGATTCACCGCAAGATAACTAAATTTAATCGGGAAAGGTAGGATTGCATGAGTTCTGGCCAAGACGAGATGCTATCACAAAAATAACGAATTGGAAAAAACAAATCAGTGAGAAGCGAATCAGTTGAAAGTGTATTTGTTGTAAAAAATAAGAAAAGGGAGAGAAAGCGTTGTATCTGTTGTACAGGGTAATTGCCTGTTGTATGTTTTGAGTGTAAAAGATATTGAAAACTGCCATTTTATAGTTTAAATTGTAAAGTAAGAAACGTAGGCCTCAAGGAGAAGTAGAACAAAGAGTCATAAAAAGGAGACAAGGTGTTAAGGGGGAAGGGAACTTCAGAGAGACATGCTACAGGAAGTAAGAGTGTGAAATCAATAGGGAACCTTAAGACACTGAGAGAAATTAAGATAGAGGGAATTTGAGTAATTGGGACTCCGTTGGACGACAGAAGCGCAAATAATAGGTGATTCCTCCCAGAAGGTGAGAAGCTGTTCCTCAGACGGAGTTCAAGATTGCCAGTCCAAAGCTGGAACTAGAAAGAATTCCACCCGGTGAGAATTCTGTTCCATGAGAAAGTCATTTGAGATGCAACAGATGTGTCCTAGTGAACTAATAATGATAAAGAACAATTAATTAGAAAAGATGTTGTAAAACAGTAATGGTGACGTTTTAGAAGGAGAAATTGAAAGAATGGAAAGACAAGAAGGATTTTAGTGGAAGATTGACAGTCACATGATGTCAATATTTGGTTCATCAGATTGAACAAAGACTAAATAGGGAAAAAGCAAGTGAGAGACAGGTATGGAAAGAGAGAATTAGAGAGAAGAAAAGGACAACACACACACACACACACACACACACACACACACAGATAAGCTGAACAGACTGTTAATTCAGGATGTAAAGCTGTTTAGATCTTTAGAAGTAGAGGGATGTGAAGTGACTTTTTTGAGTGTTTCCGGAGCATGCAGATCTGTCATTCTAGCACCTGAAAGTAGAAAACTAAATTGATAGAGCAAAAAGATAGAACCATTTCGTTAGAACAGCATTTGTAATCCTAGATCCTTAAACATGACTATAAGCACAACAGTTGAAGTTATCTAAGAAACTGTCCAGTAAATCTTAAGCAGAGAGCATATTGGTGATAAAGTTTAGGATGTTTGTTGGCAGGATGAGTACAAGGGGAGAACAAAGCAGCATGATATCAGGAATGTAAGAAGAATTGAGATGCCTTCTTCTGTTATCCCCCGACCATTTGGACCACTTGGGTCGTAAAGAGAAAGACTTGGAATGCACCAAGGGGGGAAGGACCATTCAACTATCATTAGCACATCAACTGCTGTCCGCATAGAGAGAGCATCCTGGATTCATCACACCTACAGCAAGAAGGTGCATCGGTTGTCTGCAGAAAACTGCATTACTGAGGACTCCTAAGCGGGCACCCATCTCCTCTGTGGTGAAGTCTGGTTACAAAGGGAGGTGAAACCAATAGGGGCACTTGTCTCAACCCAGTGAAGAAATCATCAAACACCCAGAGGCTTAGGGAGTGTCTGTTTATCAAGGGGAGCTCAGTGTTGATTTTAGAAGGAGAAACTGGTTAACAACTATGGACAATAGCCAAAAGGCATTGTTAATTTTACTGTGATGCTGAGAAAGGCGGAGTCTGTACAATGTTTGGATTTGCCTGTTTTACTTTCATCCTAAGCAACACAGCTCCTGATGGATCAGTGACCGAAGCGCTGACTGGTCTTACAGCATGGAGTCAGAACCTTGCAGAGAATGCTGGGATTGATGATCCCATCACAAGCTGGTTGGACAGTATGTTTGGAAGATGCATTTCTGTCCATAATAACCTCACTTTGTCTTGCCACCACAGTCGTGATCCCCTGAGGATGCTGCTGCATCCATGGACTTCTGCAGAGATTGATTGAAGCTGCATTTAGTAAAACACATTCAAGGGAATCAATTAAGAGTTGAAGATGAAGAAATAAGCTTTTGATTGATGCATTTGTTTATCAAGGGGGGACATGATTTAGTCTGTAAGTGAATGACGATTATGGGAGTTGTAACAGCAAGTTAAGTTTACGATAATCAGAGAATGTCTTGCATGATTTTTGTATACTCACTATAAATAGTGAGTAAGGGGGGATTGTTAGAAAATAATGCTTTTTAGTGCTCCTAGTGAGAGCTAGAGAGTTTACATTGGAGGGTCAAGACAAATAAATAACTCTGTATGGATTATCAAATATTGAATGGATGACACTGTATGTACTACACAAATGTATTAATTAGAATTATGAAATGTATTGAGTGATTGTGGAAGGAATCCTGAAAACATCAGGAGCCCACAAACAGTTACGCAGCCTGAAGATTGGAGCAGATAGATAAGGAGGACGTGCTCAGGAATGTGAGGGGGTTGATTGAAGTCCTGAGCACTGTTGTTTAAGCGAGAGGGGGTTTGAGTTGACAAACACCAAAAGGACGAGGTCTTGTCCAATCAATGGACTGGAAGAGAGGCTAGCCAGAGGAAGGGGGGCTGACCCCAAACCTGGCAAAGCTGAGACATTTTGAGAACATCAGCAGATCTCTGGGTGCCTTCTGCCGGGCAGGTATGTATGGATCTGCTGCCCGGTGGGGGGGGCACTGGATCTCTGTCTCATGGGATTTCTCTCTCCCATGGGATATATTTGTATATATATTGTGTAGTTATTAGTATGATTCATTTTGAAATGCTGTTCATCATCTTTTTATTAAATCAATTTTTATGATAACTTTCTGCATCTGGGACTTCTCTTCACACAACCGCCCAAAGATTTTTGAACTTAACAATAACCCACATGACTGGTGGCGTCTGCACAGCCATTTGCAACCATCGGAGCCCAGTTCCACTGATGACAATAGTTTGCAAAACCTTATCTGCGCTGATAAGTCGATTGACCCTTATTACAGAGTTTGTTTGTCACAATTTAAGTATTTGTGTAAAACAGAGGCGGTAGATGGGACACTGCTGACAGAGCACATTGAAATATTGCTCGTCTACAAGAATTATGCTCGTTGAACCGGTAATGATAAAGTACTGGCTTTTCACTCCTGAAGGTTACTGCTTGCAGTGTACATATGTAAAAGATATGCAGCAGCAATTATACCTGAAACTGTAAAGCAATAGTGTAATAATGTTCAGTGGGCATTTGGAAATTATTAGATGACATCACCAGCCAGCCTACTGTGCAGATTGCCTGCCGTCTAGCTGTGTGTCAGGGTGAGGAATACAGGGTTCCTCATGTTGCACAACCCCAGACTTCATACAATAGGAGTAAGGCGGAAGGCCAGTAGTGGTCTCAATGGAAGGTCAAGATGTGTTTCATGCGCCAGAGTAAACAACCAAAGGCATAGAGAGACAATGAGCCTGGACCAGACAAATCCTATCCTATTATCAGACAAATACCACTAAGTGAGTTTATGCATGTGTGGGCATGCATCAGGTAAGATTTGCTCGCAAACCAGAATGATGGATTAAAACTGCCATAAAAAAAAAAGGCAAAAATAATTCACATTCTTTTAGCAATGTTAGCATGTTAGAGTGTTTCCCTGCAATATGCAGGCCGCACACAGTCAATACATATATTGGCTACACTGGCTAACCATATTCCCTGCTTTGCCTCTCACTCATTGCTGCTGGTTGTGCTAGCATTAGCAATCATGGAGCCAAAATGAAGTTGTACATGAATGAGATCTGTTCTTCTGCAGTGGCAGTGAACACAACCAATGAGCCCACCAGCAACTGTGCTATATTAGGAGCTTAAAAGGTTATTTAGGGCTTACCAACAGTGACGTTAGCCACAAGAAACAGTATGGCTAGCTACTCCCCCCCCATAAACGTGCTTCGAGTGACTGTCAAGACACCCCGTCTTTCCATCTTTTCCAGTCTGACAGTAGCTTCTCATGGTTGGTTAGCTCCGACTACCGGCTTCTGCATCTCTGTTCATGCTACACTGAGCAGTGGTCAGTCAGTCTCCCCACCTGTCCCCTGATCCCTCTGTACCTCCTACAGTCATTGTTTTTTCTTGCGTTATAAAAAAAGATTAATAATGAGAGCAGTTCTAGCAGAATTTGGGGGTATAGTTACCTTTTTAATAGACAAACTAGCCTTCTTTAGACTAAATGATGCAATAAAGTAGTAATTGGGACCTGTCCTGCATTTTAATCAATTATAAAAGGATTTGGTCTGGGAGAAGAGACAAAAGGTGCAGCTGTTTGCAGAGTGGGAGATTGCACAGACCCAATCTACCTTTTCCTCTCATCAGTTTTACTAAATAGTGGGGACCGAGCATGAGAGTTGAGAGCCAATAAAATGAACACATGCGTCAACACAAACACAAACATGACAAGTGAGCCTTTTCTGAAAACAGCCAGCCCCGCAGTGCTGTTGAAGAAAATCAAGTCCCGGATCCTCCCAACCATCTGACTCTGGCTTCTCTTTCACCCTCTGTAACTACCGGACCAGCCAGATCAAAACAGCTGCTGCCCTGGAGCCACAGCCATGCATCACAGCACATTGGGATGTTCTGAGCAGTGCTGTAGGAGAGGAACGATGCTGGCTATCTACAGTACCCAGCATCGTTCCTCTCCTACAGTACGGTGGAAATAGAAAAAAGGGAAGCAGGCTTTCGTAGCAGCCATTGGCTTCCACAGATCTGGGAAGACACATGCTGTGAAATTTAGCCCAAAGTAGAATGGAAGCTGTTTTCCTGTCTGTTGGTACATAGCCACATTTAAAAATGCATAATTTAATTTAGCCTTCCATCTATCATCTGTCTATCATTTCATATAAAAAAGTGATTTTACTGAATAGATGCCAAATCTGAAAGAGGTCTCACATTGCAGTGCAAAGGGAAACAAAGCTTTTTCTAATTTATCACAATCAATGCTAATTGGATGACTACAGAGGAAGGTAAATCATATTTATCCCAGTGCAAAATGAAAACCATTTTTCCTAAATACACAGCAGTATAGTAAGATATGAATCACATGTGTTGCATTAAAGAAAAATCCATATTGTCTCTTACGAGTATCTCTTACGATACCAGTTGCAACAAAAGAAATCCACTCAGCTGAGTACAATACCCATATTTAGCAAACTCCAAATCAGATTGTGAACCTTCAGAATTCAATCTTTGTTTCCTTCTCATTGCTAGCCAAGTTAACTAATTAACAACCACATAATGCTAATAATTAAATTGCCTTGTTTAACGTCTCAATCCCAAAGTTTATATCCACATAATTGTCTGTGTCTGTTTCTGAATATAAAGTCTGGGTATTCTCTTCCTGCCCATTGTAGTCTGAAAAGGCCATTCACATTAACTCATCATTATGGTGCTGTCTATCAGAGACTAATAATATACAGACTGCATCTCTCTTACCTGAATTCCCCAACTGTTTGTAAAATCTATACTCCAAATGGAGCTGTGGTGCCCTGGACTTTATAGGTTCCTGAAAGAGAAGAGAGGAAAAAAAGACAGGTGAGGGTTAAATATAACTTTTAACGAATCGGTCTTGTCAATATTCTTTCTCTACAATGATGGTTGGTTGTCTCAGTTAACCCTGCAGGGGGAAATCGTTCTCTATGGACAAAACAGAGCATTGTGCATTTGTTACAACAAAAAGCTAATTTGTAAAGTAATTTTGAAACGTCAATCCTTGCATGGCTTTCACACAGTGAAGGGAAATTATAGACTCACTACAACATCACAAAAGCACAAGAAAGTGTGTGAGTGACAACCTTACATACACAGTAACAAGATAATCTTTGTCTGCAATTAACTTAAATACCTACAGTACAATGTTTTACTAATTTCATGCCTAATATAGCTTAAATTCAGTCTCAGGTCAGACTTGTGGGATAGCAGAGGATAAAGAGCATTTCCAGCTGGTGAACAGCAGGCTTTTGTGGTGACATGGCAGATAATCAACCCACTGGGACATATTGCTCATTATATCGCTAGCTCCAGCTTTACAACCTAAAATGTAATCTGATTAACCCCACTCTTATGATGACAAGGGCATTAAAGACAAACGTGAAAAGGATAGAACACACACACATCCAACTTAATTCCTTTCCTTAATCTTCAATATCTGTGTCCCCAATAGCAGAAGGCAGTCCCCCTTTTTACACACTGCCAACCATACTGGCTTTACGCGAGTCCAAAAGGTGTACATTATGTTTGTCAAATTGATAGTCAGCTCTGATATGCCAAACAATGTGAAACAGGCATACATAACATTTTTATTTTACATACACATTTATGAAAATACCTTAAAATGTATTTAGCCTCGCAACTTCTCAAGAGGTGCTTGAAATGAGATTATATCTTTTCCCATGTGCATTTAATTCCAAAGCACTTCTATTTCAAATTATATAAACTAAAAGCTGAAAGCTATTAAGCTCCCACATTCACTCCATTAGGCCTTTATTAAATCAGAAGCATTCCTCTTCTGGTGCCCTCCTAACACGTAGGAGTGCACACACAAAATATGAGCCGTGTTCAACACAATAAGGAACTTTCTGTTCCATCCTTTTGCAATAACCAGTCTCAGTCCTATGGGATGTATGGGTGTTCTGTGGTTTCACTTCATGTATCAATGAAAAGATAATTTTGTTATTAACCAACTTTGCTTCACCGTTTGTCATAATATCCACAATATACAGGGTTAATATATTTAATAGTCCTAGTTGTGAAAATATAATCCTGAATTATTTCTTTACCTGCCATTTACAAGAAGGCAGGAGGCAATACAGAAGAGTGGAGGCCTGTGGGAGGAAGACACGCGACTAGTCTGGGAGGCGGAGAGGGGAACTGCTGGAGCGTCATCCACCTCCCACATGAACATGGACAACGAGCATGTCACCCACAAGTCAGGCCATGCCAATGAGGAAAAGAAAATATCAAATATATAAATAATGACTCAAAGCAGATGGCGCCAAACCACAGGACCCTTTAAAACAGCTTACAATAGGAAACAGAGGCTTATGGCAGCTTTACGTACTTAAGAGTCATCTCTATTCGTAGCAGATGGGCTAAGCTATGGTTGTGCAAATGACCAGGTCCAAGCTGCAAAATCTGATGTAACATCATTGCGTATATGACGAGGACTTCTCACAGGCCCAGCTCATATCAAATAATCTTTGATCTGCTCCCAGTGCAGATGCTCCCAGGACATGGCAGGGCAGCACCCACAGACGCACTTTTGTAAAAGGGAATGTATTGGGGCTAATGCAGGGCAGTGTAACGATTCATCTGGTATACTGGTTTTAATTTCCTGTGCAATTCATATTTTTCCCCACCACAGCCGTGAAGACCTGCGAGTGCATCGCGAGGGGACCCCGTATTAACCGTGTACCCTTTTCACTCACGGTTATAACACTACAATTAATAACCCACAACTAACTCTCTTTGACAGGGGAAAACAACAATACAACATTTTGTGACACAATTTATAAAATTAATAATTCTACATTTCCAAATTTAGACTGCCGAATGGTATGTTGGTAACTTTAGAGCTGCTAGCTAGGCACAAAACAGTCTGTTAACAGCTGAGAGAGGCTCCGGCGCTCCTGCACATTAAAGAACGGAAAAGAGAGATGGAGGTTGAAGAAAGTGAGACCGGAGATGCACTACAAGAACTTGTGTACAAAAGGACAGCCATGTCTGTTGAAAAAAAATCCAAGACATGTTGGAATACAGAGTGTGATTGCAATCGTTGAATTCAAGGCCATCAATAGCGGCAGTGAAACAGCAAAGCCAAAAGGGTCAGACATTGCTTGACAGAGCGGTGGAGCGCCATTACAAATGCAATAAAGATCCACCTATGCAAGGACATGATCCTGTCGAGAGGATCAATGATTAAAACAATGGAATCGAGGCATGTGCTAGGTCAAAAGTACTTCAGCGAAACTGCAATCTCAACATCCTACCAACAACACCAATTGTTACAGTAGCCCACACACAGACCTGTTGTCAGTTTTACAACAATCTAAGAAAAAGTTTGTCTTAAAATATATATAAAAAAAACTTATTGATTAAGCTAATTTTACTACTTAAAAGTAAAAAAAAAAAAGAAAAAGGTTAAAGAAAATAAAACTCTGCAGCTTCATCATATTTTGAAAATATTCTGGGGCCAAGCAAACTCTATAGTAATTAAAGCTTTCTGAGTATAAAGTCTATTCTTTATTTTATATATTCTATGTACCTTTAACCTACACAAAGGCCCAGTTATGCCCCAAAAAAATAAAATACTGTGCTACACTGAAAATCTTAAATACTGTGCTATATATTGTTGGTCATAACAACCATAACTAATTTCTCCCAGGCATAAATCCAAAAAGTGAAGCCGGCTTCACCCGTTACCTAACCCCCTTTGGAATTGGGATCACTACAGTGTACATGTTGGCTAACCGGTACGCTAACACGCAGAGAGCAGCTTTTTGCCAAGTGTGCTGGACTGTGTCTGGGGCAGCTGACCCGCAGGCCAGAAGGGCACTTCCCTGTCCAACCTGCTGCTACAGTAGCCTCTCCGCCTCAGCTGTCTCACACTGCAGCTGTGTGTGTTTCTGTGTATCGGAGTTCAACGCATCTAAAATCAAAATTGTCTCTGCATGAAACCAGAAACGAGACCTGTTAAATGATCTACATGACAGCCTATTTTCAAGACCACAATCAAATCCTAGCTTTTCTGTAAAGGGACTTAAATTAACCTTTATCAGGTAAACGGTAAAAGCACAGTACTTGTATCCCACTTTTCTAGTCATCCAATCACTCAAAGCACAGTAACACTACATGTCATCATTCACAGGAACAGCAATTAAGGATTAAGTGTCTTGCCCAACGACACATCGACATAGACGGAGCCAGGGATCGAACCGCCAATCCTCTAATTGAAGGACGACCCTGCTCTACCGCTGAGACACAGTCTGCCTACAGGTAGTGCATGACACTAGCCAATAGAACAGACAATCAATACACTAATATATCTTGATACACTCTCTTGTGACTGCCACGGACATCGTGATAGATTCTGTTGCACACTCATGCGGTCTAGTTGTATCCGGTCTTTGAAATGGACCTTATCTGATTTGTGGCTGTTTTTCATTTTGATGACTGAAACATACATTTTGTGTTACATGTGTGGCCATACATTCATCTTTAAAAAGGCTCAGACTTTCTTTTCCAACGACATTACATCTCAGTTGTTTATGCAATTATGTTGAATTGAACTTTGGACATTAGCTGTGCAACTGATGCTCATTTTCTTTATGGATTATTATTCTTATTTTTTCCATTAATTGCCTTGTAAATACAATGTGAGAAAACAGTGAGAAATTATTACAAATTCCTAGAACTCAAGGTGGCATTATGTTATGTCCTGCCAACAATCTAAAACCCAAAGATATTCATATCACAATTATAAAGAAAATCCTCACATTTTAGAAATGCCAGAACCAATGAATTAATTATATTTCATCCTTGCTTGATAAATTAATTAAAATTAATTATATAAATTAAATATATTATCAATATAATTTTCTGAATGACAACATATCTAACCACTATTACATCATGCCTATCAAATGATGCAAAGGTTTAACAACTTGAATACAAACTTGAAAATAAACTCATCGTGTGCCTGCAGGTTAACAGTTTTAGTTGCATTGCTGATTTCTTTGTCCAATTTTAGAGTTAATACTGTTCATTTCTACTCAAATCAGACAATATGCTACCAGAACTGCAGTTTCTGTCATTGTTAAACTAAACTCACATGTTCGTGCCTTTAAAAACGGACCTTACATGTAACCATGTATTATTCAGCCTTCATCTGCAGGCTTCTCAGTCAAATCTCGACGATGACTGCATGGATGATGGACTTGAGCCTATAAATAGTGGTAAGTGACTTTTACTAGCTGCTGCTGCGCGAAGCTAAAAAGCTTACAGATTTGTCGATATCTGCGCTAGTAGCAAATACTTCCCGAGTGGGATCAAATCCTGTAATTACAACATCCTGGGGATGGGTGCGAGATGGAATGATACATGCCATTTCAAGGATCTCTCTTAGAATAAAACACTTGAAGCGCGTATAAACATATGATTATGTCATGACGGATTAGGTGGTGGTTTCTGTATTTTAGCCTGTGGTAGCCTCCATAGACTTGGATGGAGCAAGCCATCAGCACCACACAAAGTCCTCTTCCCGGGATTAACCAACTCTGCATATGATGTCATCTGGGCTAAATCTGATCTCTGCTCCAACACAGCTGAGAAAGATCAGAATTGACCTCTGTGACAGGATGGAGTAATCACCACCAAATGAAGGGGGGGAGCAAATAACAGATATGTAACAATAAACCACAGCCTTTACACTTTGTGCTGAATATCCTTTGAGTTGTGGACTGTTGGTTGGATAAAACAAACAATTTATATAAGTAAACATTTTTCCATTTAGTTCTGACATTTTATAGACTTAATCAATTGATTAAAAAAAAAAAGAATCAACAAATAATTGTTAGTAGCAGCCCTACAGTCAAGTCTAAAAAATTTATCCTTCTGAATATTACCATTGGTAATTCACATTCTTACTTACTAGACACATGATGCCATGTTGTGGTGAAATATAAAAAAAAGGGACCCCACAAACAATAAACTGCATTTTGAAACCGCATGGTTCAGTAAAACAGACAGCTGCCATGAAGTAATGTAACGCAAAGAAACATCTGTGTTGTTTATCATGTGTAAAGCCAATCTGATATTCAACGTGCACATATGTATGCCTATCTGTACCATATTCAGGGGAACAGACCCAGCATTATGCATAAGGCCCAGAATAGACCCTGACCTTTGCCCGACACCCTGTAAACCAATTCACAATATGCAACTGGCAATGTGACTCCCCTTATCTGAGACAGAGCAACTCAAATGTCTAAATAGCGCATCTCTACTCATCAGCCTTCACAGGGGTAGTAATGATGCTAACTGTGAAGCTAAGACAAATGGAGAGGATATAAGTGTGTGTCCATTATTGCAGTCTTTATGATCAGACAGGTCTTTGGTTGAGGGGTGGTGTTAAGGAGCGAGTGGTGTCAGAGAGCAACAGCCGGCCGCCGTCCAGCACTTCTCCCGTTTCAGCTCAGATTTAACACGGCCAGATGGAGCCATCAGCTGCCTCCCAAAATGCAGAGCGATAATCTAGCACTGGTTGAAATCAGCCAGAATTAGACATCAATTGAATGTTCTGGAGAAGTTGAATAGAGTGGGGGAACTGTAACCTTTGACCCTGGTTCCCTTCATGTGCCAAGTTAGACAAATCATTGTGATTTAGACCAGACATTGATTGTGTTGTGTGTGTGATTGAATTGTAATATTTTATAATAATAATAATAATGCATTTTATTTATAGGCGCCTTTCAAAACACTCAAGGACACCTTACAAAATCAACAAGGAAACACTCAATCCATTAAAACAACCAAACAAAGCAGCAAACAGTAAAAACATCATAATACTATTAATAAAATGAACAGGCAAAGCAAAAAAGAAGGGTCATTGCACAAGAGAGAAAAAAAGAGTTAAAGCGAGTAAGCCTCTCTGAAAAGATAAGTTTTTAGATGAGATTTGAAAGTGGTTATGGACGTAGAGTGTTGAATGTAGTGGGGCAGGGAGTTCCAGAGGTGTGGGGCAGAGTGACCGAAGGCTCTAGACCCCATTGTAACCAGACGAGCTGGTGGGAGGATGAGCTGGATGGAGGAAGAGGACCTGAGAGAACGGGTGGGTGTCTTGATTTGGAGGAGTTCAGTGAGATACTGAGGGGCAAGATGGTTGATGGCTTTAAATGTAAGGAGTAGGATTTTGTAAATGATGCGGTGTTTGAAAGGGAGCCAATGAAGTTGCCGCAGGACAGGTGTTATGTGACTGATGGAGGGGGTTCTGGTAATGATGCGGGCAGCAGAGTTTTGGACTAGTTGTAGTTTATGGATGGATTTGTCAGGTAAACCATAGAGGAGAGAATTGCCATAGTCTAGGCGGGAAGTGACCACGGTGTGAACCAGAATTTCAGCACTGTTGGGGGAGAGAGATGGGCGGAGGCGAGAGATATTACGTAAATGGAAATATGCTGACCGAGTGACGTTTTTGATGTGGGACTGGAATGACAGAGTGCTATCTAGGATGACACCCAGACTCTTAACCTGGGGGGAGGGAGACACAGATGAATTGTCAATAGAGATAGAGAAGTCATTTATTTTTGAGAGGATGGATTTGGTGCCAATAAGAAGGAGTTCAGTTTTGTCACTGTTGAGCTTAAGAAAGTTTAGGGAGAACCAGGATCTGATTTCCTGAAGACAATTTGATAGAGAGGTGGGAGGTAGGGATGTGGTGGGTTTAGTGGATAGGTAGAGCTGGGTGTCATCTGCATAGCAATGGAACTGAATGTTATGTTTACGGAAAATATGGCCAAGAGGGAGAAGGTAGATAATGAACAGAAGGGGTCCAAGGACAGAACCTTGGGGAACACCAGAGGAGAGGTGGGAAGAGTGGGATCTGAAAGTTTTGAGTTGGACAAACTGAGTACGGCCAGAAAGATATGATTTAAACCAGTGCAGGGGTGTATCAGATAATCCAAGGGAGGCTAGTCGGTCGATGAGGATGGTGTGGGAGATGGTGTCAAAAGCCGCGGTCAGGTCGAGGAGAATGAGGATCGTTAAGAATCCAGAGTCCGCAGCCGTTAGGAGGTCATTGGTTATTTTAACAAGAGCTGTTTCGGTGCTATGAAGGGGACGGAAGCCTGATTGGAACTGTTCATAGAGACTATTGTGGGAAAGGTGGTCATGAATCTGAGATGCAACTGTTTTTTCAAGGATTTTTGAGAGGAAGGGGAGGTTGGAAATTGGGCGGAGATTGTTGAAGTTGCTGGGGTCAGCTCCAGGTTTCTTAAGAATGGGGGTTATTGCAGTTGATTTGAGGGATGACGGAACAATACCAGTGATAAGAGAGGAATGAATAATTGCAGTTATAAGAGGGGTCAGAGAGCTAATGCAAGCTTTAACCAGTGCAGTCGGAAGAGGATCCAGTTGGCAGGTTGATGGTTTAGATTTGCAGACAAGGTTGGTTATTTCAGCAGCTGAGGGGAGGGAAAAGTCAGAGAAAGGATGACAAGAAGAAAATTGAAAGTCAGAGGAAGGTTTGAGGGTTGAGATCTGGGGGGCTAACCGTTGATGGATACGGTCAATTTTCGTATTAAAAAATGTCATAATGGAATTACAGGAGTCAGTGGAGTAAAAATGAGGTGGGAGAGAATCAGGTGGGCATAGTGTTTTATGTACCAGTGAAAAAAGTGCTTGAGAATTTCCAGAACCTGATCTGATTAAATCTGTATAATAGTTGGACTTTGCGGTGGAAAGAGAATCTTTATAGGAGAGTAAATGAGTATGAAACATTTGTTTGTGGATGATGAGACCAGTCTTTCTATAGAGACGTTCCAGTTGGCGACCTCTGGCTTTCAGTTGGCGATGTTCAGAAGTAAACCAGGCTGCAGACTGGGAGAAGGAAACAGTCCGTGTTTTTAGTGGGGCCAGGGTATCAAGGAGATGGCGTAGGCCACAATCGTAGTGACTGAGCAGTTCATCAGGGGTGAATGTGCAGTCAATGTTGGGAAGGTTGGCAATACCAGAGTCTAGAGCTGCTGGGTCAATGGACTTAATGTTCCGGAAAGAGATTGTACGTGGCAGTTTTGTTTTGAACAGTGTCACCTTAGCATTAAATGAGATAAGTTTATGGTCGGAGATGGGAAGGTCAAATGCAGTACAGTTAGGAGTGACACCAGAGCAGCAGAGTAGATCCAGGGTATGGCCTTTTGAATGGGTGGGGAAATTAATAAACTGCTGTAAATCAAAACTATCAAGGCATGATATAAAGTCTTTTGTGAGGTAGTTATCACCATTATCGATATGGATGTTAAAGTCACCAAGGAGAATAACATTAGGGGAGAGTGGTGAAATAAATGTAAGAAAAGCAGAAAATTCATTGATGAATTCTGCATTGGGCTTAGGTGGACGATACACGGTGGCTACAGTGATAGGGGATGGACCATTTAGTTTAATGACAAGACTCTCAAATGACTGATAGAGTGGCACAGAGACAGGCGAGACTTTCCAACTCTCGCGATAGATTATCGCGAGACCTCCTCCGCGACCTGTAGCACGGGGTTGACAGCTGTAAACAAACCCGGCGGGAGTTGCTTCGTTCAACTGGGAAAAGTCATTTGGTTGCTGCCAAGTCTCTGTCAGACTAAAGAAGTCATACTTGCGGTCATTGATGAGATCCTGGAGAAAAGGTCCTTTGCCCGAAAGTGAGCGGATGTTGTATAATCCAAAGTGGAGATCACTAAGATTATTCTTGTGGGCGACAGAGCTAGCGTTAGCCAACCTGGGTAGACTGGCTAGCACACTATGGTCCACCCTCCTGCTGGAAGATCTCGGTTGACGGCGAGATGAGGACCAGAATGAGTTGATTGAAGTGGAGTCATCGATGTTGAAACTCCGTCGGGACCCACGGTGAAGATATCAAGTGACTCGTGGTAATCGGTATTGACTCAGGAAGTTAGAAAAGCACTTGACAATTTAATATATCAGCGTTTGTCGAATCTGTCTCTTTAGCAGCATGTTTTATAGTCTGTGGAAGGCAGACACAGCGTAGTGTTGCCAGAGATCTAACCAGGTAGGGGAAGTTCCACTTGTGAACCCAAGAGGCAAGTCTCCTTTGTCATTATATACACAGGAGCGAGGCGTGGCATCAGTTCAATGTATTGTTTTGTGCTTCCTCATTTGTTTAACTTTGAACTTGTACCCAGTATATATGTTTTCTATTTAGTCCTGACATAGTTGGGCATTTGTCACAAAGTAGAGTCACCAAGTAGTAGGACAGAGAGTTGTTTTTGTTGTTTGGGATCTCCACATACAGTCTGTACTGTTAACATTGTTTATTGGGTTTTAAATGAAACAATAACTGAGGTTAGGTTGTTTTCTTTCATAGCCAAACAAGTGAAATTATTCTTTTGGTTCAGTTGATTAACTGACCAACTGAGTATCAGTTTCAGTGAAGAAACTAAAGCTGTCATGAGTACAGGCCTGAGAGATCATAATCATCGACGATACCAAATGGCCACTGAGATCTCCTGATCCTAAACTTCAGAGAAGTCATTAACAGCATTTTCAACAAAATTGTATTTGTCCAAAATATGTTGAGTTGGTAAATCAGGGTGCTGTGTAATAAGGTCGACAATTGCCACAATTCATCCGATGTGGATGTAACACCCTAAAAATAAAAGCTACATTTCACTACAATAGATCTTTTTTTACAGAAGACATTGTAACATGCACCAGGAAAAGAAAACCATTACTAACGTTAACTGATAGCAACCCTTATCATTAATTACAACTGTGATGTCTTCATATAACATGTCAACATGTCTGTTTGATTTGAAATCTAATATTCTTAACTACAGACTCAACACAATGTCCCTGTCCTATTGCACTACATGTCCTGTCAAACCATTGCCATGTAACATATTTTATATTCTTCTTGTGGTACAAGCTGCTTTAATTCACTTTTGTAATGCATTTTTGTCTTACAAAGAAAACTCAAAAACAGACCTGCAGCCAATTCGTCTCAGCGTTTTTCAAATGATAATCATCTGATTTGGTTGTTTTGGCTCTAATTCACCACTTCAATTATGATGCTTTAAGGACAGTTATGGCAGGACAGTGTAAACTCATGGCAGTCATAGGCAAAGCGTGAAAAACCACCCTGACTATAACATCATTTAGAAAATAATACTGTGCGAGTGAAACGCATAAAAAAAGAAAGAAAGATGTGATGAGCTTTGCCATGACCCATGATGTACACTACAGTACAATACACAGCACTCACTGCTCTCCGGGCACACACGCACTACCCCTTTGTGTTCCTTCACAATGTGCACTAATGTTCGTCTACATATCTCGTTGTTGCTACTCAGAAGTCAGTAACATTTACTTTCCTGTGCAGGTTTTATGACTGATACCAAGCAAACACGTGACTGTGAATGTACTGTGTTGCTGCTGGCTACTGATTCATTAGAGGATTAGCTAGTTGACTGAAAGTAGGCTTTTACATGCTGTTGACATCAAAAGGATATATTCATGTAGCCTGCCCAAAATGCTCTCTGGAGAGGGTATGGAAGAACTTAAAATCGTCAAAATGTCACTTTAATGCCAGCCAAACATGCTGATGGAGCTTATGTACCTTCAAAATCCGGTCTTGCTTATCATGCATCAGTGGGAGGCAGATTGGAGAGTTCAGTACAACATCTCCGATTTCCTTCAGAGTATCACGACTGACCAGCACCGTGAGTGGCTTCACTCACGTTAACAACCTTACTATTGTGCCTCTGCATCAGTGACTCAGCCAGAGAAAATAAAAAGTCTGCCCGGCACTTTCCAATTTCCCCTACACATACAGAACTGCATACCACACAGTATAGAGGTGCTCTTTGGGCGCAACACACTACATTGTATGTAATACTTAAAGCATAATGCATCTTTTTTTGGCCACTTGGAGCTGTACTCCACAACAAGCGGACATCATTGCCTCAAAACATTGTTATGGCTAACATGTTATCTGCCAATCTACACATCTAGCAGACATGCAGCTACGTCCACAATCATTTCTTATCAGATATCTGCCAACCTGTACGCCCATCTTTTACTCTCCTTATAAATGGTTTATTAACCATGTAAGAGTTTGTCTTTTGAAACAGCTGCCAAGTGCAACTGGAAACAACACAGAGCAGTGGGACTGAATCTAACAGCACATTTTCAGTATTGAAAACCAAGACAATGAGCTGAAAGATGCTAAAACAAACTCTAGAGCTGAGGGGAACTACAGAGTTAGGTGATAATTGTCCATGTGTTCTCATTTGGGCAGCTTTAAAGATTTAACAAAGATTCCAGTCTTTTTTTTTTTTATCAACACTAGACTACAAACCTAGCTAGCTAATTAGGTTGTCTAAATTACACGATGCACAGGCTAGATCCTTTCCTTAGATAACACGTTTTGAATACCAAAATAACATGTTGCTACTTTATCTGGTCTTTACCAGTCAGACAACAGCCATGTGTTTCATTTTGTGATTTAGCCAAATCATGGAATTAACCCTAATTAGCTTCAGCTGAAGCTAATTAGGCACAGGCAACACTTGTCCTTTCAGCCGGTACCATTGAGTTCACAGGGCAAAAATAAGAAGCCAGTACCATTGTAATTTTTGATGGCAATAGAAAATTTCAGTTTCAAGTCTGAAATCCATCTGTGCTTTGAACAAGCACTGTCAACATACATTAGGGCTGTCAACGAATATTCTATATTCAAATATATATTTGAATAGTTGTTAAAAACCGAATTTCGAATGTGAAATGAATATTCGAATGTAAAAAAAAAAGAAAAAAGAAAACAACAGCGGCAGCAGCGGCGCGACTGTCTGCTTTGCGGGTGTTTCAATCACTGAATGAAGCCATATTTGGGACAAGAATCGCGACCTTAAATTGCTTACACAAAACTCTTGATCAGCACTCAGCATTTGTTTATTGTTGTCGTTCATTTAAACCGCTATGCGCAGAGAGCGCGACGATGCGGGGGGGGGGGGGAAGAGAGAGAGAGAGAGAGAGAGAGAGAGAGAGAGAGAGAGAGAGAGAGAGAGAGAGAGAGAGAGAGAGATCCGCGGTCTTGGCCATTAGTTCATTTACTTATTTTCGTGTAGGTAATATGTTGTTACCTATACAAGTAGTTATGTCTCGTTGTATTAATTTGTCCTGTTATTGACGTGCCTAATCCGCAACTTCGAATATTCGAATATGTTCGAATATATGTGTTTTTTTTAAAGGGAATATTCGAACGTCATTTTTGAGCAATTTTGACAGCCCTAACATACATAGGGTAAAACACTGGCTTGTATGTCCATGGCTGCCACACAATGCACAGACAATCTCTGTTTACTGTGTTTGTCTCTATATGCCCTATATGGTCACTCCAATATCACTCTCTCTCCCTTAGCTGTGGGAGGCACATTTTGTACAATAACTCCCAACACTAACTCTTTATTATTACACTACTCCCATATGCGGATGATATTACAGACACTTGTCATTGTCAAGAGTGTTTGTCAACACAAAGAGGTCTCTAATTGGTTTATTACTGATGATACCAGCTTTGCCAAGAGCATGTCTCACAGGCACCTCCCATCTGTCAAAGACCAACTACATGCAATGGGGCTATAATGAAATACAAGCTGTTTGCTTCAAACTTCAACTGTTTGCAGAGTGGAGTGGTGGAAATTCATTGAAACCCCATTCAATTGGATTTCTACCGTGATAAGAAAATACCCTAAAGGGAGGGGGGGGGGGGAATAGCAAAGGTATTAAAAACAGTGATGAGATCAACGTTTCAGGGAAAAAGAGGATTAGATGGTCATTTTCTCAGTGAACAGTTATGTCACCATGCCAGGGGAGTGTTGTGGTGGGGATAGTGGCTAGTTTCTACATCAAGCCTCAACAGAAAGCAGACATTAAATGCTGCTGTTTCTTTAAGACACTGGGATCTCCCCTTGGGAGTAAAGCCTGCAGTGTACATACAGCAGCGGCTATATGGTCCTGCCTCCATCACATAAGCGTTTGTCAGTGTGAAAAAGCATCCAGCTGAACCAAAGACTGAAGCACTGTGTCTCGACAAGGCCTGCTAACAAAGAAGACCTTTCAGCACTCCAATTTTCCCCCTTCTCTCTTGCTTTTTGCAGCAGCATTCACAGCAGTTCCAGATCCACTGACAGAGGATCTTGTGCACTGGCCTGCCATACATCTCTATCTCTGCTATCACGTGGTGGAGCAGGGCGACACAGGCATTCACCTTTGTCCCAGGTGCAGGCAGGCACCACCCACATGCCCTACTCTACAAGTTGGTACACAGGACACTCAGCACATAAAGGCACCAGCTCTACACCGAGTAATCAATATGTGCTGTCCTGCAGAGGTTGCCATCTACAATTCATAAAAGTAGCAAACAAAGGAGAGAGATTAAACTAGTTTTAACCGGCCAGATAACAAATCACACTTTGCTATCTAAACAAAGTTTCCTTCTTGGTTTCCTGGTAGATCAACACTTCACTCAACCAGTCACAAAAGAATAATTAACATACTTCCTAAGAAGTTTACCGAGTTCAGTTAAGAATTGACTTGATATGACAAGGTGGATATTGGAAGAAGTGTAGTCTATAATAAGGCATGTCAATTATTATTTTTTAGGATTTTATATAATTCTGTAGCCTCCCGGTGGAGTTCCTTAAGTGTTCAAATTGTGGTCAAAGTACATATAAATGTTACATTATTTTTTCCCATAGATTAAGGGAAGCCAATTAATGGAAATAATAATTACATTTATTAGCAGGGTCGTTTTTGGTTTAGTCCATAAGGAAGAGTGAAGTAACAAAACACAAGCCCTACTGGACAGGCAGTGATGTTCACTAGGTTACACCAGAGAGCTGTGTATTCAGGGGCAGACAGAAACATGGACAAGCGAGATTTTGGGTTAGCCTAAGAAGGTAGACTGCATATCAAGCATAAAAACACGAGTGGTTGGGCTGAAAACTACTTAGAAAATTTGTTTTGAAAATAGAAGCCAAAAAGAGATGGCTATTTAATATAAAATATTAAATTAAGCAATTGGAGTCATCAATGTAGCTCCAAAAATACAATGAACAAGAAAACATTAATCACCATCTAAAATGTGTTCTCAAAATGAAATTCAAATTACCCCAGAATCATTGCCCTACTATTAGCTGGGCTGTTCGCTTGTTGACACCATTAGCTTACTTCCTATTCTCACTTTTATACATTCAAATAAACACTGGGTCCAGTTGGTTTCAAGATACATGGAGCAATGTTATGCCCTAATGCCAGATCCGGATATAGCTGGACACCATGGGGATAAAAATACCCAAACAGATGGGAGGGTTCACAGGCAACGGGGAAGAGGCAGCCAGCACAACTACAGATTTTAGAGAGGAGAACTGCAATTACAGCTGTTTGCTAACCTCTGCCTTATTTGTGGTTAGCAAAGCCTTCAGTGGATGCCCATTCAGATATAATAACCTTGCTGGGAGATACGATGTGGTGGGGATGACGCCAAGCCCACCAATCAGCTCCAGTATGACAGTCTTGCTTTTATTAAGTCATTGCCAAAGAGAGAAAATATATCTGGCAGTGATCAAAGTGCTACAAGTGGCAAAACATTATAGTAACTCGTACCACACTTTTTAAGAACCTCTTTGAGAAAGTAAAAAAGTTATAGCTGAAAAATACAACGTTAATTTCAACTTGCTTGTCCTGTGAAAGATATGGTTTAAGATGTTATCCAATCTAGTTGTCTTCACCCCTTTGATACACACAAGCAGAGAATGGTTAACTCATTAATAGTACATGGAGCCAACCTGTGGAAGGGAGTGGGTGACAATTCCTATTTACTTCCTGTGTTTGACTCCGTTAGGTCAAGGAGAGTCTGATGGACATTCAAATACATAATGTTAACCACTAAAACAACAACAGGTGAGTAGGATTCTTCACATAGGATATGGGTTGATATTGGAGATAAAGCAAAACAGTAATGTGGAGCATACGTTAAATTGTGAGTTAATTTCTTCTGTGTTACTTTACCATCCCTGAGGATGAACTTACCAATTTGATGGCCACATATTCGTTAGTATAGAGATTTTTTCCCAACCGCAGCTCTCCAAAGTTCCCGCAGCCAATTTTTTTTCCCACACGGAAGTTTGGGCCAACCATAAGAACTCCAGAATTGGTCCCCGAACTCCGGCCCCCATGTCCAGTCCTGCTGCCTGCTGTCTTAGACATCTTTTTCCCTTCCTCTGTCTCTCCCTTGCCCCCTCTCTTGTCAAAATCCATAAGCTTGTGATACCCTGGCCTCTCCACGGTTATTCTCCAGCCATGCAAACAATAGAAACTCCAATGACAACGACTCTTTAAGGAGGGGTAGGGAGACAAATCTCACAAGACAGAGGAAAGGTGTTGCTGTTAAAATGAGTAATTGTTCAGAAGACACTTAAAATGAGCTGAAGTGCCCCGTGTGTCAATCCGAGAGCTCTTCTGGTGAGTGCTTCCCTTTTTTACTTTGCGTTTCTTGTTTACTAGAGGGGTTCCAATCTTGGATTTCCAGCTCCAGTCTCACGGAAGCATGTCCGTGCCTGAAGAATAGGCAGGTTGTGCGAGTATGTGCCCACAGACACACATACAATACTAGTCATAAAAAAGCTCTCCGAAACCCAGCTACTGCATCCACAAGGCCACTTTGGAACATCTCCTCAAGTTCCTCATTCCGTCTGGTCAGCCTTCAGTGACACAGTGACCACTCTCCATGTTGCAGGGCTGCATCCGAGGTGGCAACCCAGAGTCAAAGAAAACAGCGATGAGAAAGACAGGTAACGGATAGGTTTGATGTTAGCTGGATATCTGAAAAAACAAAAACAGACAGAAATCAGTCAATTTTCTGTATGTACAAGGACATGAATCATCATTTTTTTCTATTAAAGTTGGGCAAAAACTGGGCAATATATCAATATTATATCGATACCGTGATATGGGAATAGATTTAATCTTGGACTTTGGATATTTGTATTTAGAATCATTATCATAAGACTTCCATGGTCATGATTGATGAGGATATTAACATTTGCAGAATAAAAGTTGAACCGTTTACTTGAAGATCAAATTATGTCTACTGTGGCCGGTCCTTACTACAGCTGAAATGAGATCTTGCTCCAGGCCTGCGCAAGGCAAATTTAATAAAGCAATCAATATGAGCGGAAATATTCCAAAGTAGACCTCAGACTTGAGAAAAAAAGATCTATTTTTATAATTACACTATTCTTTGAAAGCACAAAAAAACACAGTGCCTTGTAGGAATTTTGTAAATCACAATGATGTTTTAGGCATGCCTGATGCATCCAATATTGTTGAAACACTAATAAGCTCAGTTTTAGGCTCAATCCTAAACAGCTTTTTCAGATGTGTAGATCCTCAGATAAATATTGTTCTTAAAAAGACAGTAGAAAAAAAAAAAGATAGTCACACTTCTTAATGAGTATTAATACACATCCAAGCAGTAAGGATTACAAAAGGTAAAAAAAAAAAAAAAATGCCATTGGTGGTATAACTAGACCATCTCTGTGCTGCTTTTTGCCAACAATCACATGCAGACAACTCCATCCAGAGAGCAGGTAATGCAGGCACTAGTAATTGGCAGCTACTCTTTCCTATGGAAAGGCACTCACACGGATCAATGACTGCTGTTATGTTTCGTCTCATAACATTTGCATCATTGGGAGCATAATATTGGGAGATTTGGATATGGCCTACACTACAGGTAGTTCAGCAGTGTCTGATGAAAAAAAATTAGCAGTCACAGGAGTAAAGTACAGTATAATCAGACATAAGTATGCTGATAAGCGTGCAATGTTGTATGTAAAAAAATATTAATAAAATCTTCACACAATACCGTTGTAAATGTAATCTGTTCTTCAGAAAGTTTATTGCACAAACAATTGGAGGGATAACGTTTTCTCGAGGAGACATGGTTATATTAAAAGGAAATGAGCTATAGTCTGAAATGTTTCACAGTGCAAGCTAATAAACAATAACAACCCAATGGAAATCTTGAGTGTGTGTACTCTTTCATTACTGTAGTCAGCACGCCTGAGAAAAGGAACACATTTGTAAGCAAGGTATGCAGTCAATCATTACACCGTCTTCCTTCTGGCATGCTGCATGGCGATACTTACTGTAGGAAATGAGAAGAAACTAGCCTGCTTGGCCACAAGATTTGGAAGCACAATAAACAAGGTGGGTAAGAGCAAAGTAAAAATGATCACATCAACTACTGAAACGGTAAAGTGCACTACAAAACTGCACTAGCCAACTCTATTAAAACACAAATATGATAATGCTTGAATATAAGAAAAGGACAGAGATGTCCCTTGAATAAAGGATGTAGCACTGAAAATGGCTCTTACTGATAGCACTTTGTAGTTGAACTTTTGGACGAAATTGTACCTTCTTGATTCTTGTTGTTCTGATTCTTGTATGTAACCGTAGAATGCACTTATTGTAAGTTGCTTTGGATAAAAGCGTCAGCTAAATGAAATGTAATGTAAAAGAATATGACAAAGATTTAAATAACTTACTGTCTTAGGTAACTTTTTGGCTATCTTGGCCCACATGTCTAGACTGTCATTTCAGGAAGTTGTGTATTGTTTTTCATGTCAATTGTTTGATATGACTTTAGCTACCGAGTTGTTTAAAACAAAGTAAGTAGTCACATAGTCCAAGGTTTGAGGAGACAAAAAACGATACCTCACCTAACCTAAACCTAACGTCAGTTAGTTAATGTTGTCGTCAATTCAGTTAAACTAGCAAGAAATAACACAAGACAATTTAAAATCATCATACATATGAATTATACTAGCAACAGAAAAAGTACAATCGACAATGAACACTGTCACCTGGGCAACATTGACAACTGTTCTTTTCACCGAGGTAAAAGATATATAACTATCTTTTAGAGCTCGAATTAATGCTGGCTAATAGCTAACACTAGTTAACTGGCTTAGTAACCAGTAGTCAATTAACACCAACAAGAACGGGTGGCTCAAAGTACCTGCGTCCTCTTTGATTGCACAAAGTTTATTTTACAAAATGAGTCTAAGAAAAATAACATTATAGGCAAACCGCGTCGACCAGTGCCAGAAAGCCCAGAGTCAACGTTACTAACGTTAGCTAGCGGTCTGATTCGGCGGACAAGGCCAGATACTCTGACGCTATCTTGGCGTTAGTTAGCGAGCTCCCGTTGGCTCCATATCTTCAACAGCGGCCAGTTAAAGGCTAGCCTGCTGTTTTCTAGAATAAGCTAGAAACAGCATTAACTAGGTAAATTAATATAGAGTAACGTTAGCAGTGTAGCTTGACGTTACTGCTAACGCTAAATCTAAATGCCACATAGCTGTAATCAGCTAACCTAGCTAGCGCCGACCAAAAACACCGTTCATCTTGGCCCGACGCCTGGTGAAAGACACAGCGATGTAACGTCGGATAATCTGTTAACAACACTGTGCCAGAAGGACACACGCTAGATAACTAACCGGTAACCTGGACAGAACATAAACGAGTCATTGATTGTCATCCTCTGTGCAACCTGGTTAGTTAGCTAGTAAATGCTTAATAACTGAGAAATAACGTCCCAAGTGACGTTGTGATTAGCTACTTAATGTCACCGATGTGATGGAAACGCTCGTTGTGTCACCTAAGAGCTTTAGGAGTTCATATTCCAGCTACATCCACAACCTGAACACTGCTGGGCAACTCCTAAATCCGGAACAACCAACGGCACAGCAAAGGCTGCCTGGGATATCTTACCGTTTAGCTCACTAGCTAGCTATTTAGCGAGCTAACGCTAGCACACGAACGATTAGCGTGAACGTCCGGCGGGACGGTGTCTGAAAAACAACAGTTACGGATACATTTCTATCTCCAGAGGAAGGCGTGTTACCTTTAAATGTCAGCTATCGAAACGCAGTCGAAGTCATGGCTCTTCGTTTGTGGGTATCTTTCTCATTGCGTTTCCCTTGCCCTCAAGTTGCTATGATTTTGCTGTTGTCTCTTTAAGCCTCTCTCCGCCGCCGATACCCGGGCAGGTACCGCGTCACGCCGGCTCACACTGTGATACGCTGGAAAACTTGCGCAACTGGTTTGAGGAATAAAGAAAAAACATCAGGCATGCATAGCTAATTGGGGAGTTGCACCAAACTGGTCGATTTAGTTTACACTATTAATAGAACTGAGATATACTGAAGATAAGTTGATATGAAGACATTTAAACAACGCCCTGGTAAACGTGCAACACAGTTATATGTTTACAGTTCGCTAATTTAACACAACTCAGGGGGTTATTGTCCTAAATATGATACTGTCAAACATTATTTCAATATTTAATAGTCAATATTTTGAGTCGACAGAGATGGAAGAAGTACTCAAATGTTGTACTACTAAAAGTAATCCCCAAGTGTAGAAATACTCGTAAAGTAAAAAGTCATCCATTCAAACTTTTACTTAAAATACCATGGCTTCAAGTACCAAAAAAGTACTCATTATGCAGAATAACCTATTTCAGAATGATGTTTATTATACTAGTGGATTATAATAATGTATACATTAATGTGTGCTTAAATTCAATATTGAAAGGTGTGGCTACGTTTAAACTATTCTATACATTCTATACTATTCTGGGTGGCTTGTGAACTTCCCTTGGGCATCAATAAAGTTTTTCACAATCCATGATACTAAATCCTAATTAATTTGTTGATTATATGTTGTATTATTAATCGGAATGTGTTAAGTAACAAGTAAGTAAAATCATAAAATAAATGTATTGAAGTAAAAAAGTACAATATTTTCCTCTGAATTTGTAGTGGAGTTAGAGTATTAAGTATATAAAATGTGAATGTTGGGAAGACAAAACAACTCATTTGAATATGTTTACTTGGGCTCTGGGGAATTGTAATGGACATTGTTTCACTATTTTTTGACAATTTATATACTTAATAAATCAAAATCAAGGTAAAAACAACTGATTAAAAATGATAACATGTTATGATCAAGTCATCTTAATTCCGCTGTTGATAAATTATTAAATTAAATAATCAACAAGTTATTTACCACAACAACAAAAAAGAAAATTCAGGTACAACTGATTTTATTTTACATTTCTATGTTGCAGTGGCTAGTTACAATTAGGAACTTATCTGAAATGGTTTTACCATCATTATAACTGTGTATCTACTTGGCAGTATAACCAGCAAAATAATTATATCTTTAAATGGTGTTTACACTGCTTGTGGTGGATTTCAAGCAAACTCACTGGCTAACTTAAAGCAAGATCATAGTAATTAAAGCAGACCCAGATAAGACCTGAAAGTATATGACTGTACAGCTGTAAAACCCTTCAGACTGACAGGCAGACATTCAATAAAGCTTTCTCAATAAATTCACATTATGTCTGTAGTCAGGCTTACAGGAACAAGGCAGTAAGTGCTTCTTCCTCTTGTCTTTTCCCACACAGGGTTGCTTCAGGTGTACCTGAGTCCACAAGGAGCAGAGATCTCAGGCTGTTGGAGAACAGGACTACAGTTGCAGCCCCAGGTGAGGGTGTGGCACAGCTTTACTGGAACAAGCAGTCTGAAGGGAGCGGCTACAGTTTTTAGTAAGTGACGATGGATGAACTTCCAGGGTGGAACTGTGCTGCTGTATGATAGGCCAAAACACCGGGGGAAGGGCGAGCTCGTTGGACAGCACTCCTACAACTGGCTGGTGAGGTGGGTGGCTGTAGCGCTCCCCTGTCATGAAGGGGAAAAGTGGAGGAGAGTGAAGTCTGAGGGGGCACCGTGAAACATCAGAGTCTGAAGGAGCTCGAGGGGCGCAAACATCCCTAGTTTTATCCACATGAAGAGGAGGGCAGAGACGGGGGCGGATGTTTCTGTCAATATGTGATATGGTGACGTCCTTTTTGTCTTTGGTCCTGACTTCCTCCTGTCCCACCTTGCTGCAATGTGGTGCCTCCTCCAGACTGTGGTCTCTGGACAGTGGTAAGCACCGCTGACCTTTACGAAACTTTGCCCTCCTGTTCTTGAACCAAACCTGGATGAGAGAGAGAACGTCAAAGGCAAAACGTAAGCTTTTGTGAACGTGGGTGGCAATTTAGAGGCAATCCTGATATGAAAATGAAAGTAAAAACATTAAAAGAAAAGCTGTTGGCTGTAATCTTCTTTTTTATGTGAGAAATTAAAAAAGAAAAAAGCACATTTTTTGTCATCAGATAGATAGATACAAATAGATTGATAGATTAATATGCTGCAATAAACCATATACATTTGCAAATATTGATGTTGTGTACTAAATAGATATTAGTGTTGCCAAGATTCATATCGTCCATTTTATTTCTCTCATTACAGTTACATGTCTGATAAAAAAAACATTATTATCAAAAGTTAAGTGCAGTAGCAGGGCTTCAGCTAGATGTTCACCATAAACAAACCACAAACAGTGTTGTTTCAGCAGGTTTTCAGTCAAGTGTTTGGGCGTATAGTGCGCTCTCACCTGAATGCGAGCCTCCGGCAGGTTGATGCAGACCGCCAGCCTCTCTCTCATGCCGACATCCGGGTACTGAGTCTGCTGGAACGCTTTCTCCAGCGCCTGCAGCTGCGACACTGTGAACGCCGTCCGGCTGCGGCGCTGCTTCTGCTGGTTTCCATATCGAGCCTCCAGAATGAGCTCTGTTAGGACACAAAGAGTAAAAAAGTCATACACAAAATAAAGTGAGCAGCAGGTTCAACTTTCTGTGACAAGGAGCATGACAGGGAAGTCCTTTTCTTTTTCTTTTTTTGCTCCTACATTTTCATGTTGTTGTTTTTTCTTATCAGCGATGCGGTAAATAATTGACTTGATTTTAGACTTATAATCCTTGTGTATTATTAATAAGTGGCATACATTTTTAAACATTGCGCAAGATAGTCCTGGAGACGAGAACATTATTGTAAACCTCGAGACTAAACAGTTTGATTCACATTTCAGAGTAAAGGACCAGGATGACCCACCTGCCAGTCTCTCCGCCACAGACAGGGTGTGCACGGTGGAGCTAGCCGCCGAGAACACGTGGTACTGCTCCGCCATCTGGTGGTGCAGGTCGAACAGCATGGAGTGAACACCGTGGAGGGGATACGCACCACCACAGAAATTCAACGAGTTCATGTTGAATCTAAGGAAGTAGAAACACGTATTTAACTAACTGAAGTGTTTGTATATGGACAGGGAACCTGAGTACTCTCAAACCTAAAAAGTAAATTAAACTTGTTTGCCTTTTAGCTGAAATATGCTCCATAAATAAACTTGACTTGGCTGCTAAAGGTTCAATTGGTGAGGTCAAGGGAGCAGTTACTGCAGAATGAGTAAATAAATATGTTATTATCTATTCATTTGATAAATTGTTGGAATGAGAAGCCAACAATACACACAACTGCGACAGAACATTAGTTATATGGGGGGGCGAACATTATCCCTCAATACTTCTTAAATTATTATTATTATTATTAGGCTACTCTCCTTTTCTCCTTCCTTGGCATATCTTTATTCACTTTTCACATTGTGAACGCTGTATTTTAATACAGCTGTGCAATTCGTTTGGAAGATTCAACATTTTAAGTAAAACAACGTGATTTTAGTAGACTAGGTTTATGCTTTTAACCTAGAAGAAGAAAAACATTCCACACCTATTTTGCATCTTATTTCCATAAAAGCAGCATTTGGAACTGAAACAACTACAACAACTCAAAAGTCAGATTCCTTTTATATCCATCATACAATCAAGACACAACTCCCCACCCCCACCCCCTTCATTCAGAGATGAAAACGTCGTTAAAACCTTCAGTTTTTCAGGGTCCTTGGCAGTTTACCTGAGATCCAGAGCGTGGAACCAAGGTGCGCTCTTACGCACTGAAGTCTGAATGTGGTGCGCTGTGTAGTCCAGTATTTCCTAGTCCAGTTCGGCCCTTAAATCCTCGCACACCAGCGCTCTTTGCCGTGGCACCAATCTAATTCTCCGAAACCATTCTCACCCACGACAATTTAAGAAGCATTTACCCAGGCTCCCCTCAGCCATTAGCCAATAGAAAGAAAGGTATTAGCCGGGATTAGGTGGGATGAGGGAAGAGAGGGGGGTTGCAAGGAGCTCAAGTTTTTGAAACTATTGAACTTGAGAGATTTATGCCAAGGATCCCTCTATAAGCGAGCGTTTCATTCCCTCCCGTTAAAACAATTAAAACAATGCGGTCGGCTAATCTCCGAGGCTGGACAGATTAAAATAACAGCCTTTGATTGTGTTCTCCCTCCCAGTCCTCTTTCTCCCAGACCGCAGGCTTTGACAGTCTCCCCTCGGAGGGGTTTTTCTCTCTAAGGGTTTGTTTTGCTAACAGGCACCATATTTTGCCCATAAACTGTCACCATGTGAAGTTAATCTGAACCTCCTCAATGAGAGCGTTTTCTTTAAAAATCCAGCTGAGCTAAATTAGAAGTCTTCCCAGGAACAGAAAACAGGAACAAACTTCAAAACAACATGAAGTCTAACAGGCAATTTGTCATCAACACTTTCATCACCTTCACTTCTGCATTTTAGAAAGCGGTAACTGATGCAATTACTTGGCTTAGTTACAGTTTTTAGGTTCAGTATTCTATGTCATGCCACTTTATATGCTAATTAAGTAATTACACTACAATTATCTTAATAAATTATCTAAGATACTTATTATTTTGCTAATTCAGATTTTACCCACACCACATTCATTTGCACAGTAGTATAAGGGCATTCCTATTTTTGTATTTATGCACATAGGATTTGTCAACAATTATAACTTCTCATAAGTCATAATATTTCAACTTTTATTTCTTATCTGTTTATAAATCAGCCTCTGCAGCCACAGGTAAGGGTTATAGTTGTTGATAAGTATAAAAGCTGCATACATTTACAGTATAATGTGTTATAATCCATTTATTAGATGTTGCTTATAAATAATTAATAGAGGGGTTATTGTAAAATGTTATGTTATTGTTACTCAATTATTTTACTTAATTACATATTTTTCCATTTATAAGCCACTCTATACTTCCACTCAACAACAATCTAAAAGTACTTTTTGCTACATGTATCTGACAGCTATAGTTATTGATATTTTTATAGATTCAGATTAAAGCTTATAAACTAGGATGTATTGTTTAAAAAGCTGCACTGCAGCTTTTGACTTCTTGTCTGTGTTTGCTTACAAGTTGAGATGAGCCAACATGAACTTTAAAATGCTCACAAAAAAACGTGCAAACGTTAACAACTGCAATCTCCATCTGCTGAGGAAGATCATGTGATATTATTTAAAGCTCCAGAACAGCAAATGGATCTTATCTGAGATTGTTTTGCTAATTAAAATACTAAAATACTGTTTATACATGAATTGATAATAATCTGATGCAAAGTGCCTTGTAGAAGAAATGACATTACTCTCACAAACAAATTAAATGTATATTAGGCTTCTACTCAAGTACTCAACAATAAATTGATGAACACATTAATGCATCAATAAATATAATCAATAATATTAAACTAGATATGTATATATAATATATATTTATAATAGTACTCTGAAATGGGCCATTCTGTATAATGGGTATTTTTACTTTTGGTACTAGAGTATTTCTGGTATTGCTACTTTTGCATAAGGAAAATATCGTATTACTTCTTCCATCCCCAGTTTCCAATCAGGCCAGGTCCATTTTACTTATATAGCTCAACTACATACATCAATGTCTATATTTACATCCTTCAGTTGGATAAGAACAACTCCGCAGTAAAAAAGCATTTTAAAATCTGACAATTCGATCGTACTTAGAAAATGTAGGAGACATGAGTATAATTATTAGTTTCAAATTACATTTTCTTACAGTTGATTTGAAATGTAATTGTATTTACTAATTGTTTTAGTTTACAACAGGAAATAAAACCTCCCAAGTGAAAAATCTCTGAAACTAATGATTTGCTGCCAGTACAACTTTTTGCATATCATTAATCACTGCAGAGCCGCTTCCCTGCCTTCAATTTCAGTTCACATTCTCATCTAACAACGTAAATAACAGTACATTCCTCCAGCCGATAAAGACATGGAACATTTTTGTAGTAATAATCACAGGTAAACATGTAAGACATCTTGACAGTTGTGAACTTGTACACAAATATTCCTGGTTCACTTGTTCCTCTCAAACTGCTCAGACTTCCAAAATATGTGAAAATGTTTGTGCTTTTTTCTTTAGGTTTTTTTCGCAGTTCTTGGCTGTCAAGCTATATTAGTGTCCGATAGAAATAAGTCATTTAGAAGAGGCTCTGTCGGCCAGCCCCTCAGCCCCACTAAAAGCTCCAGGATTAGGTCCCAGAGGTCTTTGTCTCCGCAGCCCACAGGATTAGGGGAGATTTACTGCGAGGAGAGAAAAAAAGTAGTTATTTCATGGCACTTTCATGATGAAACCTGGCCAAAGCTGTGTTGGCTGGGGGGATTAGAGGCACACAAAGAGTGTGGTTGTGTGTGACCCTCCCCATCCCAGACCTGCCACCACTGACTCACTCAACGCCCCCTCCTCTCTGGATCATTTCCCCTTTCTATGCGCCAGGCAGGGCTTCACCTCCTATCCATCAAGACAACCAGGGTTCAGTCTAAATGGCCTCTTGTCACCCAAAACGTGCTGACTGACTCACTCGGTGAGCTCTAAACAACACTAACATCATATTCCTTGAAGGCAATCAGCAGTTTTGTAACAGGCCTTGGAGCAGCAGGTTTAATCACCAGGACGTGAGTGTTTTGCATGAAAGATTTAGGTGCAGAGGTAAATGAGAAGTTACTGGATGTGAGTCCCTCCTGCAGTGTTTAAAACCCGCTTAAATGGAGTTATCCAGCTCTTAGAGGATCCACTTACACATGCATGGATTACAGGGAATAAAAGACAAAAGGCTAAGTCACATCACTGACAGTCCCACCGCTGAGCAGGTGAAAACCCATGCAGGTTTAATAACTGTTGTCACACAGCAAGATGGAATTACAGTAAGAAAATGACAACGTGAATAGTGAGTGACTGTCAAAACATCCCGTCTTTATCCCACCTGATGGCAAATAACATGAAGTTATAAAAGTGCAGCTAATAAAAGCATTATGACATATTTCCCTGTACTGAATTTATTTCAAAACCGATACCAGGCGATACCTTCATTATTGGTTAATAAATCATTTAGTAATCCAGTTATAAGCCATAAACAAGAACAACGTTTATGTTGCCTGGTTGTGAAAGATCCCCTTGATTAGTTTAACCACTTATTTTCTCCAGAAAGGGCTCCAATTAATACATTAACACTCAAAACTGCCGACTAGATGAAAAAAATCTCTTTGTTAATGACTTACTAAGTTTTTGTTAGTGTGGCCTTAATGACTTTTTATAATATGAGAAACCAACGAGCATTCATAAAAGGGAACTAACATTTATTACTGCATTACAAAATGGAAAGTATAAACAGCTTGGATTAAACTGATATATTTATATTAAGAGCGTTATTATTTCTAAACATTTAAAAAAAGAGTAATTTATCAAAAGACCATACTAATTTACATCAGCTACGATTATTTTCATTCATGTTTATTCTGCCGATTATTTTCTTGAGAAATCATGGCTCATCCCAGATTCATAAAGCCAAACAGTCCAGAACCTAAATATATTGTTCTATCATAAAATAGTTCATTATTAGAGGAGACTAAAAACAATATAAAATGTGAACATTTGATTTTGATTTTTGCACTAAAACCGCTGATAACCTTTTCAAACTATATCATTCTTCGAACAAATCTGATCAAAATTCATCATCAGCATGTTGCTACTTCATTTTTCTGTCCATTGACTAATAATACTAATAATTTCAGCTGTTCCCCTTACTTGGCATATCTTTATTCACTTTTCACATGAACGCTGTATTTTATAGGTTACCTAATACTAATACATTGGTAAAAATTCAGTTGGGAGAGTCAACATTTTAAGTAAAACAGCGTGATTTTATTAGACAAGGTTTATGCTTTTAATCTACAAGAAGAAACACATTTGACACCTATTTTGCATCTTCTTTCCATAAAAGCAGTATTTGGATCTCAGAAACCCAGACTCAATACACCCATTTTTTCATTTAAATTGTATATAATAATGAAATGAGTGATGCAGTTGAAGTAAATGACGGAGGGGAGTTAATTTTCTTCCTTTCTTCTTTTTTTGTCACTCAGAGCTTTTTGTTAATGTCTCCTGTTTAACAGATGTTTCAGAAAGCAGTCCTCCCCTTATGTTCAAGCTTTCTTTAATTACTTATCAATAGTGGAAATTTGTATTGACAAGAGCCTGTCAGGAGGGGACCTTTGTAGTTGTCAGTTATCTCAAAGGAAGGCCCCCCTCAGACACCAACTGGATCGATTGGCATGCAAAACACAATTGAGGGGCCTTCGGGGGCCGGCATGATAGTGCGGGAGCATGTGGGCCGAAGAGGGGAGAGCTAAAAGCTTCTTCGTCGAGGGGAATCGATAGGGCCGGCTGGCCTTTGACCTGAGGGAGACGAGGCGAGCGAGCGGTGGGTCAATCGGTCTTCTTAAGCCCCGAGATCAAGCTGTGAGGCCTGACACTGGCTATGACACACTCAGGGCTTAGAGTGACATTGACCCGGCTGCAAACACACCAAGTACACACACAACAAATCTCAAACTCAAACTCAATCTCAATCTCACACACACACACACACACGGTTCAGTAAGCAGAGTTTAAATAAGAAAATATTTATTTAATTTGATGTGAACAAGCCAATCTATTACTCAGAGTTTATTGATCTAAAATTAGTCTGAGGCATTATACTCTAATAATGCCTCCTTCATAAGACCTTGTGACTTATTACATTCCAATTAGCTTATTATGATCTCCTGCGTAGCCCCTGGGAGCGCTGCATTAAGCAGCTACACCAGCAGATCGATACGAGGGACTGAGTAAAGATCACACTCTTAATTGGGCGAGAGTGCTATATATTAAAGACAGAGAGAGAGAGTGAGAGCAAGAGAGAGAGAGAGAGAGAGAGAGAGAGAGAGAGAGAGAGAGAGAGAGAGAGGGGACAGGCGACTGTGGGTGTCCCGGGTGTCAAGGGCACCAAACGTGGGCCAGACTGGGGTGCAAGGGGTGAACTCCGACCAACAGAGACCCTGACCTGTTTAAGCCATCGTCTTTTCAGCACCAACTTTTAAGACCCAGTGATAACACAGACAGTGTAAACAAAGACTTAGGTTTGAGTTTCCTCCAAATGAAGAGGAATGAAGTTGCATGGGAGATGGGAGAGGGGCCATCGAGTGCTGGGACACTAAATAGTAAAAATAGGGGAACAAATACAGACATTCAATGGCATGAAGTGCCGTATTCATGCACACATTTAGCATTTTGAATGTTATCACTTTTCTGGATTTCATGGCTCCCCTTCCTCTTTTCTGACTCGGTTGCCCTTTCCACATGCATCGTGTCTTTTTAGTTCTCTGTCTGAAGTATTCAGATGAATTAAAAGCTCTTTCAACCAGGATAATATATTATCCTCTATTTATGCAGTGGAACCTTATGATTTATGATAATCAAGATTGTTTGTATTTAACTAAAAAGGATGTTCACTAAAACAATGTGTGCCCTTCCTGTGATGCAATATTGTAAGGTAAAGGATCACAGTATGTTTGTAATTGTTATGACCAGCACAATCGTGACATATCTTCATATCTTCCCATTGAGTTGATTCTGTTGCATCAGAATATGTCACTGTTAATCTTTCCAGCGCTGCCGATTGGTTGTTTAGGGATGCAACAGATTGAGAACCTTTTCCTAAAATACCTTTAGAGCTTAAATGATTTGTAAAATAATTGGTTAGTGGATCGAAAATAATTTATTGATGTATTGTTTTAGTCTTTATTAAAGCAAAAATGGAAGACATCTGCAGGTTAGAGCTTATCTCTGAGTTTGCTCAGACACAACAGACAAGACATCTGAAGAATAAACTTGAGATTCTTGGATATTGTAATGGCCATTTTTCACTTTGATATTTTGGGGGGAATAAAAAGAAGAAAATAGTTTGAAAACAAAAAAGAATCATTATCTGCAGCCCTAAATACCACGAGCTGGAACAAATGATGAATCTCTTCATTTTAGCAAGCTGGTTCTGTAGATGGTCAAATCAGTTAATGGACTGATTGTTCCAGTCTGCAGGCAGTAAAGTGTTTATTTGCTCTGGCTCTTGCCAAGATAATGCAGCTCTTCATCTCTCAGCATGGGGTCAGTTTCGGAGCCCGGCCTGCAGCTTCCCCCTCGTGACCCCCGCTAGTCAAAGGTGATCACGGGGGAGAGAGAAAGAGAGGCACTGATCGAATTTGATAATGAAGACGACCCCTCTAAGCTGCTTTGCTCCACATGTTCAAAATCTCTGCAACACTCAATAAACACTAGGAAGCCCCCCTCCCTGTCACTGGAACATTGTGTAGGTATTGATCCCAGCTAACTGGCTCTTTTAATACCTGGGGTCTGTGGCCCGGCCTGGGGAAATGCATACTGACATGTGACGGGAGGAGCTTAACAGGCAAACACACCGAAGAAAGGATGGGCCTCTCCGTTTAGCATTTCTCTCCTATTTTTTCTCAATTTACACATCTGCTGAAGAAAGGAGAATTACGACCGCTGCACCTGCTGTTAAAGGGACATATAGACGGCAAGAGGCCCGAGACTGTACAGAGAAAAAGCTGTCACACTGTCAAAAACTATTTGTGCAGCAGAGGTGGAGGAAGTCTTCCGATGTTTTACTGGAGGAAAAAGTAGCAATACTACTGTGTAAAAAAAACTCCATCCCGAATAAAAGTCCCAAAATGAAAGTTTCATCACCAAAATGTTCTTTAATATCAAAAGTAAAAGGTATGTTTTGTTAATTTTAAGATAATTTTTAGACCACTTCATTACATTAGTTGTTGAAAAATGATCCACATAACAGAGAATTCCCAACTTGAGCTGCATGAGAGTTAAGATTATTCAGTCTTTTTGGTAGTTAGTTTCTTTTACATTTTAACAACTCATAAGACAACTTTGAGCTACTTCTTTACCGAGTTCAGATAACTCACATTTTTAAGGCGTTAAGTTGAACAATCCTAAAATTGCACATGCTTTTGGGTGGTTTAATCTGTAACTGATACACTCATTAAATATTTTGTATATAAAATCTTACTGAGCCAAGTAACCAGTAACCACAATGGCCAGGCAGATAAATGTAGAGCAGCAGCATAACATCGAAATACTTAAATGAAGTACAAATATCTCAAACTTGTACAGTACTGGAATAAATCGACTTACTTCTGTGACGTAAAGACAGAGTAACATCTTCTTTGAACTAATATCTTTTAATAGAAAAAGATAAACAACCAAAAATGGACAAATACAAAAGGAAACATGGAGTATGTACAGCACTCAAGTATTTTTCAGTCATTTTCAACATAAAACAGCAGTGATAATGGTCTGTAATTAATAACTCAGGACTAATTCAACAACTTAATTTAGTCTTTCTGGAAGAATAACCTATCCTACCTGCTATCACAATGACTCCTGTGGTTTCATTGCATGCAGTGCACTTGACACAGAAACAATGGTAGATATTGTATCACTATTTTGTCTGAGCTATAAAATACAGTGATATATTGCATCAACGATACCAAATGGGTAGCAAGCAGAGGCTTTACATTTCTGCCGAGTGTCTTATATATGATCAAGTATTATAGGATTAGTCAGCTTTGAGAGCCAACCAACAAAATGTACTCGATAGACAGAGCACGAGGTGCAATGTAAAAAACACAAGTGCCTTTACAGAGCAATGTCCGAGAGACTAAGACATCAATGCACTTAAGTGGAACTAAGAACAGGTGACATGTTATTCATTAGTGTGAATGCTTTTAGTGCACAGATGAGGCCCTATACAACACAAGCATTTCTATAGTGCAAATTAGGCTGAAGAGACAGCCCGTATGATATTAAATCCCATCGTTCAGCGGACAACGCCCCGGTTCTTCTATAGAAAGGGTTATTCATAAATTGTTCGAGACTTTAAAAGAAACACTGCTCAAAATAAACAGATATACATTTGACCTAACATTATTTACAACTGCAATACCAAATAAGCAAATGAAAACTGTTAATTTGGGCTCCTATTGCTTTGAAGGGACTGGCAGTTCTCCTGTTCAGTACAGTAGGTCGCAACAAGCCCCGCCCCCCCGCCGACACTCTGACCGTAACTCTCTGAGAGCAGGGACAGGCCTCCTGAACATCTGTCCCTCTGGCACCAACATGAAGACAGGAAGTTGAACCGAGGAAAGTGGAGCAGAGGGGTCAGAGGTCATCTTTTGACCTTTGCATCCTCCTTAATCTTCCAGAACATCAGCTCCAAGCAGGCAGACGCATCTTCACTCGAGTCGTGGCCATCCACTGGAAACACAGGAAGATCATTACTATTTCTGCACATAAGAACACGTAAAAAGCTAAAGAAGCAATTGCAGTGCCCATTAGATTAATACAGATACAAGGCAACTTCTAGTAATCTGGCAGGGACATGAAAACAATGATCAAATGTGTTGATGCCAAAGATGTTTAAGAATTATTAAAAGAACTCTGCTTCTTCAGGAATCTTTGACTCTGAAAAGGTTTTTATTAATCCTAAACAGACCTTAATATCTCATGAAGACATCATGAGTAGTGACGGAGAAACAAGACTTTTTAAAACTGAGACATTTCAGAAAATTGACCGAAAACTGTTTTAACACGGTTGACCCATGAGTGACATCTGCTGGCGACAAGGAGGCAGTGCAATCAAACTTTAGTGGATGTTGCTGCAATTATTTTGACAGCTGACTGAAGACACATTTACAAGATAGAGACAGTGGTCGAAAGATACGAAGTACATGCAAGAACTGTACTGAAGTATAATTTTGATGTACTTAAGTATTTCCATTTTCTGCTACTTTACACTTTTACTCCACTACATTTCAGATACAAATATTGTACTTTTTATTGTACTACATTTATTTAAAGGTTTTTGTTACTAGTTACTTTGCAGATTTAAATGATCAAAACAAAGTAGAAATCATCAAATGCATTGATGATGTATTATTATAGATTAAGATGATTAAGACAGATTTTATTGATCCCTTAATGAAATTTACAAGCTACTCAGCAGCATATAAAGTAATCAAAATAAGCTCCACCTTTACCAGCTGCAACATTAAAGTGATGCACACATTGAATAAATCAATAACTATAACCCAATCATGAAGATATATATTATTCTGAAATGGGCCAATCTGTATATTTATTACTTTTACTTTTGTTACTTTAAATATATTTTGATTTTCTTTTTTGTTTATTCAGTACATGTACTTCTTAATAGAGTATTTTTACAGCGCGGTACTACTACTTTTACTTAAGTAAAGGATCTGAGTACATCCTCCACTAGTGAATACAGGTGGAGGTCTAGGCAGGTCTGAATATTTGGGCTATGATTCAACAAATAAAGATTTACTGATGTTGACTGATCAGTTAATCTGTTGTTGTTTGCATGCAATTTGACACGACTTGATTACAAATGGAGATTATGTGATTATGCTGCTCATGGGCCTGTTTGTGTAACTGTGAGCTGTGTTTATGCGACAGGATTATGTATGATGTGTGTAATGTGGATGAAATGCTGTAAGACTTTTATCCACAAAAATCCCAACAAAATGTCTACTCAAATGGTTTCTGAGATCTTAGATTTCCCAGTTTACTTCTTTGAATCCTCTCAAATTGCATAATTCATGAAATATTTCGATCCACATTGGTTGCTGTCTCCGAGCCTCACTAGTCAGACCAGAATTGATAACATAATATGAAATAACATGTATTAGATATTTTAAGGAAATAAACTAATATGTCAACACAAAAACTAATGGATAATAAAACAATAACAGCAACAAAGACACTGCTGTTGCTCTGTGTGATTTTCCCACCGTTGTCCTGGATGATGCGTTTGAGGTGCTCGGACATCAGGTTCCTCAAGGCACGTTTGTAGGGCAAGCCGAGGCGGTGAGGGAACACGATGGCCGTGTCTACGACCGTACTGTGGATTAGCTGGAGGCCAGAGAGAAGGTTACATCAAAAGGTTTTCTTGTATTTCAGCCCAGACTTCGTGGCAGAAACAAAGCATCTCAGCCTCGAAACATCGTCTTTAAAAACAATAATCTTCTTGTTACCTCCTGCTCGTAACTGAATGTCACTGTTACCGCGCTGCTCTGCTGGAATTTGTTAAATACTTTTGGGCTTCGCAAGAGAAAAACAGAGGTGAAGACTTCTTTGAGTTTCAGCTCTCATTCAAAATAGTCCACAAAAGTTAGTGAATGAGTATTTGTTACAGCTGTGGATTATTTTTACCACACTTTTGTTTTAAAATTGCACCGTTGACAGATAACTCCATCATGTTCCTCAGTCAGGTACGATTGTATCATTTGTTGTGGTATTGTACTTCGAGTAGTTCTTTCTTCTGGGTGAAGTGAAGAGAAAATAAAGGTGTGGTGCAAACTGACTGACGGGGAACAACTTTTCTGTTCGTCACCAGAGCAGTAACAGGCAGCAGAGAGTAACAAAAATTGCATCGTCGGAAAATCTGCCATTGAATGAATCATATAAATAAAAGATCTTGCAGATTGATGAGGAGCCACGGTACCTTCAGAGCGAGGAGATCGCTCTCCAGACTGTGGCCTATGAGGATGGATTCAGCCCTGAACATACTCAGCAGCACGGCCTGAACGTCTCTCAGAGTGATGGTGGCGCTCTCCAAGTCCTCCTCCGTCACACCTGAAAATCTGCAAATTACAATCGAGATATACAGTTTATACTGCGTTTAAAACACTGTGGCCGCTTCAAACACAGATGTAAGACAGCGGTACAGCTGACAACTACGTTCATTTCCAGTTCAATTCAATAGCAGACCCATGCAGCAGAGAGTTTGGGAGACAAACTCACCGCGTGTTGTAATCGACCACTTTGCTTTGAGGTTTGACAAACGTATCGTAGATGACTTTCAACTCAGAGTCGATGACCGTCACCCTGGTGAGCTCCAGGCCCTGCTTTGTGTAACACTGTTTCAGAGGAGAGAAAAAACAAGCTCATGTCACTGCAAACACAAAATATAATAACATATGTGACAAAATGTAATCTTAATTTTACTCATGCTGTAACAAAAGATTGAGCGCTGAGTGTCTCCCAGTCTCATTCGTATTACACGGGCCTATAGTAAATCAATTCTCAAATCACATACACATACAACATGGGATTGTAAGGCCAGTGGTGCATTTAGCAGGTGTAAACCTCACCATCTCACAATCCAAAGCAAACACTCCTCCATTGCCATCTGGTGGTAGAGCTTTACTAAACGTTGTGACGAAGCCATCGAATGACTCTTTACGCCCGTCCTGAACGTGTTGCTGTGGGAATATGAAATTTCTTAAATCTGGGGATGTCTAAAACAAATTCAAATTTGCAGAAAATGATTTCAAAACATGTAACAGCCGTTTTATTGTAGGTATCCAGGAAGTGCTTGATTTTAAGTTTAAAAAAGCAAAAATAAAAAGACACAGCTGATCATTGAAAGTTAATACCTTGCAAACTTGGCAACCTGGAGCACCGACAGACGCAGCACAGCAGCTGTAGTTGGTCTCCCAGCCTCCAGCGCCTGACAGAGAAAACAGGAAAGAACAAGGCGGACAGATTGAGGTAAATAAATGTGGAGAAGGGGGGTGGAAAGTTAAATATGGCAGTATGAATTACAAGATAAAAAAAGCCAAAAATGTGCCTTCATAATGTCATCATGAATGCTAAACAACCGTACCTTTATTTCTGCGCAATCGTCCCCAGTGAAAGCAACATTCCTCTTTCCGTATACAGTTGCCATTGATATTGATCTTATACTCTGCTCCGCATCGACAGCATATCTTGTTTAACGCTGGAAACACATTACATAGAGTCAAATAATAACCAGATCACATTTGGTAACATACTGTATTATTGCTCATTAGAAATGGGCGAGAGAGCTGTGGGGTCATGTAGCTGCTCACGGTCTGTGATGGCCTTTTTCTCTGGGAGGTTGTACATGATGGCTTTGCCGGGAGCTTCGGGGTTTGTTCTCGGGTAGCCGTGCTCCTGGAGCTGCTCCTCCGTCATCAAGTACGACTGCAGCTTCCTGTACAGGGTGGCGCCTGCAGTGAGACACAGCAGCAAGTTAAACTCAAGTTGTCTTTGTACAATGATGTGTTTAAACTCACTGAACATGTGAAGAAACTCACATGAAACTGTGGTAGTGGAAAACAGAAAAAGTACTTATGGAAGTGGCGAGACATACATGTGTTACAAGAAACCTAATGGAGGTTGTGGTCTACATTTAAATACAACAATGTAGCGCTGCAACTAATGATTCCTTTCATAATGTATTGAATCTATTATTACTCTGTTGATTAATTAATACGTGATTTATTGACATTTAGAGTTAAAGTGTTTGACCCAGATGTTTTCAATATGGCTGCAATTAACGAATATTTCTATTATCCATTGAATAATAATTATCGATAAAGCTGATCATTTTCAGTTGACCAATCGACTCATTGTATCAGCTCTATTTTTTATTAATAATTACATTAAAATGTGAATTGCCTCCGACATTAGGTTGTGGGGAGTTTGCTGCTGTAAACAGGACCTGGAGATCGTCACATGGTTATTTGTTACACTGTTAACTGTCTCGACAACAAAGGTTCTTTCAGTTTCTTCTATTTTGATTTTATCAGGTGACTGAAGAAAAAACTCAATGAAAGTAAAGTGGAAATGACATAACATTATTCTAGAGAAAGACAACTGAAAACATGATTCATCTTGAAGAAAGAAAAATATAACTTACCAATGAGTTTCTCTTCCAGCTGTTTACCCATCCTGTTTATAGTGAAGCTGGTTGTAGCAGCATGACGACCTCCGAGAACGTCTTCGTGGGACTGAGCCCTCTTGTTGACTAACCCCGGGTCCTCTGCAGAGAAACACACACAAACAAACACGTTACCACTGAAATGCAGCCATTCTTAATTGTGTGTGTAGATTCTTGTTCATGTGTGTCAACAAAAGCATCATATACATGTTGACTAATAGCAAATACTATGTGTTATACTGCACAGGGATCGAGGGTGCATACTGGTGGCAGGCGATGGACAGGAAGTGCTCTTGCTTCGCAGCTTCTTCAGAGCGTTGACCGCTACGTTGAGGTAGATGTTCTTACTGCTACTGCGCTCGTACACCAGCTTCTCCTCGTCAAGGGCCTGAAACAGTAAAGCTTCTGTCAAATCCACAACTTGTTCACCTGAAGACCGTATTGAATGCCCTCCTGCATTCAAGACAGGGTACTATTATACAAGGTTTATAAGTTGGCTAACAAACATCCATCTCTGGGTGAACTGGGTTTTAATCTTACCATCTGGAAGGCAATTTTGTTTGATGGGCAAAATTTGACACATTCGTCTATGAAAGTGTTGAGGTAGCGCTGGCGGACGTTGTTTGGAACTTTGGCCCCAAACTCAATGGGGAGGGTGGGGCGCTTCATTGAACTACTCTGAAAAGGTCAAAACAGAAAGAGAACATTGAGTGAATGAGAGATTAAATCACTTACAACTCAAGCAAACATTTCTCTTTAGAGAGGCGGCCCACCTCTGCCAGTAAATTCTCAAGGTTATGCTCAACAACACAAAGCCAATACTTAGAAAAACAACCAGCGGCAGCATTACATTCTGTGCCCTGTGGATACCTTCATGGTGGGTGTGTGTGCCACCCTCCTCTGCAGGACTGTGGACATAGTCTTTGGCAAGATGCCAGCGATGGTTTGGGCCTTGACAGTCTGCTGGGTCTGGCTGGGGGATAAAACTCGACTGGCAGCTGGTTTAACATCTGCAGGACCTGATCAGACACACACAACTTTCAACTTAAACAGTCCCGTTAAGAAATGATCAACGGAAAGCAATGGCATACTTGTGTAAAAACAAAAACAAGAGCTGAATCCTGCTACAGCATAGAACAGTGGAGGCACTCGTACTTGTTTTGGAGGATGTGGGCTGTGGACGGTGAGCTATTCTCTTCTTCTCTCCAGAAAAGGGGCTGGACCTCTGTGAGGCAACTTTGACTGAGGCAGAAATCTGAGCCGCTTGCTGCTGAGCCATCTGCATGCGCTTGTAGCAGACCTCCTGAGCTGAGAGTCTCTTGTTTGGTCGAGCCACAGTCGTAGAGTCAGTCTGGTAAAAACACAAGCACATTTAATCAGAAAGTTCTTAATACAGATATGACGCTGAAATGACACGGATTTAGTCAAGTTATTCTTTAGAAATGAAGTCTGTGACTCCTAGGGGGTTTTGGTGAAAGGACCTGCAAATGTGCATGTTAGGTACCAAACTGTACCATTATGTCATGGTGCATTTAGTAGAAGCTACTTCCCTGTAGAACATATGACTCCGGTAATTAATTATGTACTGTTTTATGGACCTATGTTTAGTTTAATTGGTTAATATATATATTATAATAACAGGAGTAAAGCCGGTTATATTTGCAATAATTACCAGCAAATTAACAGTTAATGTATGATCAGTTATGAAACACAAAATACTGGTTTTCAATCCATAACCTGAACTGTGAATATACCTCAAAAATGACAGGGCAGAAAAAACTAAAACTGAAATAAACTGGCCTTTCATGACGTGTCATCAAAGGAATCCTAATAAAAGATAATTAGACTGCCAAATATCTCAGCTGATTGTTTATGAAACAGATGATTGCGTACTGTCAAAACAGATGTTCTATTTAAGTAATACAGCATGAACAAGTGGAAATCCCCAACTTCATCTCTACAGCGCCGACATTTTCATATTGTTCTTTTGATGTGTACACTCTTGTTTTAATGTAACTGTGCAGTCTTCCTGAATGATCACCAGTACTATCTGTGATAGTAAAAAAAACTTTATAAAACTAGTCAGTGATGCTTTTCCTACTACTGGCTTCCATGTGCATGCTCGCAAAGACAGGAAGTGAGTTTTCAACACAAAGACATTCAATGTGAAGAATAACAACAAAGTTTTTATAGATTGATTAAGTTTGACATCAAGCGGTAATAACAAAACTGCTTATCGAGCAGACTCTATGTCATAATACTAATTTGATGCACTATTGAATATATTAGCTACTTTACAATCTAATTTTGTGCATTCCCCTGTGAAGTTTACTCCATTAAAACGATTACAGTTCTGTACACAAACTGTATACAATGATGTTGTTGATGGCCGTATCCTGGGATAAAGGGATATTCTGTGTTTACCCCTCCTGACTGACTGCCTCATGACAGCATTGAAGGACAAGTCAAGGTGACACACTTACACTTCCTTTGGCAACCAAATGGGAGACTCTCTTCTTTTGACCGGGAAAGAGAGTGGTTAAAGTGCTCTCTGTGCTTCTCTCCTCCTCTGAATGCCTAGATGGCTAAAAGGGCACAACATAGCATGTTCAGCTGGCATTTGCAAAATATGACAATTAAAAAAAACAGTGTGTGGTAGATGAGCAAGAAAACAGAAATACCTGTTTTGTTTGCCTTCCCTTGTCTTCCGTCTTCACGTCCTTGGATTCATTGAAGATCCGCAGACACTCCTCCATGGGATCCGAGTCAAAGTCCAGATCATCCTGGAAACTAGAGAGGTCGATTGCAGCATCGTCGACCCCGTCGTTGCCTGCCCCGCCGCCCTCCACACCGCGGTCACCCTCATCGTCAGAGGAAGACAGAGTCAGCTCTGACGCTTTCCTCTTGTTCAGACGGCCTCTCTTTAAAGCATCAGCAGACTTTCTCACCAGCACTTCTTCAAGTTCTTCATCATCATCGTCGTCGTCGTCATCATCCACCACTATGGGTTCAACCTCCTCTGGGCTTTCATCTCCAAATAGATCAGCGTGGCTAAGACTCAGACTTCGCCGTTTCTCCTCTCGCCTTTTACCATTTGGTGAGCTTGTGTTTTGCTTCACCTTGTCTTTACTGTTTGCAGAATTCCCTTTATTGTTAATACTGCTGCTCCCACTACTTGAACTGCTTTTATTACTTTTCTTTGCATCCTTTTCTCTTTTACTGCTGTCAAGTTTACCATTTTTGTGTTGGCGGTCCTTGCTGTAGTCCTTTTCCTTCTCTAATATCTTGGGTTTCTTGCTTTCCCTTGCACCATTTTCTGTATCTTTAACTCGTTCACTTGAGTCCATTTTTACTTTTTCCACAGCTTTGACCCTACCATCTATTCTCGTTTTGTCTCTGCCTTCCCTCTGAACTTTATCAGGGGTCTTACCCTTAACTGTGATTTTCCTATCGTCTCTTTTTCCATGACTCTTGTTTTCCTTCTTTGCATAGTCTTTGTTTGAGTTCTTAATTGACCCTTTGTCTTTACTGCTGCTACTACTACTCTTAGTGGCAGTTGTTTTGTTATCAACTTTTCCAAGTTTAAGCACTTTCTCAAATGTGCCACTTTTCTCGTGACTAGTTTGACTAGCCACCTTTTTTCTCTCTAAACTGTCCTTTTCTTTAATCTCTTCCTGGACGTCTGAGTCCCCGGCCAAGTCCTCCTGATTCCTCTGTGTCAGTGCATTTAGCTTACTTTCAGTTCTCTCTTCTCTCTCCTTCCCCACAGCATTCAAAAGTGACCCTTTGTTGCCTTTTCTCTGCTGGAGACTGCTAAGCAAGGTGGGTCGATACTCTGTTCCAGAGCTCTCCCCATCAGAGTCAGAGAAAGTGTACTTTTTTGGGTCTACACGCATCAATAGTTTGGGCATCTTTCTCCGTTCCGTCTTAACAGCTTGTGCACCCCTGTCATTCTTGCTTTTCGCTGCGATTCCTGCCATGTAGTTGGACATCGGATCATACTCCATATCTGTAGATGGTTTTGAATTGTCCACTGTGTATTTACACTTAGAGGAGGATGTGCTGTTTGAGTACTTTGGACTGGTGGGAGGCGAAGGGAGTTGATGTTTGTGTGTCCGAGATAAAGGCTTTCTCACTGAAGTAGGTACATATTCCATGGAGTTACTATTGTTCCCCTGATTGTCTGCATCCAAGGTATACTTACTGCAACTAGGGGTCGGATTATAACCTCCAGATGTCATCTGATAACTCCCAGGGTCATAAGCCATGTGTGAAGGTAGGGTTTTACTTTTAACAACATCAGATGAAGATTCTTTTTTACTCTCGCTGGGATTGTATGGTTCATCCCCAATCCGAGAAAGCTTCCTCTTCTCCCTCTCCACCTCGCTGCGGACCTCCTCGATGGCCTTGTTGACCATATCCAGAGCCCCATTGAGGTCTCCCGAGTCCGCAGACGTTCCATTCTCCTGCACTTGGGGTCTCACAACTTCTGGGTTGAAGGGATCATAACCTTGTTCTGGAGGAATGTATGACAAAAAAATATTTTGAGATTTACCAATTAAATAATAAAAAGGTTCACTTACTAGCTTTTTGGGAGGGCCACACAATCAAATTTCAAACTTTGCAGCCAATACACAGATTTTAGCTTTGGGAAAATTTGCAAATTGGTACTGGCAGACTTACTCTTTGAGTTTAAGTTTAGATTGAGGCCTCCTTACTTGTAAGCACTCAATCTTAAAATACATACAGTGCATGACAATATGCAACTATACTACAAGCTCGGATGGCCCATGGCTGAATCTGAGTCTCAATAATCTATCATTTATGTTGGTGTATACATTATCTGGTACCTTATTTTTTGTTGTTGGTGCAACGTTTAGTATCTAACGTTGGATGTTCATAATGTATATAGTAATAGGTAGTAACTCTTAATACTATATACATCTGTTGTTTTGACACTTCCTTGTGTGGGCTCAATACATCTTGCACTTCCTTGTAATACCTCAGTTTACAGAAACCATGGGGAGACTATCCTCACTATGCGCCAATCCACTAACACACACACGTCTTCGCTGCCAACTGAAAGAGCGGACACAAAGTATTCAAGTCGGGACTCAATTGAAGAAAACCCGGCACCTTTCTTTGCGGAATGAAGGTCTCTTTGATTTTTAACATCTGCTGGTGCTCCGTAGGACGCCCGTCTCTGCTGGCTGTGCCTGAAGTGGCAGTACGGTCTATTACACCCATTTCTGCTTCCTTTGCCCTCGCTGTAGTCCGGGTAAAACGGGCAGTCAATGCCTCGGAAGAAGCCGGTGGATCTCAGCATTATGCCCAGATGTTGCTCTCGTGCCCACTTGAACACGCTCGGCCGCTTTTCAGTGTAATTATTGTCGTAGAGCAGGAGCTTGAAGAAGCGACAGAACAATAACAACGTCCCTACGGCGCCATGTTGGATCGGTTGGAGACGTGAAATCTCGCGCGAGTTCACACGTCGCCCTGCCTGACGTCACGGGTCGTAAACGTTCCGGACACAAATGTAACGTTACGCGACTCAAGTGAATCCCGGGACGCCCAATAGGTAGCCAAAGCAATTTAATAGTTGTACTTTCAAACAAATTACTTTTAATGCGATGTAAATACCGTTTGTTCAAGGTAAAAACCCTGAAGATTAATGTGCCGTCACTTTATTCAGTGCACGCCATGTCTGAACCTCTACTAACCATCAGCTCAGTGCTCGCACTGCCAGACTCATGAGGGCACCACGTTCTGAAACAGTTAAGAGTCAAGGCTTAGTCAGCGTTGCCAAATAAGGACACGTTTTCAACATTTTTATTTCACAATAATCCATCATGAAGTTGTCAAACGGTCCAAACAGATGAAGGACTGAGGATACGTTTATATTCTGACAGGAGGCCTGGACATTTCTCACAAACATTTTATGACATGCCAGTAGGAAAAACCACAGGTGTGTTTAACATTAGAGACTGCGTGCTCAGGGGAGGCCCACATTAATGTTTCCTTTATTGACAAAATGACAGTAACATAACATCTCGGTAAATCTTCCATCGCAAGCCAGCTGGACAATTTTCCACTGTTCCTCAGCAAGTTGACTCATAAGCAGCAAGGTGATGGTTGAAAATGTACAGCCTGAGGACAAGAAATCATAAAGACTACAACATTTCATGTAGCATGCAATATAAATATATCAATTTTGACACAAACAGAAGCAATGAGACAAAACAGTCATGGTGGAAGTCTTGCAACATGTTAAACTAAAATGGTGAAAGGACAATTTTAAAAAGGAATAAATCAGTTCTGCTTTTCCTCACACAATTCAAAACATTGGCTGTGGAAAAGGTCCATTTCTAAACATGAAAACAGTTTCCACTTTTGGGAACTTGCCTTTGAGTGCAGAGAATTTTGAAACATAATGGTTTTGCCTCAACTCGCTAAATACAGCCGCAAATGAAAAATAATTCCTGAGAGTTCAAATTAAAAAACGGGTCGGTCTGTGAAATCAAAGTTTCCACACATTAGCTCATGTTTTTAAATTATTTGACTAAGCAAATATCTGACATTGAGTAAACACATAAGTAATAGGCAAAATAATTCAAACTTTACCACTTGTATTTATCCATCCAACAAAATGTATCTCTTTTGTTGATGTCCTAAGCTTAGAAAAAAACAATTTAAACTCTACATCTGCTTCCTAATGCTCCACAATACCTACCTCCAGCTCGACTCTCAAACTTCAGCCTAGCTCTTGCTCAGGCTTTTTGTGCTTACAAACAGACCATGTGATCCCAGTCCTGATCATCATGACTTTCAGGTGTGCTGGGCAAGTAATCAGTGACGTCATGATTAGCCCTCTGCAGCCACCAAACTCTTGTCTTCAAAAGTCAACTCCACAAATGTGGTATTGTATACCAAATAATGCTATTTTAAACTCTTGTTAAATTGTTTAAAAACAATAAATATCTCAAATGATTGCACATATAACTATCTTTATAAACCCATGATATATATGTTTGGTCCTTTGGATAATATAGGTGTATCTCTTTTTTGCTGCTATTAGTGCAGAAATTAAAACATTTTAATTTAATAAAGCTTGATTGATGTGACCTGTTTGTACATTTATTCTGGTCCTTTTCCACAACATATGCACAATTATTAAAAAAAACATTTCCAAGTAGTAAGATGGCCTACTGAAATTAATATTAGATTACATTAGATAATATTTGTTAAAGAGGAATGTGTGTCAAAATAGCCTTTTAGATAAAAAATAATCTTGCTGCAGAGATGTCCTGGGGAATTATCATACCCTCAGATATGACTATCAGTCAAATACATTTCAATTAGATAGTTTTTGATTGTTCATTGTTGAGCCCAACTTCTGTTATCACTGTTTCATGGGTGGGAAGTAGCCTTGTATAAAACATAAATAAAAAGCAATCGTTTTTTTAAGATTGAATACATCTGCGTATTTAGCCGAATGTTTGAAGGTGGAAGTTTTAATCTCAAATGGAAACGCAGACAGAATAATAAGAAAACAGAAAACACAGGGCCTATTTAATTAAGACGTCTTTTAACATTGACATGTCACACACAAATCCCCAGGTGTAAATGATCGAATGAATGCTACTTCATGGTGGCTCACTGATCTAGAAGGGAGCCATCGTTAGTGACACCTGTGTCGTTCCTGCTGCGTCAGAGTGTCTGCTGGGAGAAAAGCTCAGCATCAGTGCATGAACTGTTCCTCTCATGTGTGACTGTTTGGAGTATTAATCTTGTGAAAAGATGAGATGAAAAAGGAAAACCAGGTAAGTGCAACGCTTAATTACTTCACTGTTCTTGTCATTTGTGGATTGAGATGTGGCATTACAAGAATTTAATAATTTCCCCAAGAAAGTTCACAGAAAGATGTTAAACCTACCACTGAGACTGTAAACTCACACTGGCCGTCCACTTGAGGCTCCAGTACACGTGGAGCTAAGCATCCTCTTAAACAATGAAGCAGCGGCTGAACGGTCTCAAGGACTCATTTATATCATATTTAGCTATAACCAAGACAGAAATGAAAGCAATATTCCCTTTTTGTAATGTGCTAACTTCATCCCTATCAGTTAATATAATTCACTTATTTTGTTTTGCACTTTTCTAACATTGACAAATGAAAAAGGAGAACAGCAGCCAATAGAGTTTAAAAATGAGAAACATTAATCACATTACAATATGTACCAAATTATACAAGAAAGACGTTAGTCAGAAGATCCCCATTTTATAATTGACTTTCTACATACGCAGTGCATGAATAGATTTCACTTGCCCACCTTCAGATCTAAGATTTGAATCTCATGACTTGAAATCTCATGATCTGTGGCTCTCACAAGGTTGATCTGTTGCCTTTTATGTACCGTTTGGTGTATTCAAACAAAACAAACTTCTCTTTTGTAGGTGTTTGTCAGATCAACTCTTATCTTCATAGAATAGTTCATTATAACCAAAGCATATATTTTCAACGTACTCTGTGCAGTGTGGTGCATCTGCGAGAAGTCTCCGCTGGAGGGAGACAAACTCGTGTGAAGGTGCTCCTCCGTCTCGTGTCCTCTGGTGGTTGTACAGAAAATCCTCTGCAGTTGCATCATTTAATTTCCTTCTGCCTTGTGACGTTTGCAATGTTGAAATAGAAGTTATGCAATAGGCAGGCTGTTTTTTGTGTAACAGCAAATAAAACTAATGGTAATGACACCTAAAATATCAATGTGTTCACTGTGGTAAAATATGAATTGAGCTGAAATTCTTTGTTTTGACAATTGCTACATATTTTAATCCCATTCAAATGCTAACTATGCTAGTTGCTGCTACAGTGTGAGGATTTGCTATGTTTTTATTTATTTGAAAGTACATATTGTGTTGGACTTTGTTTCTTTTAGATTGAATAGACTAAAAAATGAATTTATAAATCATTAATAAATGTGCAGTACCACTAATAAAAAGAACAGAGCGCACAGACACATTGGTGCCAATTGGTCTCCTGGTCATTTTTATTATACTTTTCATTGCTCATTCACATCAACCAACCCCTTGTGTATCTACATAAAAAGATTAGCAATGTTTCTTCAGACATTTTAGTTGATACATCAGGTTTAATTTAACCACAGGAAAGCAAATCCTGACACGAAGCAGTGTTTAAATGACACACTGGCATTTAGCCAATTCAGCAGAAATAATTTTGTATTTCCAGGCAGCTCGTGCGGTGGCACACTGGAGCTGCAGCTCTTGCAGCAGGTTGCATCAGTCTTGCCAGATCAGGTCTGTGCAGCTGAACTGCACCGCCCCCCCAGCTCATGACTAATGAGATGAAAACACCTTCACATATCAGATTGTGAGGAGACAAGTGAGCTCATACCACCAGCCAAGGACATGTGACATGGCTCAGTTATCAGGCAGTTTCTGATTAGGGGATTTACAGCACAGAATCAGATGAAATGGCCTCAACCTTGGCCAATAGATAAGACTGCTAGTTAATATGAAACTAGAGATACAGCCCTTTAAAAAGACAGCACAACAAGTAGACAACTGTAGTTCAAAGCATTTTATTGCATTTTTTTTTTTATAGAAAAACAATACAAAATTCTGTAGCAACTGTCAGGTTGCCTTGCGTGAACTGCAATCATTCACATGGTACAGTAAAGTGCTTATTTTAAATCAAAAATATTTGGATTTAAATGATGTATTTATTTTTAATTTCTTCCCATGAAGACAATGTGCTTGGGGTGATTCAGTTAAAATCTCCATTCATTAAAAATAAAGAATCGAGGACTGAATCAGCTTAGACAGAATAACCCACACCATGTTCATGAAATGAACCACTTATAAAACATTTGATCAATGTTGCTGGATTGTAAATGCTTTTGCCTGTGGGCTACATTCAAATCATGGGGAGGTTGATGGACTGTCCATTTGAATGACTGGATTTTAACACTTCCTTACTTCAAAACATACAATATAAAAATCGCAAGGCTTAAGGATATAACTTTGTCCCGTTGTCCCCCCCAATAAAAGGCAGTCCAAAAAGCTACTGCCATTTGACAAAAGTAGAAATGGTCATGACCAAGAAAACTCTGATACCATTCAGGATATTAAAGAGTATGGCCAAATTCTGTGCGTTTGAGTATCCAACCCCATCAAAAAAGTAGGGACTAACTTGTTTGATGCTCAACGGGGAGAAAAAGGCAGAACACTGAACTGTATAGGTATTTTCGAAACCCCAAGATGGCCTTGATCAGCTTAATGCTTTGAGATTACCGATAGCAAAGCAGTTTCCCAAATAGAAGAAACAGCTGCATACACAAATTCAAGTAAGTCTTATTATAAGACATAAAACCCCCATAATGATGCATCTGTAGAAAGGTTTGTAGAACTATTACAGTGTCCTTTTATCAGCATAATGACAGAGCAATTTCCAGAGTACCGTTGCTGCATTGCTGGCAACAGGACATGGACAATCAGAAGTCCCCACCTCTCACTGCTAGGTGATGATCGCATGTTCAATGTCATGACTTGAACCCTCTTTGGTGAAATGGCTACAGTGTGGTGAGACCTCGTCACCTGTCCATTTCCTGTCTACTACAGAATGAGCTTTAATTTAATCTGAATTTAAAATAAAAGATTGCCAACTCTTGCACATAAACGAAAACAATTTAACTTAAAAACTTCACTGGGCATGAACGCTCCAGATCAACTAAACAAACTCTTTCCATATCACCTCATACGCCACATACTCTGAATTTTTAAAACACAAAACAAGGAAAACATCCGGTGTTTCACCTGTACTAAACAGCACCTGCATGAAAAAATAAAATCACCATATAGAAAATAAGAGCTTATTAACAGCCATACAAAAAAGGAGAAAATAAAAAGAATCAGTGTGGCACAATGACATGGAGTTTTAAAACCTGAAAAATAAAGTAAACTTAATACAGCTACATGTCTGTGGAAGACTTTTTCTAGTTTCTTTTTGTGGAATGTTTTTCCTTTTTTAAGTTTCTTTTTTGAAAAATCTCATCTGCTTATTTTGTAATTAATTTTTTTGAAAAGTCTCAAACACTGAATCTTTGGGGGGGATAATGATGAAGAAACGACACATGGGTCCCACTGGCCAAAATTGCTTTTTCAAACCCCTGAAAGGAGTTTCAACCTTTACTGTCAAAAATAATCAAGGTTCAATCTAATGTATCAATTGATTTGTAGAAACAAAAATTAGAACAAAAAAAAATAAGTTCTTGTTTTGGCATGGGGACATTTCATGAATTCTTTACAATGAAAGTAACAGACCCAATTTCACTTGCCTAGCCATTTAACTTGCATACAACATACCAGATATACTTCAGAGCTAGCTCAGAAGTCTAGTTTTGGGGTGGCCATGCATCATAACACAAGTAAAATAGCTTAATTCAATACCATTTAACTTGACTGATGGTCTCAAAACACCAAAACAATTTAGCCACAGATAATTTGGCATATATGTTCATGTGATACACTGTATGAATGGGTGAAACAGTAATTCACGGCTGGCTGGGTACAGACATTCCTTGCTCTCGGAGCATTAAGTGCGTGGTCACCAAGCTAGATGAGAGTGTGTGTGTGTGTGTGTGTCTCTCTCAATTATAATCAGAGGAGGCTCAGTGTTGAGGAATTTATCTTAAATGGAGACAAAAAGCGTTGAAGTCCCCAGCCATATTAATGGACCGCACCAGGCACGGACAGCATTGGCTTACAGCCTTTCCAACCCCTTATACTGAATCCCTTTAGACAGGAACCGCCTTCATCTTGCATAAGCTTGTACCCATGTGCAGATGGGCCATTACATGCACATTCAGGTAAAGAAAACATTCCAGATAACTTAATTCACAGTGAATCCAGTTGTAACGTGGGAGCAGCACAACAGGTTGTCCTTTGGTGTCTGAGCTTAGTTTTGAAGACAAGTATTCTGCTTTCTTCTAAACTGAGTTTTATGAAGAAAAGAAAAAAAAGAGAACATAACTTTCAAAACATCTCTCTCAAAAATCATAAACTGGCCCTCCTCCCCAACCTTGACATGCACATGTGTGTTTGCTATATGCAGGCCTTGGGCTGATGTGCTTCAGAAGTGCTGCAGAAGGGCAGAAGGCATTTAGAGGAAGGGCTGCAAGCAGCATCTCCCTTTACAGCAAGGCAAGAGAGCCCGAATGGCAGAGGAACCAAGGCCAGCTAGAGTGAGAGAGGGGGGCCAGGATTGAGGAGAAAGAGTCTTGGGGTAGTCCTACATCTGGACTTTGATCTTAACGGAAGGTCGGAGGTCAGGATTGACAATTTCAGGCACAGTCTCCCATAATAACGAGAGGGGCCAAGAGCTGACGAAGCTCTGCAGCAGAGACGGGACCTCCCTTGAGCTGGCTGCTTTGCTGCCTGCGCTTGGCCAGCTTTGAGTTGGAAAGAAGAGAGAGGCGCACAGAGGAGCCAGTAGCAGTAACAACAAACGGGACTTCCTGCTGCTGCTGGTCTTCGATGCCATCTTGTTCAGCCAGCTGCCGGTTCACAGCCATGGCTTTGTCGGCAAAGAATGTCAGATCCCTGGCATTGCTGGTTCTAATGGAAGATCAGACACAATAAAGGTTAAAATATTTTAGGTCAAGTATACAAAGGAATACAGTCTGTTCCAGCTGTAACTAACGTTTTCTCACCTTTGATGCAGGATGGATGTTGGTAAAGTGTCAGATGCACCCTGAATACAATTAAAATAGAGTTAAAAATGCAGTACTTACTAACCCTAAACATAAAGTGTCTGTAAAAGACATGCAAAAGATGATTTTTGACTTACCCCCTGGACCCAGACGTGCTGCAACACCTGGCGGGCACTCATGCGGTTTTTGGCGTCCCGAACCAGAAGTTTGGATATTAGTTCTTTGGCACTTGAGGAGATGTGAGCCCAGTCTTTCTCTGGAAACTCGTATTTTCCTTCCTGGATACTCTCAAACAGTGTGTTCTAGAAATGGACATTAAAACATGCATCAGGTACTTTAACCTGGATGGAGAAGATGCATTGTTTAGGTTACACTAGTGCCCTATAAAACGGACAGAGAAAAACTGAGGGCTGAATTATTGTGTCAAATTCTTACCTGGCAGGTGTGGCAGGGCTCCCCTAATTCCCAGCCACAGCCACCTCCACAGCGGCCTACAAAGGGTGGATAGCCACTCAGCATGATGTAGAGGATGACTCCAAGGCTCCACAGGTCACATCGCTTGTCGTAAATTGTGGCTTCCTCACTGAAGGCCTCAACCACCTCAGGGGCCATGTACTCTGCTGAGCCACACTGAAACCAAACAGACAGGTTTGTTAGCCCCAAGGATGACAAAAAGCAGAAAGCTGCAACTACAGCAGGGGCTGCGGCCCACATTCTTTCATTCAGCTGATACCTTGTGGTTGCAAGTGTAAAGGCTTAGTGCCTTCTCTTGGGCTGTATGGTGGGAGGGGGGCAGCCTATGTGACAGTCACATGCTTATGCGCAGAAATGGATTAATTTAAGATGTGCTATACAGCTTCTCTCAATGTGTTAAAGGAAACCCAAGTAGGAACATTGTGTACAATTACATATTAAGGGTAGAGGAAGGGAGGGCTACACTATAAGGTTAGTGTGCATAGGCAGCAGCAGTGACTCACTGCTTTGACCCTCCAGCTGTACACAAACCAGGCAGACTAGGCTGAGGGCAAGGGTTGGCTCAGCGCTGACAGTACCTTGTTATGTAGCTAAGAAGGAAATTAGGCCAAACACTGAGCAGGGGAAAAGAGGATTGGTTGTCCCGCGGAGGCAGAGACTGGGCTGAGCCCTCGCCGGTTACGCAACTTAGAGACAAACACCAAATGCTGTTTAATACTTTAGGAACAGGACGCAAATTTCATTTTTGCCTTATTGATTCTTTAAGATTTCGAGAGGATGTTCTAAATATAGACAACTACTGGTATAGATTCTGAGAACCTGTTAGTACTGTATTATAAAAAGTGAGGGCCTGCATCCTGACCTATATCCTTCCTTCCATCTGTGGGCAGGTTTACATTGAGCGGGCATCCATTGTGGCCTAGTACCATATCCCAGCTGTCTCAACACCTCCTCCACCTCTCTGGACCCTTATGTAATGAAATTTGCTGCACAGGAATCTCATCTCAGACAAAGCTGCTTCTGTCGGCGGCAAAAAATAAAAAACAACCCCCACGTCCCACCCCCCCATCAACATGTCTGGGACGACTGCCCCCAAGATTCAGGCCAAATGCAGCTGCCACAGTAATAAAAAGGCAGGCACAAAAGAATATTTTGCCTACCAAGGTGCCCCACAACTGAAGGGCAATGCAAAAGCTGTGTTTAACAAAGAAAAACAGCAATCAAGGCTAATCTTTCAAAGCCATCCAAATAATAAATAGACAAGTCAGGGTAAAGATAGCCAGTCCAGGACTATCGGGAATAAGAGCTGAAGTGGGGCAATAACAGCAATCTAACATTTGTCCTTCCTGTGCAAACACCTTCTAAACTTGCATCCGCCTTATCCTACTCAAGCTTTCATGCAGATAGTTGCTCATCAGCTGCTGCGGCCACAGGATTTGTTGGCATCGCAACCTGGGGCTTTCCTAAAACCATGTGACTAGTCAGGCCATACTGACACCACACGCCCCTGCTGTGTGTAAACTACAGGATTATCTGATGAGGCTTAAAGGAAGAAGACCTACTCAGTCGTCATGCAGCTGCACCTAAATCTGTGATGAGAGGCAGTCCTTTGATTTCTTTTAACCGTCTAAGCACCTCGTGTGTCCAGCCAGTTCCCAACTGCTGCACATGAGCATAGACATTTGTGCAGTCAGATTTATTTCATGCAGAGCAAACTGGTAGTTACTTGTGCAGAGTTTCAAGTAAACTAAAATTAGCTTTTTCCTAGAAAGGGCCCTTTTCTTTCCAGTGTACTAGAGAGCACATATCCACAGTCAACCTCTACGTTTTAAAAACAGCCCCTGGATATAGTTGATTTAGCACATTTACTTGGACCAGGAACATAAACACATGGAAAAGCACACCATGTTGTGCAACAGCAACTGTAGGAATGCGGGCAGGGGAGTGGGGCAATAGCGAGATGAAAATCAGATGACGTTGTTCCTGTGATCAGGACATAGAAAACAAGCCACAGCGCATGAGCAGACTAGCATTTGTCCCACCCAGTTACCCTCCCCCTCCCACTGGTCTAGCCAATAACATCTCAGTTGCTAGGTATAGGGGGAAAGACTAACATTTCTAGAACATGCCTTATGCACAGCCTTTGTATAATGAGCATAAAGAAAGCGCAGACAAGCACAAGCGGGTGGTTGGGGCCACTGGGTGGAGACTAAGCAGAAAGAGAGGGTGGATGTTTTTCTCTCATACCACAGAGAGAGAAAAAAAAAAAGGGAAATGAACAAGTTGGGTGTGTTTTGGTTTTGTTGCAACTTCATGCCCATGGCCTTGTGCGAGTCACAATGTGTTCCCTGCAGCATTCAAGGCTATCACATTGTGCTTTGTCCTCAGGTGTCAACTTTTCACTGAAAGTCTTGTAGTTATGTTCAACAAAACTTCAGGATGAAATGGTAAAGAAGCAATCCACATCAAATAAATAGGTGGACCTATCTGCACCAAACACACAAGATCATTTAGACCCAAGATCAAAGTCTGTAGACATGATACCTCAAACTACCTCCCCATCAAATAGTCCATAGGCTCCATTAGTTCTGTTATAAGAAGCTGAAGTTACCAATGTAGAAAACCCCCAGACCCACCATACATTCCTGCAGGCTAAACTACTATCCTTCACCTGCTCTGGTCCATCTATCACCCCCTTCCCCCCCAGACAGCCAGCAGACAGTGTGCGTGTTGACTCAGAAACGTTGCCAGTTTACCACTCTCCTCTGAGTTTGTAAGGGTCCCACTTTTCTGGGCAGTGTTTGCTTTGTGACGACAGCAGAAGAGCTAAACAATCATAACCCCTAAAACGTCAACATCCTCTTACTTATCAGTTGCAAATATTGAGGCCTTGAGTTAACTGAGGGATATGCATCTCAGTGTTGCTGATACATAGCATGATAAGGTAGGTAAAAGCTGCCAGATTGGGACATTCAGGAGGCAATCTATCATATTATAGATAAAGCGCCCAACACTGAACTACCTTAACCTCACAACATTTCCCTCTCCCAATCAGTGAGCTGCTTGCAGTTAACGCCACTGAAGAGTGCCCAATAGGCAAGCAGCCAGTCAAACTTGATAAAGGCATAGTTTTACAACCCGAATCTAACGTTTCGGCTATACTCGTACATTGTTGGTATGCATTTACCTACCATAGCACTATCCCATTTACATTTATAAAAAGTGCTGCAACCGTTTAGCAAAAAAAAACAAGCACAATATGCAGGTGGACTTACAGGAGTGAGGAGCTCAGGGGTGGAGATGGGTGAGCTGTCGCTGTTCAGCTTGATCCCACTGCCCAGGTCAAAGTCACAGATCTTGACCGGGGAAATCTGACAGAGACGAGTTCAGAATCATTCAATTAAATCTACGTTTGGATAAATTAATATCATTTTGCGTAGAATATGTACTTGTGGGGCCAGAGATTGACATTATTACCAAGGTTCATAGTCTCATCATTTTAGAGCACCATATAGCACTTAGTCATATTACAAGTTGCCTTTTGAACTAATTGGGCTCCAACATGTTTATGCTAAACTCACCTTGTCTGCACTCTTACAAAGAATATTCTCAGGTTTCAGGTCTCTATGTGCCATTCCTAAAAAAAAATAAAATAAAAAAAATATAAATAAAAAAAAAAGATAGGAAAGACAGTTTTAAAAACAAGAAATAATTTATTTGTCTACTTAATGTAAGCAAATGGGGCCTTATGTCCCATGGTCAATGAACAAAAAAAGAATGTGAAAATGTTCTGCAACTATGGTATAATTTTTGGTGATTATGAGAAGCAATAACATTTTGTCTAGGTGGCCTTACCCTTGTTATGCAGGAAATCTAGAGCACTGGCGATGTCCTGCACAACCACACTGGCTTCCTGCTCACTGAAGTGACGTCTCCTGTGAATGTGTGCCAAGATCGACCCTAACAGGGGCAAAATATTGTGAGCATATGAGCTGTATTTGCAAATAAAAAGCATACAACTAATGTTTTTTTCCACACAGACTAAAGACTGTGCACATATAATGCAGCTATAATTCACAAACCTCCTCTGAGCTTTTCAAACACCAGGTAGAATTTGTCTTCCTCTTCAAAGAACTCCACCAGCTCCAGAATATTGCTACAGAAAAGAAGAGAACGCTATGAGCCACAGTCATCTAAAGCGACATTTAAGTTGATTTATGCACCATTGTGTAAAAGCACTAAGTGGAAAGATCGGGTCGGTCAGTCTGTGGTACCGTCTCTATACATTTATCAGTTGGCATTACTTTAGTTGGTCATGACAAAAAGACATTACCTGTGGCCCTGGCACTGATAGAGCATCTCAACCTCTCGGAAGACACGGCTGCGGCTGTGACCCGGTCTCTTCTCAATGATCTACAACAGAACATTCAGTTTCTTTATCTTAATGCATTTCACTGAACAAATGAGTCTGGCTTCCATATTTTACACAGCAGTAGGAAGATCACAACTCTGAAAAATGTAGGTGCACCACATTGTTGCTGCATTTATAAAAGGTTTACGCTTAAACTGCAATTTCTGTAATCCAAGATTGACTAAGTTTTTGGTGCACAAGTTATTTTAAACAAAAGTAGACATTTATATCCATATATTTATTCATTACATTGTTTAAAAAGTTAGGAAAGTAATGCTTAAGGCAAGCCAAATATTAGCATCCACAAAGAGCTGACTCAGTGAAGTCAACCCAGTGAGGCGTAATGTTTATTAATTAAACAATCAGATTACTCTGTATTGACCAATACCCAAAGCCCAGGTATTGCTATTGAGACAGATCGTGAAACACTTAGTTATTGTTTGGGGTGAAACACAGGGTATACATGTCATATACCAAGTTTTGTAGCTAATTTCCTTCCAGTCCATAATTATCTTGCCTTCTTACCGTTATCCCACTCTGTGACACAGATGTAAGGATAGTATAACCAACTTTCAGTGCTGCCTGCCAAAACAGAGACAACAGAATGCAACAAGCCACGGCATCTCTATATTTAGCGCTTCACGTGTGACCCATATTTAAATCTTAAGTGCCCTTAAGGAGCCATATGTGTTCTTTGAAACATCTCAGGCTAATCCAAAACCGTTTACGAAAAAACTAAATATAACTTTGTGCTGCCTTGAACTAACCCACCACGGGGCCACCAGCTGCACGATGCCCCCGCTAAGAGCGACAGAAAGATAAACTGCTGACACTAAAGCAAAAAGGCCTGAATTTTCCAGCCCTAGTTGGTTATTGTCTGTTTGGGAGGCTGTGCATGTTTCTCTTCCTGGTAGTTGGATTACAGCTGCTATTGAAGCCCAGTGGGGCCAGAGATGCCATGTGTGTCTAGGATTAATAGACAGACAAGAGGCCGGTGAGCAGTCCAAAGCCTCTGCACTGTTCTAGTCTGAGTCAGCAGCACAAACAGCCCCCCAATCAGCTGATACTGAAAATTAATATAGCTGACAAAAGCATTAACATGATACGTGGGTATACAGTTATTAAAGTACTAGCTTTATGGTTGTTTATCCAGATAAAAAGATCAGAATCAACAACATGCTGCAAAACAAGGCGCCACTAAGTCATACTGCATGTTCATCAACCGTGGGTTGGTAAATGATACTTTTAAGGAGAAGGATTTGTGGGTGAAAAAGGGTTTCAGCCTTCTGCGCTGAAGCTTTTGTTGCAATTGCAACACAGAAAGCCCACACATGCAAGTCACCCCAGTCTGGAGGGGGAGGGGAGAGACAGGACATCTGGCAGTAGCCCCCCCTCAGACTCCTAAATGACCTCCAATAACTGCTGTTCCTCCTGTCTCCTCCCCCAGAACTGGAAAAGCCCCAAGGGATCTACCAAACCATCCCTGGGTAAACAACGCCACCAGCTCATGGCCACATGACAAAATGTGTGCTCCGATTCCTCTGAAATATTAAGTGGCATGATATGGACACTTGCCCAATGGGGAACCAGCAATGACCCGGCAACATCCCATCTCAAACATTAACAGAATTCAACCACAGTGAGTTGGGGGCCAATAATTTACAGTTCTACTTTCAGCAAAGAAAAAAAATTGTTTCTAAAAAAAGTGAGCAGTATATATACACAAAGCAGAAAAAAAGGAAGTTCCTAAGATTTGAGTCTTGTATTACAAGTCCACAGCCCATTTGGATGCAAAAACTTACTCAGCGAGGAGAACAAAGCAGTGTAAACACCCTGGGTCACAACCCTCACCCAGCGCCCCTCCTTCCGCTCTTTGTGGGTTTTGTTTTGGCACAGTAACCAGTACATTATGTTCTCACAACGAGCGTCCTCTGTAGGCAATAGGAGTAAAGAAAAAGGGGTGGGTGTATCCCTCCCAGCTCTGTGATTGGATGGCCATCTGTAAAAACATTGAGGGGAAGTGTGTAACAGCAGCTAGTGTTGCACACTCAGAAAAGACACAGGAGGAGTGCATCAGTAGCACAACAGATGAGCCTGCAGACATCCACTTTAGAAAGCAAAAGAAAAAAAATGAAAAGAAATATCCTTCTCTTCTAAAAGATTTCTGAAGAATGACCAGAGAAACAAGCAAACAGGGACCCAAAGACACATCCCGCAGCAGGCTTTTTTACATTTAGCACTTCAACCGCATATAATGGCACGGGGCTCCTTTATGTGCAAAGGCATTTCATTATTCCACTGACATCTCAAATTTAACCAAGTGCAGTCTTAGAAATGTAACGTCTCTATATTGATCACTAGCCATGGTACCCCTCGCAGACAACAGGCGAGTGCTATGTGGCAACGACGACATTAACAGACTCGTGAGACAGAAGCACTGACTTGCAGGAATCTAATGTTTTCAAATACAAAAACGGCCATGTAGCAAGTGTCTGCTTTTTTTTTTTTTTTACCTTGACAGCATACTCTTGGTTGGTGATGAGGTTGAAGCATGTTTGCACTCTGGCATAAGCCCCCTCTCCTAGCACCTCTTCATGTAGCCTGTAGACATCTGTGGCAGAGTGGCAGGTGTTAGGAAAATACTCAACTATATTGGAGCAGAATCTCTCCATATGAAAAAAAAAAAATTAATGAAGAGTTTTCCAACATAAATGATACTGGAAATAAAAGCCTTTACCCTCGAATCGTCCAGAGAAACTGTCAGTTGCCCTGCAACGCTTTTTCTTCTTGTTTCTCTTCTTGGCATCAGGGATGTCGATAGGCTGGCTGGAGGTCATTTCTGTCAAAATAGGAGCGCATAAATCATCATGTGCTAACGAAACACAACCCAAATTAACTCAAAAAGGAAAACAAAATGATATGCACAATGATGCTCAATTGGCAAAAACAGCCTCAATGAATGAACAGGGTAATTCTTGCAACTAAAGCATTGTTGACTATATTGACAAACTTCTGTTACAAGATTACAAAACACTCAAGTTAAATGTTAAATGTGTATTGTTAAATGTTAAATGTATGCACCTTCCCGCCAGGACAAATTCCTTGTATGTGTAAGCATACATGGCAATAAATGGTTCTGATTCTGAAGTTGAAATACTCACCATGTCTTTGGGAGGAATCAAAATTGAATGATGAATCCATGAGATGGGATCCATTTTTGGTGAAGTCGTCAGATTCGAAGGGATTTTGGCCCTAGAAAATACAAAATGTGCTTGTTAAAGTTAGAAACTTATCAACGATACATTTAAACTGAAAGTTGATGGTTGGAAACTTTTATAATCAATCGTGAATATGTGATGCACTCTTCCCAAGTAATGCAAAGGCCGACAGCAGTCCATCATAACAGGTTTCATTACTTTAATGACTTCATTACTGAACGTGCAACCAGGCCACACAGCATATTTGTCAGCCACGAGACGTGGGAGAGCAACAGATGTGTTTATATATAGCAAGGTGAGCTCCTCGCCTACATGCTGACAAATGGCCTCTGATTATAGAGACTTCCCAAAAGGCACTATGGTGGCAGCTCTGCATTTTCATCCTCAACCATCTCAAACTCACCTTGAAAGAGCGGTGGAATCCAGTGACTTCGGCGATCTTATTTTGCACCATATTTGCGTCGATTTGGGATGATGTTTTTGGCGGATATGCGGCGATAGGGGGGGGGGGGTATTTTTTCTCAATTTACACTTCTCCAAAACAGAAAGTAGTTTCAGAGAGAGAGTCGCAAGTGATCACACTGCGCTGTCTGGTCAGATTGCTGCGGCGTTTTATACGGGAGCCCTGCGGACAAAACACACACACACCGCAGCGTTACAAGCCACATACCGGATACCAACATACGTACAATCACCACAGTTTCGCCACGTTTAAATAAATGCTTTTTCTGCAGATTGCAGACTGACGTGAACTGATATTCGCCACACGTCCCAGAGGCAATAAAAACAATGAGGGTGCAACAACAGCTAACCTAGCTAACGCTAGCTGCCGTTACAGCGCCATGTTTATTAACCGTTAAGTCTGCTACAGCCGTTTACATGGGACAAGTGTGGAAGATGTGAAACACAACTCATTAATATACTAACGCTTGGGTAAGATAAGCACATTTATTGGAAAGCCGCGCTGTTTTTAGTCCAACAATGACGGCAGTCATTTAAGCGACCATCAAGTTAATACTGTGACGTCAGTGACGTTTTGCGAGAAGAACTGTTCAATTTTACATTTTCAAAAACAAGTGGCTGAATTAATAACCGCTATCCAAACAAATCTCTATTTATTTTTTTACTCACCCCGTTGTTAATTTTATAGCTCCAGTGTTGGCGTCGTTGTTTGACCCGCTGCTTCACTAGCCGCAGAGGACGGTGGAGGGGGATAGCCTGATAGTGAATGCGTGGAAGGTGGTGCTGGAGCAACAGCGGAGGTGTTTTTATTACCTCCCTGCTGACTCCTCCTTGTCTCCTCCCTCCGCAGGACTGCGTCAACAGAGCGGCTGCGTCACGTGCTTTCTGGAAACGGATATGGCGGCTCGGTCCCATTTCGTTTTTCTGCAACAATGTTACTTAACACTTCTCGAGGTCAGACGCATAAATAGCTGCCCGACGTGGTACAGAAATCGTAGAATAAGAAATTACTTCATTAAGTATGCGATTTAAATAGTTTAATATCTACTTGGGTGAATGTCTGACCGTCAATATGGGCGACAAAGATGGAACACACACGAAATGGTACCCAGCCAGTGAGCTCTGTTTTTGTTCTATGGGCTTTATCATAAGATAGAAGAAAGAAAGGCCGTGTACGTGCACATCAACACTGTCAGCACCCACGGCTGTTCCGAGAAAGATTGATCTCAATGGAGGTGTAGAGAGACGGACCAACACGTAGACAGACCAGATCCCTCAGTTTAAAATTATAATATCGTTGTGCTGCTGTCACTGGACGTCAAGGCCACGTTAAATAGGAGCTAAAGCTATCTTCAGCACAAACACGCACACGCGCACAAGCAGTTTCAGGTTCTGAAAAGAATATGCCTCTACGAGTAAAAGGCTTGCACTATAAATGTTACTGAAGTACAAAATGTACCAGTTTCAAAAGTAAAAGTCAGTTATGGTATATTACTGGATTGTACTGATTACTGGGAATGCAACATTTTAGTTGTGGCTGCTTGAAGTAAGATTGCATTTATAGTGTTACTTCTTACTGTTGGGTAGTTTGATGACATATCCGATTTTATAAGATGATCTCTGTTTTATATGGTAAACCTACAAATATATAAAAAATAATCAATAACTACAGCTGTAAAATACATGCAGACAAGTAAAAAAAACAAGGAACTATGAAGTACTTAAAAAACTGTACTTCAGTGCACTATAGTTTACACCACTGGATGCAAAATAATCTCCAACATTTGGATTTCATCAGACTAACTTTGATAGATATTAGTCCATTTGCCCAACAAACACATGCACACACACACACACACACACACAGACACACACACACACACACACACACACACACACACACACACACACACACACACATACACGCACACACACACACACACACACACACACACACACACAAAAGTGAAGTGTCACAAGGCAAACAAAGCACACTTTGAAGCCATGGGGCGGCTGTTCAGACGAGGTGAAGATGCGGTCTCATGGTTGTGATAATGAAAGAAATCTACTCTGATGATGTAGAAATGTGTGATCTTTTCACCCATCTGCTAATTGTGAAACGCCAACGCAATATTGCCACAGACATGACAAATCCATACAGTATTTTCAGAGATTAAAGGCAATGGTAATTTGACAGAGGCACAGTCGTGAGATGGCAAAAGCCTTTACCTCTTATTAATTAGTTAATTATTTTACAAGAATCAGGCCAGATACAGATATTAGAAAATTACTACATGTTGCATTATATGCCAAGAAGTGTAAATGCTTTATTGTACCATGCCCTTTGTTGTCAAACTGTACAGTATGTTCTCTTTGATTTGTTTTGTTAACTATTTATCACTGCACATAATCTCTTCTCCACTTGCTCTGTATATCAGGGATGTATTGTTTATTAAAGGTGTTCAAGTTAAAACCATGTACGGATTGTTTTCCAGGACTCAACTGTCTTGTGACCGGAGGCTTTCTGCCTCTCCTCCTCCTTTCACCTTCTACCCCTAAAACATAAGCCCAATGATAGCAAACATTACGCAAGTTGTTGGCTGACTATCCCTAGCTAGGAGCAGATGGTGTAGTAGGTTTAGTAGGAAAACAAGATCACATGTCGAAGTGCAAGGGGCGGGTCTGTGTGACTATCGGTCAAAAAGAAGAGGGAAAGGCCATCATAAATACCTTTATGATAATACCTTCAGGTGGCAACAACCTCACTTCTGATGTAAATGGCACTCATTCAGGAGATACACACTGTCGTTCAGAGGTTATTCTACGATATCCTCATGCTATATGGAGATAAAGCTGCAGATGTAGATACATTTGTTCAACCAATATATTGTGCTTTTGTTATCTGTCTCAGTGTATTTCCACTGTGTTTGATGAATAGCATTATCATATAGTTAGTGTATCCCTTTCCAGTACAGTGAACTGCACTGCAATTTAATTCAACACATTTCAAAATTGCTCTGCAAATGTTTCACCATGCAGCATAAATTCATGCAGTTCATCCAAACATTGTTCCAATTCAAACAACTTTATTTTAAACTCATACAGCTGAGGTCCCAAATCTTCCTGAGATACCAAATCATGAACGAGAAAAGTACAGTACAAAATTTCCATCAGATACAATGGTGCAGCCATAACAAATATAGATTGTTGTGTTTTAATACTTCTCTCACTGTAATCGTCATGTAGCTTTAATGGAGAGCTAGAGAATATATATGGGATACTGTTAGAAACCTTGAAGCTACTTATTAAGTATAGTAGAAAACTTTTAGTTTAAGGTTATAATAATAACCCCTAAATGCTGCTATCCTCACATACTGTAAATAGTCAAAGCCTCCAGCTATGTGAGCTACACCAAACATGTTTTGTCAATGGCTAGATATAATTTTGATTGATGTGTTGATGAAATGAACTTCAGGCCTAACCAGCAGGATGTTTTGTCAAAACATTTCTGGATATCTGTTGTCAACTATACAGTGCTATGCACGCTACATGCATCTGTGCATGAATGTTGTCGTATTCATGAAATGCACATGTCTGGCACGTCCAAATAAAACTGTCAAAGGCCAAGAAGATAAGTGTGCTGCAAGCAGCCAACTGTCTTATACGGTTACAATAAATTGCATAATTTATACCGGGTTGCAGTGCCCCAGGGTGCTGAGTACACGCATTCTAAGAAACCGTCCTAGAACCAAATTCTTCGAAAACAACCATTTTGGAAAATGTATCCACTGGTAAGAATGTATTTGCTTTAGGTACAGTAGAAAGACAACATACGAGAGCACTGACATTACTCTATTATTCAGCAGGATCCTTTAACACAGAAAGAGTTACCAGGGATTTGGCAACAGCCTTTGTTTTATTCCATCTTTGTTCCAGTTGCGCTCTGGAAAACATTTTGACCTCTTCTTTTGCACTGTGCTCTTGTTGCATAACCATACGTAACAGCATTTTGAAATGAATGTTTTTTTTCTGTTTCTAGTTTGCACACAGCTGAGCTTTTTGCACTATTACCTCCATTTCATTGTCATCGTTGTTGTGCTTTATGTTCATAGATATACTTTTGTCTATTTGTACATAGTAGTTTATTGTCCTTGTTTTTTTTCTTCCTATTTCTGTGTTAGAGCAACAAAAAAACGTAAAGCTGATTCTGGGATGTTTGGTCATTCCTATGAACCCCTCAGGGCTGTAATGTTGTTTCCATGTAATACATCATCACTGCTGCACTCCTTTTTAGAAACTAGTTACACCCAAGGATGGAAAGGTCATGTAAAAGTATCTCTACAGAGGGAGCGAGGGCTTTCATCATGTTACACTTTGATTGTATTGCGGTATATTGGAGCCCTGCAGCTAACAGTTCTTTTTCAATGTTTGTTAATCAGCTAATTATTTTCTCAATAAAGTATTTTTTCCTGCTAGACATCAGATAGTGGCTGACACCTTTAATTAGGTTATTTTGTCCATGACAGATTTTGACCAAGAAAAGCAGTTCTGGCATAAACAAATGTTTGGCATTTCTGCATAAGAAAACTATTTGAATGATTGGTTATCAAAAGAGGGCATGGGCTGAGGGTGGACCATGAGTTCACTCTCCACTGGTCCTCCTCTTGAATAATTCCTCATCGTACTGTAACTTTTGTGTGTCCTCTTCAGCAGTGACACCCTAAAATCATCATGATTATCCCTTTTACTTGCTGCGTCTTTACAGGAAGCGACTGACAACAGAGGCCACAAAACTGTTAAGGGTGTGTGTCGAACATTTGCTGAGTCACATTATCTCTCTTTGTCTCTACATGCAAATAATCACACTGTAGCATCAAAACAACAGGCAGACTGCTGTGTAAACCCTGGCAGTTGGACAAGCTCCCGTCTGATTGGTTGCAGGCTGAAATCCTTCCCCTTTGTGCTTGGCCTCTTTCCAGTACTTTCCATCTTGCCTTGCAACCCCTTCTGGAGCAGTCTGGTACATTCCAGAAGAGGAAAACACAGCAGAGCGGGCGAGCGGGTCGGCCCACAGTGAGGAGTTGAGGAGGAAGTGACTCCACTGAGAGGAGGGACAATCCTGTAAGAGGATCAGGTTTCAGCAGGCAATGAGGTCATTTCAGTGGTTGATGTTATTGGGGCAGACAGTTACATCATGTTGGTTTATTAAGATTTGTATTAACATGTCCAATATCTTTGTGATTTGACTGACATGTATGTATGATGGGATGTAACTAAGTACATTTACGCTTAAGTATAAATTCTACCCCAATACGTCTCATTCTTACTTGACAGGCTTACTAACTGGTTAATTTGCAGATTAATATTATAAATACAAAATAGTATTAATAAATACATGTTGGTGTATTATCATGGATTAAACAGGATAAACAGTATTTAAAAGTAGATCAACCTTTAAGTGAGCATCAAAGACATTAATTTAATAATGTGATATGTTATTCTGAAATGGGCCATTCGACATCATTAATACTTTTTTTGATATTTAAAGTACATTTTGCTGCTACTACTTATCCGCTAAAGTAAATATCTGACCTTTGAAAGAGGCCATGAGTTATTTTAATACTTTAATTAAATTGTGTTGATAATACTTCTGTACTTTTTACTGAAGTACAATTCTCAATGCAGGACTTTTGGACCATTATTATTATTATTATTTGGGTCAGAATACTTTTTACACATATGGATATTTCTTGTGTACAAGATTGCTGCACATTATTTACATAATCCAAACTATTATGACCGATAACTGCTTTTAAACCGGAAAAACAATGTTCTTCTCATTCATGACTTGACGCAGCCAAGCAGAGCCAGGCTCATTCAAAACAAAGTCTCATTCATCATAGTACAGTCTGTCCTGTTTCTTACATAACCAGTTTAATCAAATCATTAACCCAAAAGGAAAGGCCGCACTTCCCCTCTTCATGACAATAACTGGGACATTGGGCAGATTGCATAAAGCTTACAACATTAAACTGGAGGATTTTTTCCTCAATAGAAATGGGTTTTGGTGTCTGACGCCACCCAGTGGACCGTTTAACATTTCGTTTTTCTGCCACCAGAGTTTTGGCATGTGAGGTTTGAGTCTCGTGTGACCTTCAGTTGTCGAGCGTATCTGCAACAAACACCTGCAGGTTTGACATCTGAGAACCTTCCTGGTGGCCAGAGGCCCAACGTGTGCAATGACACGGACTTGACAATGTCTGAGTCACCGGCAGGCCACTACTCTACTCTTAGTTCATTTATAAATGTGTAGAACTTTTATATAGCTGATGCCAAGCCCCACATTTATTTATATTTATCAAATATTCTCGAAAATATGGAAAATACTCCTAGAAACAGAAACAAATATTTTCTCATTGTAACATTTGAACATAATACTTTATCTGCCTGATAAAAAAGGAACACAATTCAGAGTAAATTTAGATACCAATTGCCAAATTCAATTTATAACAGAGTAGAGGATCATTTTGAAATAACAAAATAGTGATTTTATAGATGGACAGTAAGAAAAAAAATCATACTAATTTCAGATCATTTTAGACAGACAGAAAGACAAAAGCATCCTGGAATGATTGAGATTCAAATAAAATAGAAAAACATCAACACAAACACATATCTCTTAATACTGTGATAACATGTTTGAAAACTTTTCTTAAAATGAACAGAATGCCTCACCTGACAAGGTCAAAACCTACAGTATGTGGCTAAAATAGATTACAGTACTTAAATATAAAAATAGACTCTTTTTTGAATTTGTTTGTTCTCTTAGTTCTGCAGTTTTCTAGAAGGACGGAGGTGTTCGTCTGGCGTGTGTCGAGCGGCCAGTTGTGCTCCTTCAGTGACACATCCGAGAGGTCATCTCTTTCTGCAGACACAACGAGCACAGAAGGACGAGTTAGAGAAGGAAACACTCCTCAAAACGCCCACACACTTCAGGTTGCAGTGAGCAGGTTAACGAAGTTTGTATTAGCTCATTTTAAGCGTATGTAAGCTAATTGTAAAACAACAATTTCAGGAGATCCTGAAAACAATGGTGTTTCAATTGGGAGAATTTGGTAAACAAACATAAATGTATCTTTGTATAAAATTATATTACATTTGCAACAAACGGTTCCCAGTCATGGTCCCGTTTGACAAAAGTGACGTTGCAAGTCCCACAGAACTCTTGCACAAGTCAAGTGTTTGTTTTGAAATGATTGCGAGAGGAAATGATCTCATATTGTTAATCCCCACAACTGTAGCTTCTATTAACAATAATTGAATGTAGGACACAGTGTTAGCCACTACTTTACTAGTTACTGTCTACCTAAGCTTGGACTGGCTCACCGGATGTAGACCGTAAGCATAAGCCTGCCATCGGCCATGTCTCTCATGCTGCATTTCACCACCCTTCCGCTATCTATTGATCAACGGTAGCGTAGCTTCATCCTCAGCTTAGCACTCACAATCATTGGAATGGGTTTAAAGAAATAGAAACAGGGTGCTTTACCCTTCCCCAATACCAGAAGGATCCTGTGTGGAGTTAGACCTTGCTTTTGCGCTGAGGAGATAGGTCTGGCTATGTGAGACTAATACTAGCTTATCAGGAATATATCAGTTGACATACATGACGACGTCAATGAGTCATTTGAAACAGTGTCTCAATGACATTGTTTGTCTACCAGAGGATACCGACAAGTTTATTTATCAACGGCTATGTACCGCTAAGTACTTATCGAAAGGTTTTATGTTGCAGATAAAAATACATAAATAATTTTAAAAGGTTCAGTTGAGCTCTTTAAACATTCAAATATCAATATTTGTATATATATATTATTTATCACTTTTATGCAGTTCCATGTCTGACACAAATTTCTTCAGAAAAATACATCCATCCCCTTTCATTAGTTTGAGAAAATAACAACTCTGATTTAACTAGTTTTTCAAATTCCATTATTTCAAAACGTAAACATTTTTGAAAACATTATAAAAAAACATTTTTGCATTCAGCTTCATGTGAGATCCTACCCCCTCTTTTAACTCACCAGAGGCTCCAGCTCCTTGTGGTCCGTGAGGTTGAACTCAGTGACAAAGTAATAGAAATGCTTGTAGCAAGTATTGACATGAGCCTCGGCCCCCATCTGGCTCACACGGTCAAAATGGTGGATGTAGACGTGGACAAACACCCGGAACAGACGAGACAAAATCTTCTTAGCCACCTGCATGAAGGTCTTAGGGAAGGGAGTACCTGCAAGTCAAACAGATGGAGACGGGAGTACGTCGCGGTCAATCCAGGATGACCTTATGCTAATTGATTCACAGACAGGAACACATTTGAAATAATAAAATGTTGAAAGCAATGGTTACAGAACATTTCGCCTGAGATTAACTTTTCAAAGTGTTTCTTTGTCCTCTAGAGTCGCTCAGATGGGTACCCGCATGCTAAAAGGATAAAGCCAGTATGAATGGAAAACCCAAACAACTTGGTCTGAGGCATAAGCCTATGCTCTCACCAAGTAATTAATTAAGTTTGTCGTTTTGCTTTGACTAATTCAATAATATTTCAAGAATCTGTTCCAGAGGACACATGCGTCAGAGGTCGTTTCTATTCATAGCCTCCTGTACATTGTGTGACCCATTTTTAAATCCATTACTTGGATGTTTCTGTAGTTATTCAGATGCCAAGCCACAGAGCTACAGACTGAGATAATGAGACACAGAGAATGCCACAGCATCAGAAGATTAACGGGTAGGGTTTGCAATGTGCAACAATCTCTGTAATCTAATGAATGTGGCCTCGCAGATTAAATCTGAAACATCTTTTAGTTAGTGTAAAACTCTGTCTTTACTATGTAGAATTTGATCTGTATCTCATTTTCCTTTGTATTAATTACCTGTTAATTATTTAAGTGGCTTTTGTTTTGGGGCTTTTGTGTGACTGACATGATTAGTCCATTGAAATAAAGAAAAATAATTTAAGTAATGTAATAAGTAAAAATACAAAATATTTGCATGTTATAGGTTCCTAGCTTCATAGGCTTGTGACCCTTTAAAAATAAACAATTTATGTTGCATATGTCTACCAGTTGTGACCTATTCAACCAAATACATATATTTCCCTGTGTATTACTAGAATTATTTTCCAAAGTATTTTGCATGACAAAACACAAACATTAGAAGGAAATCTAAAACATAAGCATGCATGGCATGAATCAATTTGTTTCAGTTTCCCTCTTGTTAATCCCCTTGTTAAACACCGCTGGGGGATTGACTGTTGTTAATCAGCAACATTGTGTTGCATGTTATTATGTATGAACTGTGCTATATAAATAAAAATGACTAGACATTGAGATTTTTGGATTTGAGATGGATTGGACTGATTATATTGTGACATTTTATGGAGCAGATAATGAACTGAAATAGCTTAATTAACAATGAAGGTGATGGCTGGCCACTGCCGTATTTGTGATGTTCGTGTGGACATTATAAATGGATAGTTGCACACAAGCCAAGTTCACTACCTGATTTGAACCAACCCCTCCTTTACGTGAGGATTTATTGGAAGTTGACCACTAAGATACAGTTTCTCTTCTTTAGAAGACCAAAAAAAAAAAAAGACTTGTGAAATAATTCTGTATCTCTGCACGGGGAGTTAAAGAACCAAAGCCTTCTTAACACACCATCTGAAGCTAATCTCAACACTTACCTACGTTGGTGGGGAAGATGTTCTCATTGTTGATTTGTACCTCAATCCAATCCATGAGCAGGCTCATGTATTTGGGGGCTGACAGTGCCGTCGGCCTTTTGTACTTATGCTCATCCTGCCAGCGGTATTCGTACTTGGGCCCACCGGACATGACGGGGCAGGTTTGATCGGTACAGGAGTCGCTGACGGTGCCGTAGATGAGATTGATGCGGTTGAAGAAGTCGACAACGTGGACCGCCACCCAGTCATTGAGGTCCTCGCCGTGCGGCAGCTGTACAGCCTGCTTCAGGTCCAGCCCCGCGTTCAGAGACGCCTGTGCCTTCTTGTGGAGGTCGAAGCGCTGTGTCCCAGGCTCAAACTTGCGCTTGGGCCGGAATGTCCTGTCTTTGTTGAAGACTTGTTTCAGGGCCATGGACATGGTTGCATGTGGTGGCAACGGGCAATTTGTTTGAATGAGTCTGGTGAATTATTTACAGTTGAATTAGATGCAGTCAAAAGGTTGTGTAAACAACCAGTGCAGAAATTGTGGTCTTTGTTTCGACTTTGTCGGCGATTCTGCATATGATTAGGGGAAGAGAAGGGGAGGGAAAGAAAGGGACAGAGTTTGATTAATGAATGTTTATTAAGAAAAATTCACTGAAGTATAAACTTTCTGTCAAGTCTGATTTAGGGTACCGCTTATTCTTTACATTTTACAACACATTGTAATCTATAGCTGCAACCAATAACTATTTTCTAGGGAGGTACCCATCCAACTTTTTCAATATAATAGCTGGGGCTGAGCAACTTGGTAAAAAAATAAATCTTCAAAATTAACATGAATTACAATTCAAGTGTGACCTTTTTAATACTGCAACAAATAGGTCAAAACTTAAAGAGGAATCTAAATTACTTTATATGATTTATGTATATATTAAAATAGTTGTCAGCTATATTACAATCGTATTACACATGTAATACAGCAGAGCTGGCTGGGAAATTACACAACAATAGCATCTGTGTCCTAGTTCTTTCAATGTCATGGGCCTCACATTGCTTGTAGAGATGTGGCAGCAGAAATATAAAGCCCTCATCTACCTTCTGTGGAAAATATAAATCATAATAATGCTGAGAGGCGGCATAAAAGATCGGGGTCATGTCAAGATGAAGCCACACTGGTCTGGTACAAGAACATAAATACACGTGGGAGCTCATGATTATGACTAAATGCAGGACATTTTACTTTTCATTATTATTTAATTTACCACTACATGGTGAGAAAAGGCCAAATTCGCAAAGGGCAACTTGAATTGACGTTTTGCGAGAGTATCCCCGGATGGAGAACAGGTCTCAACAGTGACAGTAGCCTGCATCAAAATGAACGTGAGTCATTTCCTATTTCAGCTACTAACTCCGTCGTGGAAACCAAGCATCTGCGGAATGACAATAAAACCAAGTCAAACCGGGTGCCGCCGATATAACGGGGCATTAATGCGTTGGTTTGTACCGTTATCCAAACATCGGCGCTCTTATCGTCGTCATTTTGCGGACTTTATATCGTTTTTAGCACACCTTAAGGGACCACGTAAAGAGCCAAAGGATTAAAACAGCAGGGCACATGACGACTGCTCGAAGTTTATTTGTTACGTGACTAGCTAGCCCTGTGTCGGACTTGTTGCTTTGTGAGGAAACAAGCTAACAAACACAGGAGCAACACGCGTTATTACACGTAATTCACATCGCATCTTTAATAGTAACCGTGTAAAAACATTGGTTATCTCAGACGGACGATGAAATCGCACCGTTAAAGACACTTTCACGAACTTACTTGTTCCGCCTTCCTGTTCCGTCAGTTTCTTTCGATCTTTAGCTTCTATCGGAAAGTAACGGATTCTCAAACAATAGCTTTACGTCAACAACGTGCATAGACTACATTATGGATACGTGGAGCGATACATGTTGTATAATTGCCGTTAATTTAATAAACATTTCACTTTCATAAAGAAACTATCGTCTGACTCCTCCCTACCAAACGAAAAGTACACCAGTGTCGAGTTAGAGCCATTGGGGTCCTTTTCCGGTCCTACCCTTCAAAATAATGTACACCATTGACCAGTGTGATGTAATGCAACATTTATTCAGTGATAATTTGTAAGCACCTAACTGAAATATTATGATCAAGCACAATGTGTTCAAAGCAACGGCTTCACTGCTTTTATTTACACCACATTATTTCACATGATATATCTATATCCATTAAATGCGATGAAAGGTTAGTTACTAAAATGTCAGTTTTTAAGTACTGGTATAGCCTCCATATATTTGCACTTCCATTTTAGGACACTTTCTAATTTTTCTCCATCAAATATCCGAGTGAAATATTGTATTTTCTTTTTTTAATTTTTTTTTTTACAAAACAACCATTCTCTGATTGCTGTAATTATGAACTCCTGCATAGATCAAAATTTCACACAGTCTGAAAGATATATATTGCATACATTAAAACTATTGATAGAACAATAAAACATAAAACATTTGCAGAGTATTGCAGAATATCTTCTTAATATAAAGGTGCACTCTTTCAACTAATTTCAAAATCTGGGAAATACCAATTAAAACTTTTAAACTATTTAGATTTTTAATTAGTTTATTATTTCATTTTCTTAAATGTTCGGGATTTTCATTATGATTTAACACTAACTGCATCTGTGTTTTTATTACTTAAGTACTTGTTACTGCTCGTACTTGCTTACTTACTTCCACAACTATTGAATGCATGACTTTATCTTGTTATTAATCTGAGCTCCAACTATGCTCATAAATGTAACATGCAATTCAAAGGCCTGATGTTTTACTCTGTAAAAACCTTACGCCATTATTTTGACTAATCCATCAACTTCCGGGTTTTGCGTACCCTTCAGTTGTTGCCAGGCAGCTCAGAAGTACTTCCTCTGATACAGTATGTCACTGTGAGTTAATGAGAGCCTGATTTTATTTTATAAACCACTTTAATTAAAGACGTTTAAAGGATTCAAAACGATTATGTAATTAAAACCATATGGCCCCTTTTATTCATAATGATTATACATCTACTTAGTCCTACGCAAAAACATCCTAAATGGGTATATTTCTTCTTGAAATTTAGTAAACTTTTTCACTTTTTTTTAACGTAAAATCTGCCTTGTGCTTTTCCAATGCAGATGTCTCTAGATGTAATGTTCTGCACATGTACACAAGGCGAGTTTCTAGGATGTTTTGCCCATATTTATTGTTACATACAGTTACAGATTTGATTTTATCTATTCATCTTGGGGCCTTTTGAAATGCATGGGCCATCCCTCTGTAAATCAACAGTAAGAATAATGATTATACAGTTACATTCTATGGTTTATTATTTTTACTCCAAGGTGTCTAAAAACATTTAATAATGCATGTATTCCCTGATAATGTACTCAACTTATAACTTGTATGTTACAGATCAACTTTGCGTTGAAGTTAACATAAATCTTACCTTTGATCACTGACTTTACAAGGATTGTTAAAAGAATATTATTAAAGTGTACAGGTCTATCAGTTTATTTCTACTTATATTCAGTTTAGCATACAAAAGAAACTTGTGCATGTACCACATACTTCAAATATAGAGAGGTTGACTCTTAACATTCAAACCATGACAGACAGACAGACAGACAGACAGACAGACAGACAGACAGACAGACAGACAGACAGACAGACAGACAGACAGACAGTTTGAGATCTTTCTTACATGGCAGACACACTTAAGTCCAATTCACAAATGCACATGTATTGTCAGTGAGGCCCGTTTAGCTGGATGAGAACTGTAGTCAAAGCTTGTCAGTGTGTGCCGTTCATAGAAAGCTCTTTGTTTTGGTTGTTTAATGGCCGGTTGAAAGGATGCTTTGTGAAGCCCTGGGACAGAATGTGCTTTGTTTCTGTCTACTTGATAGGCTCGGCAGTGGCTGCAGCTCCCTCAGGCTTGGCCTTGTTCGATATGGAGTAATGGTAAGTCCTCATGGACTCCTCAACCTTCTTGAAGTCAGGCCGCTCCTCGTGCCTGGTGAGAGAAGAAGCACCAAAACCGTCATTGAAGGGTTATGATTAAAGGAAGGCAATCCTAAAAGTTGGAGATCTGTCTGAATCTCAAAATGTAACATATTATATAATGATTTGTCTTAATTTCTGTATCTCTGAAAATAATGTCCTCGAGCTGTAGCAAATGCTGTTGTGGATGACACTGTTAACTCACTTGATAAGCTCTGCCCCAAGCCTTCTTATACTGTTGATCAACATTTTGATTAAATAAACATCTTAGCATCCGTGGTTCAAATCATATCTCTCTGGTAGATTTCAAATCAAGACCCCCGGCAGACAAAGGAATCCCATAAGGATCAATATTATCCCCCCTGCTATTCACTCTAAATATAAATCATATTTATTTTCCAGCTGAAAAAAAAATTGTCATTCTCATGTTGAAGATAACATATTGTATGCCAACAGCTCTACTGCAACTCTCCTCCAGGTTACAGTCTGCGTTTAACAACCTCCACATCGCTTTTATTAATCTTAAAAAGAATAATGTATGTATTTCACAAGAGAGCATTTCTCCAATGTTCTGAGTCGTACCCTTAATGCCAATTGATTCAATACAATACAGCATTGTAAGTACTTAGGAGTTTGTAGATAGCAGATTATCTTACTGACTCCCGTTGAACACCTCACTCAGAAACCCAAAACATAAAATTGGATTATTATACCAGAACAGAGCATGTTTCACTTTTAAATACAAAAGAGATGTTTTCTCATTTATAGTGCCATGTTATTTAACTTGCTGAGATATTTCACTTCTCTGGTGCAATATCCTCAGATAATCATGACCAGATCACAAAATATGTTAGTAAAATGTCCTGAGCTGGGAAATACTGTTTTCCAGGCCTATGCTGAAGTTAAAGACATTAATTCCTCTGAGTGACTTAAACGTTCTACTGTGTAAAATATTTAATAATACCTGTTTTAATGAGTGTTATGTGTGATGACTGCTTTGTGTGACTGAATCCTGTTGTTGTACGTTATATTTATGTAATTTGTTCTACGGTCTGTCTTTTAAAAGGGACATAGATCAGAGTCGGACGATCAGTTTCTTACTTGTATGTCCAGCATTCTTTCATCACTGTATATATTCGCTCCGGACATGCTGCTGGACAGTCCATGCGGTTCCCACTGTCAATGAAGCGCATCACCTCTGGTCCTTTCATTTTCTAGACAAGCAAAATTGGGACACATAAAGAGCTATATTTCAAGCTACTATGTCCAACTGAGTGATGCCTTTGCTGGTGCTCTGCAGAAACACTTGGTACCTTGTAAGGTTTCCCTCCGTAGGTAAAGGCCTCCCACATGGTGACTCCAAAACTCCACACGTCGCTTTTACTGGAGAATTTGTGGAAATTTATACATTCTGGTGCGTACCACTTCAGAGGCCATTTACCTGCAGTACGAGCCTGTACAATACAACATGTATGACAAAAAACAACATGTCAGCCTGCTTCAGTATTGATAATTAGAGCCAAAATACTGTATTACATGGGGAAGGGCTGTGGGGGGCTGTAAGGATGGACAAAGGATGCTGCCAGATATGTTTATTTCTATTTTCTTATGCAACTCTTCTCCACGTAAAAAATAATGAGATGAATTTACTTGAGCTATATTTTTTATTACATATAACATTTTAAAATCTATCAAAACAGAAGACATAAGCAATGCATATATTAATTACTACATACAAGCTACTTTTAAATTTGAAAAAAAACCTAAGCCAAATAGCAAACCAAATTTGATATACAACTATGAACAAGTGCAATATTTATCTGTAAATCCACAAAGAAAATATTTCTCCAACAATGAAAGTGTTTTTGAATTATACAATATGCTCAGTTGTATATTATTTCCTTGGAGTCTGGAATTCCTGGGACTTTCTGATCCCTACACTCCCTCCAGGTGTCGATCAATAAACCAGTAAAAAGGAAATGAATTGAGTGTTTACTTTAGTTTGCACAGAGCCGGTAACACCTTTGGGTGTGTATGTGAGTAGCTGGAGTTCAGTAATTCCCAGAAAAGCAATGAATTTAAGATATGCTTTACATGTTTGCGTTAGCTGCCACGCTGATAATCCCCACGCCCCGTCCATTTGTGGTTGTGTCACGTTGTCTTGCAGTGCAACAACTTGAAGAAGGTCTGGGGTAAATACCTTGTAATAGTTGTCATCTGCTCCGAGGGCCTTGGAGAGCCCAAAGTCACTGATTTTGGCAAACTGTTGCTTGACCAGCAGGACGTTACGAGCTGCTAAGTCTCTGTGCACAAAGTTCTTCTCCTCCAGATACTTCATTCCCATCGACACCTGGTGCATCAGGTTGACAATGTTCTCCACAGTCACAGTATCCCTACAGGGTCAAAACACTGATCAGACGTCAGACCACAATGAAGGATATCTTCTTTTTTCCTCTTAGAAATTGTAATGTTGCTTATTTAAATCAAGGTTCTGACGATAGATAGTGTTGCATGTCTCCGGTGTCCGACCTTGGGGTTGACTTGTACATAATTCTGAGGAGTTACTAAATGATTGAAGACATATGAAAAAAGAATTTGAACACAAAAATATTTTCATCAGAAAAACATGTTTCATTTTGTCTTGTGAAATATTGGATACCATCAACACATAAAACGTCCAAAAAATCCTTCAAATGAAAACTATCTCAAAAGAAAGAAAACACTCTTTGAACTTTTCATGAAAAGAAGAAAGAAGAATTTGAACACAAAAATATTTTCATCTGAAAAGCATGTTTCCTTTTGTCTTGTGAAATACTGGATACCATCAACACATAAAACGTCCAAAAACCCTTCAGATGAAAACTATCTCAGAAGAAAGAAAACAGTCTTTGATCTCTTCGTAACATTAAGTATTATCCAGAGGGGTGTCTCATGTAGATACGGCCACATTTTAAGGGGTCACATGCAAGGAAATAGGTCATCTAAATATGCAGACGCGCTTGCAATAATATCAAACTACACATAAATAAGAGGAAAAGACTCAAACTAAAATAATTTCTAGAAACGTATCAGTCACTTATGCCAATTTGACTTTGTTAGATTTTACAATCTCCCTCAGATTGCAGTCTTGTTGTGACTTTGGGGCTTTATAAAAAAAAGTGACTTGAATTACAGTATAGGCACTTTCCTTACTACGTATGATATAAAGTAAGAGGAATAACTGAACCAAAAAGTATATCAATAACGACTATTTCTAAACCACCAGAGGCGGTAACTCACTTATTGGAGGAGAGGAACTTGTTGAGCGGTCCGGCGGAGGCCATCTCCATGACCAGCATCAGATTCTCGCCGTTGCACAGACCCAGCATGCGCACGATGAAGGGGTTGCTCAGCTGGTGCATGATCTCTGCCTCCCTCATCATCTCCTCCTTCACCAGCTTCTCGTTGTCATTTTTCAGGACTTTGATGGCCACATCAATCTGGCCCCTGAGAGAAAATAAATAAAAAAACATTTTGGCTGAACCATGTGGCATCTGGAGGCCACTGGCGTCTTCAGTAAAACTTCTATACAGTTTATGTTTCATAATGTTTTAATCCTCACGACTCAGTCTTGAGGACTCCTTTCTTGACGCAGCCAAAGTTCCCAGAGCCGAGCTCCACTTCATCGATCAGCAGCTGACTCCTCTGGATATTAAACCTCCTCACTTCATTCGGGTTGTGGTACGGGTTGAATCCATTGCAGTCCATTGGCAGAACCTCGCGCTCTACAGGCACAGTGGTGACTGGCTTTGCAGAAGCTGGCAAGTAGTGCAAACCAAATAAATACAAATGTTTGCATGTGCTATACATGCTATAAAACCATGTTCAGCATGGTCTTCAGTAGGCAGGAGGATTTGTCTTCAATTATTTAATTGATTTGATTTAGTTTTTTGGAAACACTGCTCTCAAAACTTGTGTGTGGGTTTGGAAATGCTGCTGCAGTAACTGTAAAACTTCCTTGCTTGAGGATTTTCATTTTATGTTATTTAATACTTTTTTTAATACATGAATCGGGCACACAGTATACAAAATACGGTACATTGTTACGAATGAGCTAACAATATATAAAGTACTTTAAAATCAGCTTCACCACCAGCCACAACATTAAACTGCTGCTCATACAGCTTTATATTATTATTATTATTATTATTATTATTATTATTATACTATAATATAATGTACTTTTACTTTTTAAACAGTTTTGAATTTTGTACTTTTACTTGAGTATGATTTTGAATGAAGGTCTTCTACTTGTCATTGAGTATTTTTAAACTGTTGTATTACTACTACTAAATATTTGAATACTTGTTGCTGCAAAAAGATATAATAGAGCAGCTCTATGTGTGGGATTAGCTGGTTGTACTTCAGGTGTCTGACCTTGAGGTGGCGGTGTGTATCCATTTGTCCGCCTCTGAAAGAGAAACATTCAAATTAATCTCAGAGAAAGAAAAAAAACGGTGATTTAAACAAAGCAGGATGTTGTCAGTACTCACTGTTCCAGGAAGGCTGGGTGTCTCTGAAAGATCAGAACATTAGACCTTTAGAAACCATTCTAGTCATAGGTGTAATGATCAACTATGTTGAATGTTACAAATAACCCACAAAGAAACAGGAAACTCAGTGACATAATGTTGATATTCCGGAGAAAAAGAAGATGTTCTTTACTTCCAGCAGCTTTTCCGTTAACGCACGCCTCTCCGAGGTTAGTCACCAGGCCATCAGCTTTCATCTTCAGGTACTCAACCAGCTAGGGAGATTTAGATAAAATCACATTTGAGGAAAAATAACAAGCCATCCTTCAGCTTCAACACAATCACTAGATAACGCAGGAAGAGAAGAGCATGATGAAGGGCCGACCTGCCAGATCGTGTCAAACTTTGTTCCCTCTGGCATCGAGTATTTCCCTGATTTGTCCTGGAGGATCTGGTAATGGTACACAGTTTTCCCGTACACCACGGAGAGAGCAAAACTACCCAACTCCTGTCTTTCTCGCAGTCTGAGAAACAAAAAACAATGTTGCTTAAAAACTTTGACCTTCATGTGACAAAGAAAAAGACAAGCAATGTAAAAATATCTCCTTGAGCAACTTACAGAAACTTGCCGTCCGGCTGTGCTCCAGAGTAAAGCCGCCTTTCACCTTCCTGCCGGGAGATTTTATCGTGATACCAGAGCATCTTCTCGTGGGCCGTGGTGGCGATGAGTTTCTCCAGCTGAGGAGCTTGACTGATGATGGCCTGCTCCATGGCTTCTCCCTGAGCAGAAGAAAGAGCCAAAGAAACAGACAAATTTACACATTTAGGCAAACTTATTTTGCATGGTTCAAGATCCCAATATGCACAAATCTCAAAGCAAAGTTTGCCTCTGAACGCCTGTTATCCTGCAGAGATATATATATACATGCACATTACATTTTGCATGTAAAATGTACTAAAGCAAAATGTACTTAAAGTAAGTATGCAGAGAAATATTCCCTGAACTATGATATATTACATTATTACATCATTAGTACTGATGCATTGGTGCATAAAGAGCATTTTACAAGGGAGGAGAGGCACCATTACAGTCATAAAAGTGATATAAGTTCAATACCACATTTTCTTTTCCGCATCTCCAGCTGTGCAAAATGCTGGTAAAAAGAGCATTTCACTGTTGTTACTGGTAGACTTGTAACTAGTTTTTACTACTGTATATGCGGTTAGGTAGTTTAGTCCAGTGGTTACCTCGTGTTCAACCATCCTCCAGTGGGTCACACAATGAATCTGACGGGTCATTTGATCATAAACAAAGTACAATCTCCTAAACACTTTTACTTTTCTTGAATCTTTGCTGAAGTAAAGTACCTGAGTAAATATACGTTACTTTCCACCACTGCTAAGGGGTCCTACTAAAGAGACGACTACGATTTGTCTGGCTCCCCTTGATCACTGCTGGAAGTCCAGATACATCTGGAGCCAGTTTGGCTGCTTAGCAGAAGCCCACCAGTGATAAAAAGCTAAAAAGCTACTGGTTTCAGTGTGTGGCTCTCTGCAGCAGGAGACAAATCATAAAACTACAGGATTTTGGATTGAAGTTGGACTTCAGAGAGCCAGATCTCAAACTGAGTAAACATTAACACTAAGCAAATGAAAAGGTGCAATTTCTGAAATCATCTGGAGATTCTTCTTATTTTGTGTGTGTGTGTGTGTGTGTGTGTATTCTGTAATTTGGGTGAACTGACCTGCAGTGGAATAAGTACTCTGATGTTAAAATGTACTTAAAGTAAAAGTAGTTATTATGCAGTAAATTGTACCCTGTGACCCATTTCATATTATTTTACTTTAATATTGGAGCTACTTTGAACTTCTTTATTTACAGGACAGTTTAGTACAGTGGTAACCCTAATGTCCTTTCAATGGTAACCAGATTTATCTGAGGGGGTCATGAGTTGATTAATGGAGGAGGAAAGAAGAACCAGACGAACGCTTTATTTCCGCTGCGTAGGACAGGGACGAGTAGATCAAACGAGCTCACGCACAACTGACATTTTGTCTGATGAAGCTCTAGCACCGAAACATCACAAATTAAAGTATTTTTGCAAGTTAGACGGTGTGCTACTCCAGGAAAGAAACCATTAAATTCTGCCACAAATCTTTAAAAAAAAAGAAGAAATTTAAACGTATATCTAAATATTGGATATTTTGACATCTTTCGACTTCACACATAAATAGTAACTTTGTGAGGCATTTAGAGGGAAATATGAATTTGGTGGAACACAGAAAGAACATTAAATTATATATATATATATATATATATATATATATATATATATATATATATATATAACATTATATAACATGAAATTGAATACGTCTAATTAATTGATTCCTTATAACTCCTCAAGAATGCAAACAGTTCCCAGCAGCCTCAGCAGGGCCTCACCTCCAGGTTCCAGGTCTGCTTCACGTACTCCCTCAGCATGTTTTCTCTCAGGCTGTCGAACACGCCGGCTCGTATCGCTGTATCCGGGGAGCGCAGACAGGGTTTCTTCAGGGTGCACACCAGACCGTCAGGGTCTTTGCTGTAAAACTCACAGAGCTCTGCAGGCCCACAGTGAGGCTTCCCTCCTGAAAAGCAGTACGTCCCATTGAGCTGCTTTTCCACGGCGTAGTGGTGAAACTCCAGGTTCCACACGACAGACAGGACGTAGCCACCCAGGCTGCGGAGACACTGTCGCAGCAAGAAGATCCCGTCGGCCATCCCGGCCAGCTTCAGGTGCTGCTCGGCCTCTAAGCGACTGATGCTGCCGTAGAAGAAAGGAAGGTCGGCCGCTGGGTCGATGGACATGGTGAAACCTGGGAGAGACGGGCTGAATGTAGAAGATGGAAATCAATTAGCGAGATAAAAAGGCAAATCATTTAATTAAGAAACACCTGCATTAAAAAATACAAATAAAAAAAGCTTCTTTCAGTAGCATAATGTGTGCCTAGAACACTCACAGTGTGTGACCTTTGACCTTTCAGCCTTTTAGCCCCAACCTCCCCTCCACTGTCTGCTCAAGCAACCCCAATTTCTCATCAACCAAACTACAAAATACAGTTTGAAAATGGACAACATTCAATGCGAAAGCAAAAAATATCATCATCATCCTGTGAACCTCACCCTCTTCTTGTCTTTCTCTTTTTGAGGACTGTCAGCAATACATAGACAAGCAGCGAGGTTCCATATATCTGGATGCTATTTAGCAAGAAGCACCCACACTCTGTGACTGCATCAAAGTTGCAGAGGAGCACACTGACCACAACAGGAAGTGGCAGTCCGCCCTCACAGCAGCATCTTGTTCTTCCGTTGAACAGGTGCTGTTTGCTTCTAGAACATTCCTTCTGCTTCAGAGACACATTTGTAAGTTTTCCTTTATGAGAGGAAAACTTCATGGGAGCAATGTAACCCACTACATCTTTAAAACAAAGGGTTTTGATATAAGGCTTCAGTAGAGGTAGGTGAGCTGAGGGGAAGACATCAAGATAAGATTCAAATCAAGCAGGTTTTGATTGAAGTGTGAACGGTTATGTGATAATATGTGGAAAGTTTGACAATCTCTGTGAGTTCAAAACTTGAAAGAGATCGCAGTAAGTCAACTCACACCATGCAGAGAGGCGATAGATCCAAATATGCAGACGCAGGTTGATGGGGTTTTCATTTTTATTGAAGTTAAAAGTCCAAGATATTCCCTGTTGTGCTGAAATGATTAGTGATTTAATTGAAGAGTTCTGGAAAAGAAATTATGAACTATTTAACTATTGTCTAACTATTTTAAGTTATTGTCTAATCACAAGTCACACATTTTTGAATGGAAAAGCTCCCTCTCACATTTAATCAACTGAACCTGAACAGTCAACATTTTTTCTGTAAGAGCCAAATAACTTTTATATCTACCCCCTCACTTTGTCACACTGTGTAAAGACGTAGAAGTTGTAAAAAATAAATAAAAAAGTAAGCGAGTCAAAACCTCAGCTTCCTGGCTACAAAGCTGTGTTGCTGCCCACATCCACAGTGGACAACCGAGCAGAAACAGATAGTTGCCACAAGACATATAAGACCCACCACAACAAAGATCTCCAGACCTGCCAATGTGGACAAACAAAAACCCAGCACGTCTACAGACCTTTATGTTTCTTGAGGATATTTCCATCAGTATAGTTCAGTTCGGGTGACTCTTAATAAACTGTACTTCTAGATTTTTACTGTTGTTTAATTGATTAGTTACAGGAAATGTACTTATTAACTTAACTTAAGATTAACTATTTTGATTACATATTTAAGTAATTTATAGAGCCAACATTTGGTTCCAACTACTCATATGTGAGACTTATGAATATTAATTGAATTTCTTTCAGACTGACCAGCTTAAACTACGGGAAACTGTGTGCCTTTTTAACTCATGTATAAACAATTAATTGCTAACAGATTAATTAATAACAAGAATGATACAATTATTATTTTCAACCCTAATGTTCTAATGTATTTTCTGTTGAGATGGCACAAGATGCTATAAAGATGTAAATAATATTTTAACTCAGCGGAGTCTTTACTCAGCTTGTGTTATTTTCGAAATGTAATTTTAACTTGTATGTTATGAACCACAAAAACAAAGGCTGGAGAGATGAGGTGACACATGGCAGCTTTAAACCCAGTGTTGCGTCATGTCTTTATTTTTGTTCCGACTCAAAAGATGCTTTAGATTACAGAAACTAGCTAAATGCAATGTAAAACAAACTTTATTGTGCATAAAACATACTTTTGTAAATGAGGTGTTGCAGTGAGGGTTCTATGCTCTGACCTTGGGGTTCTATGCTCTGACCTTGTGGTTCTATGCTCTGACCTTGGGGTTCTATGCTCTGACCTCAGGGTTCTATGCTCTGATCTTGGGGTTCTATGCTCTGACCTCAGGGTTCTATGCTCTGACCTCAGTGTTCTATGCTCTGACCTTGGGGTTCTATGCTCTGGCCTCAGGGTTCTATGCTCTGACCTTGGGGTTCTATGCTCTGACCTCAGGGTTCTATGCTCTGACGTTAGGGTTCTATGCTCTGACCTTAGGGTTCTATGCTCTGACCTCAGGGTTCTATGTTCTGATCTCATGGTTCTATGCTCTGATCTCAGGGTTCTATGCTCTGACCTCAGGGTTCTATGCTCTGACCTTAGGGTTCTCTGATCTCAGGGTTCTATGATGTGATCTCAGAGTTTTATGCTCTGACCTCAAGGTTTTATGCCTGACCTCAGGGTTCTATGCTCTAATCTCAGGGTTCTATGCCTGACCTCAGGATTATATTCTCTGAACTCAGGGTTCTATTCTCTGAACTCAGGGTTCTCTGATCTCAGGGTTCTATGCTCTGACCTCAGGGTTCTGCGCTCTGCCCTCAGAGTTCTATGTCCTGACCTCAGGGTTCTCTGACCTCAGGGTTCTATGTCCTGACCTCAGGGTTCTCTGACCACAGGGTTCTCTGATCTCAGGGGCCTATGCTCTGACATCAGGATTCTCTGATCTCAGGGTTCTATGCTCTCAGGGTTCTATGCTCTGATCTCAGGGTCCTATGTACTGATCTCATGGTTCTATGCTCTGAATGTTCTCTGATCTCAAGGTTCTATCTGAGATCTAATTAAATGCAAAACAAAAATGAAAAGCTCAGGCACACAGTAAAACGTGGTACAGCTCAGCTAAAATTGGGGTGTTCAGCACTCAAATTTGTACTCAAGTAAAAATACATTGAAGTAACGTATTAGCAACTGAATGTACTTAAAGTACAACAAGACTGTACCTTCACTTCCACGCTAGCAGCACTTTGGTGCAGCTGTGATTTGAGCACAATGCTAACATTATCATGCTAACATGCTAACAATGAAAATGCTGACATGTTGATGTTTAGCAGCTATAATGTTTACCATGTTAGTTTAGTGTGTTTGATAAACAATTGATAATAAGCACTAAACACAAAGTACAGCTGAGGTTGATGAGAACGTCATTAGTTTTGCGGGTGTCCTAAAACAATACAATATTGGATGTTGCTTGCGGATATTTCAAGCAACTTGTGAAAATTAATTCTATGGGAAACGTGAATGTGTGAGCCAAAATGGTTGCCAATCTATTCTGTAGATGCAGAGATATTTCACTGATAATAATTCAAACCTCTGACCTGCTGGTGGCACTTCGGGGAATCCCCAAAAGTCAACGGGATTTATCATGATGGCAACCACAGTGGACTGACTGAGCAGCAGACATTACCCTCAATGGAGCCACCAGCTGCTAGCATGACCTCTAACATTAACAGCCTTACAAAACCCCATGTGGGGCATTTATGTAAAGGATCATTATTAACCCCATCCAATTGTAAATATTACTGAGAATATGACGCCACTATCTTTCAGTGTAACATGACACCCAAACCTTTTAAGACCAAAGGAGCACGCTCCCGTTGCCCTTATATCATGTAGGGGTCATGTAAATAGTGACCTCTTTATGTCGGCTTGAAAAGAATAAAAACACAAAAAGCAAAGCCTCCTAACAGTGTCAAGACACCACTAAAAGCGTTTTTTTTTTTTTAAGATTACGTGGTTCATATTGAATCAAGAGCATTCCAGGGTTTCAGCTAATAAAGTAATTTTAGTTCATGATTATTTTGGTTGCGTTATCAGGAAGTAAGCTTGTTCTTATGTAACTCGCAGCATTCCTCCTCACATACATCAGCATTTGAGACTGTGTAGGCTTCCTCCACATACAGATAATGTGCCCTTTAAACCCTCATACATCTACAGATTTTCCCCCAAACTGCCCTTTGTTTCGATGATGAATAAAAAACAGCAAAAGACGTAGGCTGACGTGGATAAGAGACTCGTCTGCATATCAGATCAGGGGGCGAAATGCTGCAAACTGAAACATAACTTTCTACTTATGGAAACAAATGCCATTCAAATAAACAGTTGGCATGTGTTCTTTTGCCATGATTCAGATTATAATAATCCAGAACAAAATGTGCCTGTTGAGATTTAAATCGCTCAAAAAAGTAACTTTTTAAATAATATTATCATCTAAATACACAAGCACCAGTTGTTCCATTTCTGTTAATCCAAAACAATACATAAAACCCCTGCAGCAAGCTGTTGCAGGCCTCATTATAATGACGCATTTAATCTGAAACTAAATGTAATGTTTAAACTCTCTCACGCTTACATTGTTAATTCACAAGCACCTCTTTCTGCTTTCCAGACCAATATCGACAGATTGCGGCTGGAACATTTTGCAGATATGCTTCAGTCCAGGACCAAAAATACATCCAGTAATTTAAAGAAATGTTAGAGGCGATAAAAGACACACGCACAGACCTCTTTACCCATTTTTGGTTTTCTATTCCAAGGGACAATGAAAGCAGCTATTTCTATTTTTGCACATGTAATCTTAACTTTTGTAAGGCAGCGCAACGATGCCTCAATCCGACTGTGGTGCACAACCACTTTTATTCGTTTGTATAGCGCAGACACAACTGTGGAAATACAAAAACACCCATTTAAACAGTTTATTTGCTTAAATTCAAAGGAAAAATAAGAATATAAATATCACAGATTATTGTTTACAGACTCAATTTGGATAACAATTTGGATTACATTACTGTGAGATTACTTTGAACACAGCCAACTGCTGCTTTGTATACTGAAACGTGTAGTTTCAAGTATGTGGCATTTAATAGAGAAAAATAAAGTTAGGCCCAGTCCTAACTTTATAAAATCATCTCCTCTTTTGTTTTCCACATATAAATCTGTGTAATCACCAATACAAAACACGTCTGCTCTCAGATATAACAATAAAAACTACTTACAATTGCGTTCGCTGCTTCACCACTAAGAAGAGCAATGTTGTTGCTTTAGAGACAAATATATATCTGTTGATCTGACAGCAGTGTAGGTAGGTGCTGGGAACATGTGAGGTTTAGAGGCAATGACACATACACACACGTACACAAACACACACACATGCGCACTCACACGCATATGCATGAAGACAGATGCACAAACCTCTGAATCCAGTCACCTCAAGTTCTTCTTTAGAGCTCTTTTAATCCTGATTGATCTCCAGCTAACTAAAGAATACTGTGACAGAATATACATACAAGTATATAACTAAACAACAAAGGAATAGTTTAACATTGTGGGAAATATATGTATTCTCTGTTTGAAGAGTTAGAAGAAAGATTCATTCTGGTTGTTCTTTTCTAACTTGCTGCCAGAAAGTGAATATACATTTCCCTAAAACGAATGTAAAACTATTACTTTAAATATAAAGTACTTGGTTAGCATAACTTAGCTTAGCATACTGATCAGGAACAGCTAACCTGTCTCTGTCTCTAAAGGTAACAAAATACACCTATTACACTTAATTAGTTGTATGAATAAAACAAACCAGATATAATTTGTTAATTAGTGAGCTTTAGAGGAGCTGGTCGGCGGGTGTTTATCTTTGGACAGAGCCTGGCTGTTTCCCCCTGCTTCCAGTCCTTATGCTAAGCTATGCTAACTCGTGTTACTTTAACTTGATGAGAGCTGGTGGTTCACAAGAACCATATAGTGACATTTTAAATGCTTTTATTTGTCCTCTTTTGTCTGATAAGTGTCACAGAATAACCATTATGCCACGTACACAGATACTCACACCTGTGCAATAACCACAGTATCAACAGCAGCAACTGTGAGTAACCCCCCAAACCCCAAAACACTCTCAAGAACCCCACCTCCACAGTTGCAGCTGCTTCCTTGGAGTCGTAGATCAGGCAGCCAATCAGCAGGAGTCCTCTAAATCAAGTCTGACAGCAACAGACGAAAGAAAACCGTACAGGAAAAAGTGTACCTTCCGAATAAAAGCACCAGGGTTTATTGCTTTCTTGCAACGTCTCGGTCAGACCTAAATTATTTTTAATAGTTCAACAAGAGGTCTTCTTCTAAAAAGCTCTCTGCTAAACAGCTTCTCTGCAAAGTTATAGAAAAGTTGACATACGAGTGGGGAACTATGTGTAAGTTTTGACAAAACAAGTTTGGATTGTGTGTGTCTCCTTTTTACATTAACTTTCAATCCTAACAACATAGCATTTAGAAAAACGATTATCAGGAAATAGTGAACCATACAACATTACATAAGTTTCACTTGGTGCGATTTGGTGCCATCCATTCTGTTTCTTTCGTGCCATTACTTGGATGATTTTTTAATCCAATATAAAATGGATGTATGGCTCTTTTTGCTCCTCTGTTGTGATTCAATTTATAAAATGTAATAATGACATATCGATATGATGACTAATGTGTTATAACGGTACCTCTTCTCTGATTAGTTAATCTTAGCATTCACATAATATTGCAAAATGTGACATTAACTGTACAAATAATATCACACCAACAAAAACATCGGTAACATCAATCACTCATACGCACTGTCGTCAATAATGCAGATATTCTGTATCTTCATTAACTACCACCTTCGACCCAGCAAGGGGGTGGGTGGGGATGGCACAGTTTGTGAGGACAATTGAAGAAATGTGGCTATTTTACACATATTCAAGATCTGTATTTTTGCTATGTCTACACCAATGATACACACAGGGAGATTTGTAAATAGACTAAGTAATAAAAATGTAATGCTAAAATTTCAAAGTTAGGCATCAAAGCAGACATGAATTTCCAGGGTAGGATTGTATTTCATGATGAAACATCCATAGAGATCCTAATCAAGTCATATCAACAAACATTATATTACATTACATTTAGCTGATGCTTTTATACAAAGCGACTTACAATAAGTGCATTCAACCATGTGTACAAACTCCGAGCAACAAGAATCGAGAAAGTACAATTTCTTTAAGAAAGAAAAACTATAAAGTGCTTTAAGTAAGTGCTACTAAAGTGCTACTTTCTTTATTCAAGGTATAATCGGAAAACCTGACCATAAACCTGACCATACACTTGACATTAGCTCTTTATTTGACCCAAAACCCCTTTGGAGATACGACTTTTATTTTGCAAGTTGTAACCGGAAGTTAAATAGTCATAGTTCGGGTTGGTCGACATCAAGCTGTGGCTCTCTGGTTCTGAATGTGGAAAAAGTTGAGTCTCCTCAGTCACCCGCCGGCGCCGCCTCCTCTCCTCTCCGCTCCGCTGTGGAGGACAGAAGACAGACTCACCGCGGAGACTTCTGCAAGGGGACACGGGGAAGGTAAGTGCGCGAGCCCGGCCTCACTCTTTGCGTTTTCATGCACAACTCTGTAGGAAAACGGTCATGACAAGATGCTGGCAGCAGGCTCCTCTCAACTCTAAATACGCTCTTTCCTCAATAAATGTTTCTGCAGAATGTGAATGTCGCTCCATAGTCTTTAAGCTTTCTCGTTGTGGTGTCCAGGTATCCAACATGAGTGAAGAGTGGCCTAGTGTCGCACACCGGGGGGTAACTTCCTAATAGAAAACACTGCAGTAATTCTGCAACAAAACTCTGGTCTATAATCCATAATGTATAACACATTTTATAGTGATTGATGAATTTGCTCACTTTTAGATTATCTGATGTAAGTCAGAAATATAACGTAATTGGGCTAGATCTATGACTTACACGTGGATGCAAATCTGTGGTCCCTCAATGAACAGCAGACATTATGCATTTGATCTGCTGACTTTGCAGAAATCTGCAGGTAAATGTCTATTTGTCATTGTAGTTTCATTGTTGATCTTTGTGCAGCTTCATTCATTTTTTGGGGCAAGAACTATTCCAGATACTATAATTGTATGTGTTTTAGTTTGCATATGCAGACATATTATGAGATTCTTTTTTCAGGGTTTGGGATTTTCACCATCAACCAAACTACACACACACACACGCACACACACACACACACACACTTATGTACATACATACACTAGAGATGCATGATCCAAGTTGTTCCTCCGATACTTAACTAAACGATACAATGGCGAGTGTGTTCCCCCTCAAATTCAACATCTGCGTTGAACTCATTGGGATAATTTTTATGGGAACATGAGGCCAGGCGTTAATGTGGCACCAAAAAGCACTTTACTGGCCTTCTTTTGAACTACATAAATGTCTTGATGGGACAGATAAAGAAGATAAGAGCTGAAACAATTAGTTGAAAACTGACGGCTATTTTGACATTTGATTTAAGACATTTTTCAAGCAAATGAATGTCTACCCATTCATGGTTCATCTTCACAAACGCAAGGATTTTCTGCTTTTCTTATATGACATATATGGGGTGTTTTGGGCATGTGGGAGTCATAAAGAAGATAGAAACTGTGCAGAAATCAATATGATAAAAGACAGAAAGAGAAAACCGTCCACTACATATGTGCTGCTTTCCCAGTGCTGCTGGCTGACTTACTTTGTGTCGAGTCAGCTCTCTCACTAAATATTGTTTCAGACTCAAGAGGCACATTTTCAGAGTTAGGGGAGCACATCCGAGGTTCTCTGGCCTGTTTATGTTCCCACTTTTCATCTGCACACTGTTTATTTGGGGAAATTGAGAAAGGAATGCCAGCCCTTTTCTCTTTCTGTCTTTGTACCAGACAGAAAGAACCAGAGTTTAGTCTAGAAATCTCCCCCAGTTCTTTGTATTACTTCTATCACCTGTTCAGCGTTTCATGTGGAGATCTGTGTGAAGCTAGACTTCTAGAGGGAGTAATTGCTGCTGAAGCCGACTGTATGGCAGCATCTGACTTGTGACATTCGTCTCATTTGATCCCGCAACCTCATGGTCTTATTAGAAAAGAGAAGCCGCACCGGCAGTTTAACGAAATAATAAACTGAACTTAAAGCTGATTCATGAGCTACTGCCTGATCAAAGTGGAAAGTGTGTGTGTGTGTGTGTGTGTGTGTGTGTGTGTGTGTGTGTGTGTGTGTGTGTGTGTGTGTGTGTGTGTGTGTGTGTGTGTGAATGAATGGGGGAGTGCTAGACTTGAAGCTAAGCTGAGGGACACTTAGCATCTGTTCGCTCCACACAGACTTTACTTTGAGCCGGTCATATGGCTTTGATTAGTGTGCTAGTTTTCGGATAGCTCCACTCTCCCTGGCAACAGTTAAAGACAAGGACAGCATAGTTAGCTCTAGTCTTCTCAAAAAGAAAAAAAACACTCACTGTACATCTGTTACACTAGAATTTAATGCACCAGGTATGAGTGGATGACAAGATGAAAAAAATGATGTGTCAAAACTGGATCCACTGGCTTGATTACAATGCAAATTGGGCCCACCCTTAAATTCCCACCTAATTATCCCGAGCAGCCCAACTTCTCTCTCTCTCTTGTTAACAACAACTCCTTTCTTCTCCTCTCCCGCTTTTCTCTTTTGCAAATTGTGATTGCATTGGAAATTGTGTGGCCGGTGTGCAGCTCAGACCCCTTTCTCTCTCGGCCGTGATTGCAGCTATATGCTTTCGTAGCTAAGCGTATGTGCTTGCTGACAAACATCCTTTTTTTTATTCCACGTAAGATGTACAGTCACCTCCGCTCTTGTCTTAAATTAGCTGCGTTTCTGTGTGGTTTATAATGGGGCAGTAATTTACCAAGAAAGCAGTGCATGCATGTCGTTGTGGGGATCTTTTGAAGGCTGTCCACAATCCTTTAAGCAGTTGTACTTATAAAGCACCAAGGGGCAGCACTAGGGGGGTCCGGTCCCTCCCTCCTTCTCTTGTTTAAATAAACAAGAGGAGAGTTAGTGGTAATGAAAAGCACTTGATATCAAGCTACAAGTTTAATAAACGCACAATAAATCGAGAGCGGGAGCAGAAGAAGTAATGAAAATGGAGGGGAGTTTGACTTGTGCAGGAAATGACTGGGAGAAAGCCTGAGGGAGGGGAAGAGAGAAAGACTTTCAGTTGTTCCACGTATAAAGGGAATCTGCAACAGTAAGAAGACCCCTTAGTGCTTTTCAAGCAAGCTCTACTTTTACTGTACCTCTCCATTGCTGTTTGAAATGATTTAAGAGGCACATTAGGGCTCTTTTCAACTCATTCCTGCACACTCAGTTCAGGGTATTAACACTGAAGAATGGCTCTCCCAGCTGGCTCAAAGAAGCTTACACTCTGCTGTCTCTCTTTCGTTCCCCTCGGGCTTTGCGCTCGTTCTTTTTCCTCCTCTTTTCAGGAGGCAACTTGTTCCCCCTGCTCTCGTCACCAAAAGGTTTCCCATCTGCTTCCGATTACCTTTGGCTGCAGTTGGTTAGCCGCCAGCCATCTGGGCCAGTGTGGCGTCTCCGCTCGCTCTTCTCTCCTCAAACGGCACTGAGGGAGGGATTGGGGGGCTTGGACGAGAGAGAGAACTGGGTGGGCAGACTTTACTGGAGAATAGCAAGGGCTGTTTTTTTTTTTAGCTGACACTGCAATTCATAGCCAGGAAACTCAAGTCAAAGAGAAGGGCACCCATGAAAATGTGACTCCTGATCCTGGCTCTGGTCTGTTTTTGTAATGGGCACTGTGGCTCTGTAATTTTCCATTGTTATTATAAAGCAGACTCTCTCTTATGTTGGTTTTTAAGTAGTTAAAAAACATAGTAGTGCTCAATAAAAAATAACTTGAGGTTTATGTATAGCGTAGTGTGGAAAATGAAGATTTGAATCTGTGATGTCTGGCTGGCTGAACTGTTACCTCCTGATGATCATGGGGTGCTATCATATGAACTTTACTTTCTCTTTAGCAGCTAATAAAAGCAAAGATCAATCTTATCCCTGTTATTTCTTGAAATAGAAACAGTAATTACTGTCTGCTGATTGGACAAATCCCTGTTTCGATACGTCCTGTATTATGTCTTACTATGCTGAAATTAAGAAGTCCAATAATCTCTTGCAATTGAATGACAAATCAGAGATCATTATAATTATTATAATTACCCCTCCAAGACGCATCACTTGCATTATGACTCTGTTTGGTCGCCTCCTCTAAAAGGAAGCCCGTAGTTTAGGTTCCTCCTCGTCTCCTAGCTATCTTTTGAGTCCCGGGTGACCAAGGTCCTGTTTTGTTTAACAGTAACATTTAACCAAGATTAGATCATTGCTCACATCCGCTGATCTTTTATCCCCTTCAGACGGAATTCTTATAACACACTTTATTCTGGTCTCAACAGGAAAACACATCCGAAGACATCCGTTAATTAAAAGCGCTGCAACCACATCACACCAAACCTAGCTGTGTTGCCGTTGTTGTGTTCAGTTACATTACATTTTGTGAGGAGTCAGTTATACCCACACGGTTAGAGTTAGATTGTATCCTTTAAAACAACCCGTGGATTTCAAAATCTTTGAAAGGCGATCTACAGAAAGAAACATGCTGCTTTTAAACTGATAATGATGGAGAAAAGGTGAGGCAGTGCTCGGAGCTGAACTGTTAAAAGCCAAACTAGAGCACCAGAGAAGTTGATTGCTAACTGTTATATGTCCAATGTCCTGCTCAATTTGTATCTTGGTCGCCTTAAATAAAAAAAGAACTCTAAGGGTTCTGTATCAAGACTGTTGTTTGTTTTATGTGTGTATGTTATAACGATGAAAGCTCAGTATCGCGCGGGCTATGATTATCGCAGTACTCCACCCTTTGTCTCACATGTAAACAAGCTTCATATAGGCACTCGTACCATCTATCTGCTAACCAGGACGCCAGCCAATTAGTAAGCTGTACAGTCAGGCAGCCAGCCAGCAAGTCACTCAGCCATACAAGCAACCACCACAGTCAGCCAGCGTAGCAGTGATGGCAACCTGCTGCTCCTCTGAAATTGGCTCATTTTACCCCTAGAGCCTCTGACATAATACCCACTTCAAGCCCTGTTTGGGCATTAAGCGCAGCTTTTTACAAGATCAATGGCTTCCTTTGTGTTTGAACTATTTCCGGTGGGCAGGCAGCTTAAAGAGCGAGGCCTCAGGGGCCCCGGGTTGGGACCTGCTGTTGTCTCTGGTCATCAGAGTGAAAGACATGGTGTTTGCCCTTCGCCAAAGCCAAGATTGATTAGCTGAAGGAACAATGCAGGACTGGGCGGTCCTTCACTGGAAGCTGAATATGAACTGGGTAGATTTGTCTTGCTAGACTGGGAACTACATGGGTCAATGGGATCTCATGCTCTCTCTCTCTCGTTCTGTCTGTGTTTCACTATGTCTCCCTTGTTCCTCCCTTTTTGAGCCTAAATCTTTCTTTCCCCTCCCTTTCACTCCCTTTCCTGGCCTTCCTCTCCCTCTCTGAACAATTTCTCTTCTCCAGGGCTGCAGCGAGGAGTTTAAACCTGCCACTGCTGCTGAGCCCCTCTCCAGATCAGTCTGGGTTTGTTTCGACCCCTCTGAAGGACTCATCCAGGGCCCGTCACCGCTCGCTGACCGACACACGGTGAGGCTGCTATGTCTGTCTGAACCACGCAGCTCTTCCTGCAGCCATGGCCCAACAGAGCACCGAGCTGTCCCATTGCTAGGCCACGGGGCATCCGAGAGGGCAGAAGACATGTTGGGACAGAGGCCCGGGGACCACTGCACTGAATTCTGTTACTATAGCAACTACTGTAGTAACCATGGAAACGCTATGGAGGACCGGTCTGGTCTGCATCGTCATCGTCATCATCGTGGGTGTCACGGAGGCGGACGGAGGTCACAGGGATGAGTTCTCCCAGTCACAAGGTGAGAGGAGGAGGTTATGTTTTTCTTAGCTGTGATGTAATTACAATATTGCTTTTATGAAACATCAAGCATGGCGATATGGACGTTATAGACACATTACAAGCTAAATAACTTCTTATTTATTATTAATAATGTTCACTATAAAATAGGCCCTCCTGTGCAGTCTGCCTGGGGGCTTTACAGCCTTTATATCAGTGCTTGTTACTTTGTCAATGAACTAAATTATCATTTGCTCATTTGCAATATCTCTGTGGAGACGTACTACTTTAATTTGGGGATAAAATTGTTAACGTTGGTGAGAAATAATCCTTGCAAAGTTGTAAAAGGAACAGACCGGGAGCTGCTGCGGTGGTGAACGTAACGGCCTCTCTGGCTCGCCATGCCCTCACCATTCACTTTATTAGAACTGGCCCCAACGTCTGGCACTCATGCAAAATTAGAGTCACAATGACATTTAGTTTCCTTTTTTCTGTAGCGCTGAATTTCGTTTAGCAGGGGGATTTTTTTCTGCTTAATCCTCTCCTCCATAGAAGTTAACCTGAAATGTTTCAATTTTTTTGCAGGTTTTAACAGGTGTTAGACGTCATAGCTTTTTATTTATATATGAAACTTGACAGAGATATTTTGTTGGTAGCAAGAAATATTGAGGTTTGATACCCAGCCCTACTAAAAGTAGAATCATACCTAAAACATAAAGTATTTGTTAAAAAGAATTCATGCCAAATCTTAGATTCAATCATCTTCAATTGTATCTGAAGCCGAGAAAACCTGAACTTATTGAAGGACGTCTGCATATCTATTATAAAGTAACAGTTATCATATTACAGTTCTATAATAACCCTATAGTGATCCTATAGTTATCATAGAAAGGTGTGTTCATGTTTTCCCACCAAAAAAACGCTAAGTTAGCAGTTCTAAACCTAGGTTACATAACACAATTTGACCTTTTCAAATCAATCAAAAATTCAATGTGAAAAGAGTTGTAGAGACCCGAGTTGGAAATAAACACACTATTAACAGCACATACCTTATTGTTAATACATAGTGGGAAAACATAATTGGTTTATTGTCTGTGATCCTGGCTTTTTATTGTGGGTTGCTTAAATTATTTTCAGCCTCTCGGGAGCAGGAGCACTTTAATGTATTTCATGGTCAAGGCGCCCAGAGTGAAATCTGTTTCTCATTTCAGTAAAAGAAAAAAGAAAACCTTGACAATGCTGCCCATGTTTAGAAATTCAGAATAAATACTCTTTTTAAATATCTATTTAATTTGTACTATAATTGTAATTTAAGGATTAACATGTGTTCTATACTTACTGTAATTGCTTTTAATTGTGATTCACGTGCACAGTGCTCAGAGGAGAAAACGTGTGAAATGAGCCGGAGAAAACCTTTCAGTTCTGACCCTGTTGTCTGACCGGCTGAGGCGCACTCCAGGCATGCAGGTCTGGGCTGCTGAACTTGAACTCTGCTTCCACAAATCATGTAGCTGTGGCTCAGCCACGTGCCCACCCCCCTCACGTCTCTCCACAGTCTCTCTCGCACCCCCTGAAGGCAAAGACATAAAAATGACTGAGTCTCCGTGTCTCGTCACCCTGAACAAGGCTGTGATTGTGTATTTCCTAAACTTAACCTCTGACCCCTCACAGCCAGCTGTCTCCAATAGTCTGCCGTGCTGCTTCCTTTAAATAACCCACCCCTCAAACCCTGATGTGGCTCATTCCCTCGGAGACCTTTCCACGTACAGACAATTTGGTTTCTAGTTTCGGTCTCTACTTAATATTTTGAATGAACAATGGATTAAATAACTGCATGTAATGGAAAAGGAGTTTGTTTGAAGTGATGAATCCAAAACAAATTATCACCAAACTCCCCACAGCAGGAAGCTGTTTCTTAACAGAAACGCTCTGATAAACATGACCTAATAAGCACCAAACAGCAGACAGACAAAGTTGGCAACTTGCTGGTGAACAAAGCGGAGCCTAGCTAAAGAGCAAGATATCTTTCTCAGGAGTTGGTGGAGACTAAAAAAGAGTAATAACTGGGCTTCTGGTTGACAGGACAACTGAAATGACAAATGAAAGCCCATGTGGCACTATAGCATCTGTATAAGGGATTAAATGATAGGTTAAGATTTGTAACCTGGCTGCAGGGATTTGCTCTCATTCAGTCCCAAGGGCATTTGGAAGGTCGGCCACTGATGAGGCCTGCATGGTTCCAGCTCATCCCAAAGGTGTTGGGGTTGGGGAGCAGCCAATCAGATCAGATTCTTTCAAACCAAACTGGGGAAACAATGTCTGTATGAACCTGGCTTTGTGCACGAGTCAAGCTTTCCTTTTGTCCCACTGAGTTTTAAGTACTTCTGAGTCATCGACTCGCGTTTGCAACAGTCTTGAAGTGTTGCGGGGACTAATTTAAAGAAATATCACCGCCATGTTGTCACCTGGAAGCACTTAGCCCCAGACCAAAAGGAGACAAGTATTTGGACAGGCCAGTCTCTATACGTTTGGCAGTGTGTGTGCATGTGTCACTTCCCACTGCATGTCACCCAGACTGCACACAGGAGAGCAGACAGGCGAGGCCCAGAGAGACTTCTAACAAGATTATAATCTAAAGACGAGCACCCCTTCCCCCATTTCCCTCTCTCGTAGGTTGAATTGATAATCAAAGACTCTTCCTCCTCTTGTCGTAGCCTTTTCATCTGAGGTGCCATGAAGGTGTGTCTGGGATGGAGGGAGGGACAGTTTTCCATTCAGAGTATTTCCTTCAACTATTTTCATTTGCTGATAACAGAAACCATGCTCATGGGTGGATGGGTGTATTTATCAGCACGGACGCATCTGTATGAAAACACTTTAGTCAGGGAGTGTTTCCCGTTAAATTTAGCAAGCAGGTTTCCATGAACATATGTCGCACTATTGGCTACTGCAAGTTTGCTGTCGGCTAAATTTACCCATTAAGAGATAAAATATCCAATATGTGGACTAATTTATTCTCTCAGGGTTAACACAAGAAGACGGGGCAAGAATAATCACATTGCATGTGTACAGTAACAGTAATACATTTATAAATGGGTAAATGCTATGTTGATGGAAAACAGTTGTACAAACTCTAGAGGCATTCCTCATCTGTTTTCTACTGAAATACTTCCTCTCAAACCTGTTGTTCAAACTATATGCTTAACCACTTGACTGGTTTTATTAGTCCGTAGTTTATTCTGTGTGAGGTCTCATTAATTTCTTCCTTGGAGGTGAATGATATCTAGCTACTTCATTAACACCCGCCCTTCATTTGCTCTGCAGGAGATTGCCTGTGCTTCAAAGGTAATGGTCATACCACCTGTCTGATTACTTGCTGTGGTTTGTCAGAGCAGGGTGGGTGTGTTGTGGGAAATGGTTCAGAGCTCTTAGGAAGTTTGGGCTTTTGAACAAGTTTGTGACAAAGAAATTTATGATTTTACAGTTTCTTAATGGTTGTAGAGGTATTAGCCAGCTAAAGACTGAAGCTTAAGACATTTTATGAGGTGTTGGTAGAGACCAAAACCATAAAGAAAGGCTGTATATTAGATTTTTACTTGTCAGGGTTCCAGAAATACAGCTTTGAATGAATGCTAATATTTCTCTGCATCTTCTGAATGTGTAAATAGGCAACCTTTAGCTAACGTTGTAGCATTAGCTAAATGTACATGGCAGTAATGCATCACATGTGTTTTTCTGCATTGTTTTTGCCCCCTTGTAACCAAACATTAATCAGGATAATAATAAGTTAAAAACAGAATTGACCAGACACGGTGTTGAAAAACCGAGCAGCAGAGAGGACACAAACATCCTCTGATGATCCTCTGATGATCTCTGATGATCTGGCAAAGTAGTATTCCTTTCTGCAACCATCATTGCATTATCTGTGTTTTTCACATATTCATAATTACTTTCAGTAAAAACTTAACAGACCATCCCACGTTATTGAAGCTTCACAGGAAGGGTGTTTCCCTAGCTGCACATACAGAGGGAAGGACATTTAACATGAAATTAAAATGCCAAAAACACTGAACCATTTACCATTTTGGAAAAGGCCACTGTCCATTTTCGTTTCTCATGACTAAAAAAACTGCCAAGCCTGTTTTGTACTAAACCTCCCATCTCAAAAATACAGTACAACTTCTCCAGGTCCATGTGAAGGCAGCATTTGTAACTGTGCTCGCTGTTTGTTAAAGCCAGACCTTTTTGCTGCCTATAAAAGGTTTTTCCCAGTACAGAGCTCTCCAAGTCTGTACCAGGGAACTCTGATCTCTGGGTATTTACTCTGTGTGGGAAGGAGCTGCGACTCCAACAACGGAGGCCAGAGGTTTGATGAAAACTGGACTCATTTGCTGGTGACCTTTCCCCGTTAGTTAGCTGACGTTGGCTGTTTAGAGCGGTGTGTGTTTGGACAATAAATCTCCACCAGGCCTCGGCACAGACAGGAAGTATACAGTTTCAGGGTAGCCATGGCAACATTCCCTTGGCCTCATGCGGGAGCGGGTTCTTGGAGTGGAGGGACCCCGTCAGTAATGGACCAGAATATCTGCAAGTTTCTCTTCGGCAACTGGGTTACTCTCTCCATAAAAAGCCCCATAGTGCTATTCTAAATAAGCAACTTTCAACAGTTTTTTTTTTTGTTGTATGAGAAGTTAAACTCCGATTTGGTTTTCATGCCTTCTTCATTTCTCTCCCTCTAGCTGCCTTCCTGTCTAATCTAGGCCTGTATGAGATTGCCATCCCAGTACGTGTTGGACCTAATGGTGAGACGCTGGACGCAGAAACGCCGCAACCTCACAGAAGAAGGAGCCGCAGCACTGACGACAGACAGCCCGACTCTGTAATGCTTTTTGAAATAGCTTTCCTTTATTTTTCACTCTTCGTTTGAGTCTTTTCAATTTATTGTCTTACATTTATACACATTTTTAGAATACTCTTCAATATACTTAACATTCGGATGAGCTTTTATTAACCGCACACTCTCTTTTTCTATGCCTTAGCTCTTCTACCAGCTGTCCACGCCACGCAACAACTTTTTGCTGAACCTAACGCTGCAGGGAGGCCTGCTGTCCCGACAGTTCAGGGTGGAGTACTGGAAGAAAGGTCGATTAGCCTGGAGTCATCCTTACTCTCCCCACTGCCACTATGTGGGACACCTCCAGGACCAGCCACACTCCAGCAAAGTGGCCCTGAGCAACTGCAATGGCCTGGTAAGACTGAAACCTGCAAGTCTAATCCACATCTAATACACTTAGTGGGGTCAGCAGCAGCAGCACTAGCTCAGCAAAGGAGGGATCAGTAATACTTTATTTGGATCAAAGCATGACATTTTAGGAAAGGTTGAGTACTCAGCTTCATGCTTTTCCCAAACCAACCAATGTGGCCCTCAGAAAGGGGAATGACCTGAACTGAAATGACCTAATGCCAGGAAGGATTCATCCTAAAACGGTCCTTTAATTCTTTTTCTTAAACAGATAGTAATCCAAGGGTAGAGGACATGTTGATTAATATAATTTGCAACCACTTCGGACTTTGCACCAGCACTTAACAATTAAAGATACATTAATTAGAAAGCACTGCAGCTAAAAGAAAATTCAGCAATTACTATACTATCACCATTGCTCTCTTAAGCCTTTGTTCACGACACGTCATATGGGATGAAGTAGGAGAGATTTAACATTGAATGAAGACTGTTTAAGAGTGGCTTGGATTTTGATTTTAACACTGTTTAAAAGTAAAAAAACGGTTATTAACCATAACTCCAATAAGACATTAACGTGGCATCAGTATGTATCAAACAAACAAGATCGTATCAGCAAACGTTTTTACACCTGTCACAATGAATTGTACAAATGGGGATATTTCACACACTTTCAGAGTGTCTCTCATCAAAGGCATTCAAGTCATACTCAATTGCACAACGGGGATGGAAGTTGTTTTGTGAGGAAAGAAAAAAAAAAGAGCTTCAGAGAGAAGTGCAAACCCTGCTTTCTTTTACAGCTCTGCAAATATTGCCAATGCTAAAGGGCCATGATTGTCGGTTTCAGGGGCTGTTAGACAGTTCAGCATCTTCAGTGTAACCGCTCTACCTCTAACCCACAATGCATCATGTTCTGACATGTTCCCTTGGGGCTGTGATGATTAACTGAAGCTGTGGTCAACAAGGCAGGTTATGGGAAGCAGTGCTTTGAAAAGAAATATCTGAACTATGGAGCTTTTAATCTTCTGTATATTTGAACTCTTTTCCGAGGTGGTCAACGCATCAATTCATTTGCATTTATGTCCCACTCTCATGAAGTAATCAGCTTGTTAATGCCCCAAACTAAGTTAGTCCCCCCCATCACTGGACCGGATCACTTAATTGTGATGCATCATTTTGTTAGCTGAAATCATGTCCCTGCACTCACAGCACAGTGTATCAGTGTATCCTCTCACTACAAACAGCAGGCTACACAAAAACACTTGTATACACAGCTGAGGATTAAATGTGTTCACAAAGCGTTACTAAGCAGCACACGTAATTACTGTTGGTCAGACCAGCATGAGCACATTCACCAGTGAGCGGGCGGTGTGTCCAGGGGAGCATCACTAACTATATTATGAGATTAAAGGCCTTTTGGAAGCCGCCGCAGTGAGTCGAGGGGAGACACTCGCTCTGACCGGGCCAACGCATTTGAACCGACTCAAAGGAAGTGTTAGTGTATCGCTCTCTGTCTCACTCTCATTTTTCTCGCTCTCATTCATTCTTTCATGCTCTCACGTGTTTGTGTGTGTGTTTTTGTTCTGTGAGGTCCTGATCCTCCTCTCAGATGGGTCCAACAGAGGACCCTGTGAGGGGGACAGTGTTTGTGGTGGGACAGTCTGAACACAAAGTGATATGATCATAATGATGGGCTTGTATAATATGGAACTATCACTAATCGTAAAATGAGTGTTTTGTCACCAAACTTTTTTTGTCTGAGATGAACGCATTTTCCTCATAATGCCATGTGGCCTGTTATGTTACCTTCATGTTCGTGTTTTTATCAAAGCGAGAGGGTTTGTAGTTGCCAATATTGTAATCATCTAATGTAACCTGAAAATAAAATTACAATTGCGACTTTAAATGGGAAAAAATGTTGTATAAATAAATAATAAATTGTTGATTTGATAAAAATGGAAATGAATAAAGATCATAGTCATATTAACACATTATTGCTTTATAACATAACAAAATAATCGTACTATCTAATAGTATAATACTTGACATGGCTCTAAATTCAATTTAAATATTGTGTTATTGCAGTCATTAGTTGTTGTAGTATAGTTTTGTCACACAGACAAAATAGCGTCTTGTTATTTATTGTGTGCAATGCTAAATTGACTATTGACTATCAAATTATCCAAATGGATTGTAAATACTACATATATTGTGTCTTTACCTATTTTCCCAATCATCTCCTTTGTTATTTGTGTGTGCTTGTGTCATTTCTTTATTCTATTTATTTGATTGGTATCGTGACCAGAAATCTAAAGTCAGTGACTCTTCCTGCTGTGGAACAAAAGCTTTAGTCAACATTCTCCCTATGGAGTCGACATTTTGCATGTGAGCTGTACACTATTGTATTTCTTTCCAAATATGAAGCTTCCTGATACTGGTACAATACTGACACGTTTGTCCTCTCAAACAAACTGGGTAGACAGTGATCATAAATGAAGGGCAAACACTGCAACAATACTAAATATTGAGCTCATAATCCGTTGCATTGAAAGCTCAGAGGTTGGTTTTAAGTCTTTTTCCCATCAGCACCAGGATCCCTCAGATGACCTCTGATTCACTCTGCTCACCCTAACTCACCCTGCCTGCCTTGTTGCTCATTCGTCTTGCCAAAATCAAGAGTAATTCATTTTAGTTGTGTCATTGGTGGAACATTTGGGATGATCTGTAATAGTCACGGTGCTATTTTATTCATTAACATAACAAAGTAGAGATCCACGTAGTGGGACGTTTGTCATATTTGTACTATAAAAGCAATGATTCCTGTTATTCTATTCTCTTCTATTCTATTCTACATGTCTGTCTCTCTGCAGCAGGGGGTGATTGTTGCAGGGGGAGAGGAGTACCTGATTGAACCCCTTGTCTCACCAGATAACCAGACCAGGACAGAGAGGGGGGACAGAGCCGAGGGGCGCCCCCATGTGGTTTACAAGCGCTCGTCGCTCCGCCATCAGTACAAGGGTCAATCCTGTGGAGTCACTGGTGAGAGAAGAGATATTCTGTTTTTTTTAGGAGCAGCAGTTTGGTCCATACTGCAGGAATAAAACCACCACAGGTTTATTTGCATAGCAGCCAGCAGCAGAGTTCCAAGTTGTGATTGGGTGTGACTGAGTCTGTGTTGCAGGGCGTTGCTGAAAGAGCAAAAGAGAAGTAAAAGAAGAAAAAAATCCAGCTTTGTAATGATGAGCTTTTGTTCTGCTCTTCATTCATGGAAAGTGTATAATCGGGCATAATTCTGGTTGGTAAAGTAATGAATAGATAATGAATGTCTTAGCCAGTTATGCCAAATCCACAGTGAGTAATACTGTTGGATTTTTTTGGGGGGTTCTTCGTACAATATGCCGTCAAAACGTGAGTGCCGGTGTGATCTTCCTCAGATGAGAAGCCGATGAAAGGTGCGTCATGGTGGCAGAGAACTCTGAAGACGCCTCCACATCATGTAGGCCGCGGCCAGCTGCCTCTGAAGCGCTCAGTTAGCCGGGAACGCTACGTGGAGACGCTGGTGGTGGCCGACAAGATGATGGTGGGGTACCATGGTCGCAGAGACATCGAGCAGTACATCCTGGCCGTCATGAATATTGTAAGTTTCACAACAAAAGATGTACATGCACGGTGTCTTAGAAAGACTCTTTTCCAATGTCGTTGGAGTTAATCTTGAGGAATAAAAAGACAAATCATGAAAAGCTTTCAGCAGAAATCCAACAGTCAATCAGGGTTTGGTTTCTAGAAACGTCTACAGAAACAGGTTCAGCGCTTTTCTAACGCCAAGGAATGGTAAGAAATACACTTTTCCCATTTATCAAAAACCCAAATTAAGAAGAAATAAGATTTAGGTTTATGTAATGGCATGAATAATGCGTAGAGACAGAAAGAAAAGCAAATCTGTGGAACCTTTTGGATTTCTCCCAGCGGAAGCCCTGTGTTTTAGTCAGAAGGGCTTAGTCTGTATGTCATCATCTGCCCTGTTTCTTGTCATTGGGGATCTTTTCACACGCAGTTTATCACTTTAAACCGATACACACATGTGTTAGGAATGTATTTAATGAAGGGTTGGTTACCTGCTATTGCAACAGAGCAGCTTACATCCAGTTACAGAAACCAGCAGCATCTCTTTAGTGGTGTGGCTGAAATAAAATAAAAAGCTTTTTATTAGTTGGTGCTTTAGCTCTTTAATAACTATTGGTGCCTGTGGTGCACTTACTTTACAGCTATATTAAGATCCTCAGTCTTGTAGATACGTGGTTAGCTTTGGCTTAAAGATCGATCTTGGTAGGGACACAAGCAAGGGGTTGCTTTTTAGCACACTTTTGTTGTTCATGTCGTTGAGCCTTTAACTACACAGATTAATTCAGAGTTTTAGCTGTCACAGTTGGAGGCTTGACCCGAAGGTTGTCATTATTAACAAACAAGACGAGGAAATCCGAGCACAAACATGCAGATATAGCTCCTTTTTTTAGTAGTAGTAGTTTTTTATACATTTTAAAGACTTTATTCTCAGGGACTTTTCTAGGCCATTACACATCTTAATTTATGATGGTTCACTCTGGTGTCTATTTCAAATGTTGTCTGAGCTCTAGTGTAATGTGCTCAACTGGTGTATCAGCTGTTTTTAAGACTGGTCTTTTCTTGTTTCCCTGGAGGTCAGGTTGCCAAACTGTTCCAGGATTCTAGCCTGGGGAATGCAGTCAACATTGTCGTGACGCGGCTCATCCTGCTCATGGAAGACCAGGTAAATAGACTGTAATTAGTTGTACCAGCCTCTCTATGTGTTTCTCTGCTTGTCCTCTTTACCTCTCTGTCCAGACTGCACAAAGCTCTTCCCTGACCAGCATCTATGAGTGCCTTGTTGTATCAAATTATTGGCTTAAGTGTATTTTCCTGCACCATCCCAGTGGACCCGTGGGTGTGTAAGTGGGTCTTTTTGTGGCTGTATTGAAAGAGACAAGGGGCCGCAAGGTAGCAAGGAAGAGGGAGATGAATGAGGAAAGGTGGAAAAGTCAGGATATGTGGAGGGTTTTGTACCTGTCGGACAGAGCAGCGACAGTCCGGCTGGTTACTCTGGTCAACAGTAACCTCTCTGGCAATGACGCACATCCAGTGTATAGGAAAACTTATAATTTGAATTTTTAGATGCTGATGCAAAAAAACATCAGGATCCAAATTCACCAGATTCCTCAAAGGTCTTAGTGTCTACTATTTTCTAGCCACGATGTGGTATTTCTTTATCATTCAGTCAATTGTTCCACCACTTTTGGACTGAAATTTCTCAGCAAAGTTTGCATGGATTGCCATAGAAGCTTGTCACCAGATTATGAATCCTGTTGACTTGAATGACTCTCTGACTATTCCTTGAGTATATCCTTGGTATGGATATATGGTCTCTACAGGATGAATTGTAACAACTAACAGCTAAATAACTGCAAAAACTGATGACGTTCCCATCAGCTTGAGCTGTACTCTGTGCTCAGTGCTAATTAGCTTGCTAACACATTCCAATAAGGTGACGAACAAGAGGCCTACTAAACATCAGCATGTTAGTGTTGTAATTGTAAGCATGTTAGCATGCTCAAGTTGGTATTTAGCTCAAAGCATTGCTGTTCACAGCCTCGCAGAGCAGTTGGCATTTCTGTAGACTCATGCTATAAGTGAGTGAGCGGAGGTTGCAGAGAGTGCAGAATTAGAACCCACACCTGACCACAAGACAGGGGCTCAGCTCATAAAAAGTGCATGACCTTACCAGCATAGCACCGGAGATGACTGGGCCATCTGGCTACCTAGTAACTGACCCTATTAGCCCGCCATTAACAGCATGTGGTGAGACGGTGCGGCCGGCTCCTTTTGCAATGTTTGTGCTTCCAGCAATCTGACAGATGAATCATACTGAATTAAAGGGGTACTGCAGTGTGGCTTTGGGGTTTCCTCCATAGCTGTCTTATTAGGGAACATTTATGATTCATACTCTTCGTACTGCCTCAAATTTAGCCCCATAATTTACAGCTCGGATGTGTTTGTCGTCTGACAGAGAAGAAAGAAGTAAATATTAGGATCATTAGCGGTGGGCAGTGTTATTGTTGTTATTCATTCTCTATGGACCGTTGAGGTTGAGGTCGGGACAAGATTGAGAGTAGTCTCGACGAGCAGTTCTGCTGCTGGTTTCCAGGTCTGAAAACGGCAAGCTGCCCCTGGAAAATAAAATCAGGCCAGCAGTGGGCCCAGAAATGAGGGACTGTGGGATGAGACAATTGCTAGTTATGTCACCACATGCATTCCTGGGTTACGAGTTCTCGCCAGCTGTGGCCAGCAGAGAACTCCCTCCTCTACTTCTCCTCCTCTCTGCACTCTCATAATACTAGAAAGTGCCTTCACCCTAATCCTGCCTGCACAGTTGCTTTTTGTCGATTGAACAGAGGGAGGTTTCTTAAGCTTTTTGAGTCTGGAATCCCAAATTTAGAAATGCTTTCTCACCATGCATAACATACCGTGTCTAATGAAGTTTCAATCCAGTGATCTCTAAATTTGTTTATTTTCAATTAAATGTTAAATGGTAAATAGACTTGCATTTGTACAGTGCCTTTATGTTCTTCTGACCACTCAAAGCGCTTTACACTGCATGTCAGCATTCCCCCATTAATACACTCATGACAGAGGCCACCATGCAGGGTGCAACCTGCCCATCAGGAGTCTAATACATATTCAACCCATTCATACTCGATGGCACAGCCTCAGGACCAATTTGGGGTTAAGTGTCTTTTAAAACATCAGTTGGAGGAGCCGGGGATCAAACCGATGATCTCCAAAATGAAAGACAACCCAGTCTAACTCCGAGTTGCACCCGCCTTCATTTATGTATTGAATAAATTCTCCTACTTCTTACGCTGACCAAATCATTTAAAAAGCAATGAGATTATTTGAAACATGTAATGTCACAAAGATGAAAAGAAGACTTTTCTTCTGTAAGGTTAACATTTTGCCTGGGTTTCACAGGACAATCAGACAGAAACACCCAATACAGGAAGACTGGGGCTTAGTCATTATTGTGTTGTTGGGCCTTGTTGTAACCTCCCCTTGTTGACCTGGAATAACCTCATATCATTGAATGTTTAGAAAAATATGAAATTCTGGAGTTGTAACCTCCTTTTGTGTCGTGTTTTAAGATTGAAATACATTTATTTTCAAATTTGCTTTTGAACTGTGTATTTCCTCTCTTGTCTCTCTTCCAGCCAACACTCGAGATCAACCACCATGCAGGGAAGTCTTTAGACAGCTTCTGTAAGTGGCAGAAGAACATCCAGCACCGGAGCAGCTACGGTAACGCCATACCAGACAACGGGATCGCTCACCATGACACTGCTGTGCTTATCACCAGGTCAGAAATACAAACAGGCAAACCTTTCTCACAGGAGGAAGACATACAAACTGTAACTCTGTTCTGGAGCTTTCTTCATATAGGAATAAAGGTAATTTGGAATGAAGACACTGTTTGAGTGACCAAAACAACCCCTCCTACTGCGACTTCTTGTAAATAACCATACGTTTCCCATGAAAGAGTTAAACAGTGTTTCCTCTTAGCTGAATTCTTACATTCCCAGCCTCTCTCCTCATAGGTTTTCATTAAGCCAAGTCCGAAAGAGTTGGGCTGTATCTTGTCCTGTCTGATGTGACGATAGCTGAGGCAGCTCTGCCCAGCTCAGCATCTGGAGAGAAAATGAAAAAGGAAGATATGAAGAGGGAGTGAGAAGCAATGACGGATTCATGTTATTATTTGAAGGATCAGAAACAGCCCAGAGAAAATAGGACGAGAAAGAGGGTAGAAATGAAAGCAAAGATCTGACAGCGCTGCTTTCTCTCAATTTTGGCGTCTTTTCTCGAACTATGTTGTTACTGATAGTGCTCGTGGAAAACAGAAACAATAGAGGTAGATGCATATTAAGAAGATAAAACACTGATGCTATTAACTGAGGAATGTGCAACTGCTAACAACAAAACTAAGTTTTGGTCAGAGTCATCTGAGTGCGATGGGTCCGGGCAGAGCTGCAGCAAATACCTTCCTTTTCTTACTAACAGAATGTGAAATGAGCTTATGTAAGAGCACAGAAAGATGGATGTCTTGTGGTTTTGGTGGTGGCTTTGTGAGAACACTTGGGTTTTACGACAGGATTTATCAAGCAGAGGATGGAAACTGTCCAGACAGATGACACCACAGTGAGCGTCCATGATTTCCTGCTATTGTTCTTTTAAATCTATATCTGTCTGCTATCACTGCTGTCCACTGTCTGACCATAGCGGCTGTGTGAGTGTGTCCGTCGCCATCTGTGAATGTACCGCATGTCCATGTCAAGCGTGTTGGTATATGTAAGTTTAGTTACATCTATTGGTGGTGCAACTTCTGTTTGCGTGTGAGCATATTATTATTATTATTATTAGTTTAACAGCCTGCTTGATGTCCCTTCCCGTCTGCAGATACGACATCTGCATCCAGAAGAACAAGCCCTGTGAAACCCTAGGTACACACACACACACACACACTTGTACTTTACATACAGTATACTTACTGTACTCACTGCTGACATAAAGCAAAGCCTCGACCCTAAGCCTGAATGTTACCCTCACAAATAAATGCCTAACCTCAGCCTATACATACTCATAGTGTAACCCTCAAACCAGGTCTGAAGGTTAACACAAAGTCAGGATTGGCCAAAATATTGTGTGTGTGTGTGTGTGTGTGTGTGTGTGTATATGTGTTTGTGTGTGTGCGTGTGCATGTGTGAGACAGGTCTGGCTCCTGTAGGAGGGATGTGTGAGCCAGAGAGGAGCTGCAGCATCAATGAGGACATCGGCCTGGGAACGGCCTTCACTATCGCCCACGAGATAGGACACACGTGAGGAAAACACATACGCAATAACCTTGCCATTTCTTTACAAAACACACATCTAATTAGTTTCACATATATCTTTTAATGGACAGTCTTATTTCTGAGTCAAGAAATGCTTGTTGAGGGAAATAAAGGAAAATGAGTTGGTAACTTTATTTAACCAGGCAGAGAGTAACACATGTATTGCCACTGCAGGATCGATGTATCAGACAGCAGAAAAGTTACATACAGTTTCTCATCCGTGGGCATTTAATTCTCAACCATGCCGTCGGTGGGACTTTGGGGCCAGTCGGTCGTACAGTCTGATGTCTGAAAGGGGTATTAATCCTAAAAGCGAGTAACCTCTCTTGATTTAATGCATTTCCACAATGGTTTCCACAATGTTGCATGCAAAGATTGCACATTAAGATAAGACTGTTGAGGAGAAGCTCTTAATCCTCTGTTCTGCTCTCAGTGTCCTCTGAGAGGAAACACTAAATCCCTACCACATCTATGGTCGTTGTTCTTAGGCCATGTCCACACGTTTCCATTTTTGAACGCATATCTCTTGCTACGTTTACACTGAGCGTCCACTCTAGACCGGAGGTATAGAGTTCCAAAATTGGAAAAGTTCAAATACGCTTCCGAGGACGGATAAGTTTGAAAACTCTGTATTTACCTCCTAGCTGATGGTGAAACAACAAATGTCCCTGAAGGTATCCTTGAGGTGTCTCTCGTGTCCTCTCTTGTGTTCTGGTCAGAGGTGATCCCTCTGCCTCCTCAGATTACACCTCCAGATCTCCAGAGAGAGATGCAGGCCTCTTTGTGGTCGAGGATACCCACATAAAAAGACAAGACTGATCAAGGCAGAAATTACTCAGCTGAGGGATGAAACACTTTCGGAACATTTATATTTGTCTCAAACACAGCTACTGTGAGTTATCACTGCCTCTCATGAATGGAAATGGACCACTAACACTGTGTAACTGAATACACTTGGGTAAGCTATCATGATATAGTGATACATGTTGTCATGTGGAACATGGTACATTTTGAATAACTAAGAATCTTCTTGACGATTAATATTTTCTTATGCATATATTTTGCCAGTTGGGATCAGTCCGGATCCGGTGAACCAGAGCTCTGCTAGTTTTCTATCCTGTCAATCTACATAACATTTATCTGTAACTATTTTTGATAAACAATTCATTATTTCAGTGTTTTTGCAATCAAAGATCTAAAACATTTACTGGTTCTCAAAAATTAGATATATGAGGTTTTTCTTGTCATATTTTCTTGGGTTTTAGATATTTATATGTTACGTTAGGCTCAGCTTTTTTCCAATATTTTATAGACAAAACAATGATTTCCTTAATCGAGAGACGATCACTGTCCTATGATGATAATTCTGAAACGTGATCATAGATTTTTGATAGATGAAGTTGAACATTTGTTGCCGTTGTGGACTATACACTTCACATTGTGGCAATCTGCCACCTAAATGTCAATAATCATATTTATGATTCAGGTATCCTTCCTGTGGTTTGATGTTAATTTGATTCAATTTGTCAGGACTCTGACTGGCCTCCGACTCATGACAATCAAACTGCCACAACATGTCTGCTCTTTCCATCCCACCCAATTATCCCAGTGATCTCTTTTCCACTGCCCTATTACCGGTCAATGCGGCCTCACAGTGTTGTCACTGTATCATCATGGGCTTTAGGTTTGGGATGAACCATGACGGGATGGGGAACGCCTGCGGGCCCCGTAGCCAGGAGACCGCCAAGCTGATGGCCGACCACATCACCATGAAGACGAACCCATTCATCTGGTCCACTTGTAGCAGGGATTACATCACTAGCTTCCTGGAGTGAGTCATCATTTCAGATATCTGCAACACCACAAATTATTTGGTAATTAGAGGTTTAAGAAAGACAAATTCACTTGGATGTCGGAGTAATGTGTTTGATGGTCAGAGCAACAGTCAAATAACAGCTGGATCTTGACAGTAGACAAATTCACTTGTAATTATCTGTAGCTAAGTCTTTAAATAAAACTATTAGTTTAGATATGAACCACCGCCAGTTATTGTGTGTTTTAATCTCACTCCATCTCTTCTGTTCGGTGCTGTAGCTCAGGTATGGGCTCCTGTCTGAACAACATCCCCCCCAAGCAGGAGTTTGTGTACCCCACCACAGCACCGGGTCAGGCCTACGATGCAGACGAACAATGCCGCTTCCAGTACGGCGTCAGATCTCGACAATGTAAATATGCGGTGAGTGCTCTGTCTTTATATTCCTGCCTCCTACTCCTTCTAGCTTATGTTAAGTTCAAAAATCTTTGGGCGGTTGTGTGAAGAGAAGTCCCAGATGCAGAAAGTTATCATAAAAATTGATTTAATAAAAAGATGATGAACAGCATTTCAAAATGAATCATACTAATAACTACACAATATATATACAAATATATCCCATGGGAGAGAGAAATCCCATGAGACAGAGATCCAGTGCCCCCCCCACCGGGCAGCAGATCCATACATACCTGCCCGGCAGAAGGCACCCAGAGATCTGCTGATGTTCTCACAACGTCTCAGCTTTGCCAGGTTTGGGGTCAGCCCCCCTTCCTCTGGCTAGCCTCTCTTCCAGTCCATTGATTGGACAAGACCTCGTCCTTTTGGTGTTGGTCAACCCAAACCCCCTCTCGCTTAAACAACAGTGCTCAGGACTTCAATCAACCCCCTCACATTCCTGAGCACGTCCTCCTTATCTATCTGCTCCAATCTTCAGGCTGCGTAACTGTTTGTGGGCTCCTGATGTTTTCAGGATTCCTTCCACAATCAGTCAATACATTTCATAATTCTAATTAATACATTTGTGTAGTACATACAGTGTCATCCATTCAATATTTGATAATCCATACAGTTATTTATTTGTCTTGACCCTCCAATGTAAACTCTCTAGCTCTCACTAGGAGCACTAAAAATCATTATTTTCTAACAATCCCCCCTTACTCACTATTTATAGTGAGTATACAAAAATCATGCAAGACATTCTCTGATTATCGTAAACTTAACTTGCTGTTACAACTCCCATAATCGTCATTCACTTACAGACTAAATCATGTCCCCCCTTGATAAACAAATGCATCAATCAAAAGCTTATTTCTTCATCTTCAACTCTTAATTGATTCCCTTGAATGTTTTTTACTAAATGCAGCTTCAATCAATCTCTGCAGAAGTCCATGGATGCAGCAGCATCCTCAGGGGATCACGACTGTGGTGGCAAGACAAAGTGAGGTTATTATGGACAGAAATGCATCTTCCAAACATACTGTCCAACCAGCTTGTGATGGGATCATCAATCCCAGCATTCTCTGCAAGGTTCTGACTCCATGCTGTAAGACCAGTCAGCGCTTCGGTCACTGATCCATCAGGAGCTGTGTTGCTTAGGATGAAAGTAAAACAGGCAAATCCAAACATTTTACAGAATCCGCCTTTCTCAGCATCACAGTAAAATGAACAATTCCTTTTGGCTATTGTCCATAGTTGTTAACCAGTTTCTCCTTCTAAAATCAACACTGAGCTCCCCTTGATAAACAGACACTCCCTAAGCCTCTGGGTGTTTGATGATTTCTTCACTGGGTTGAGACAAGTGCCCCTATTGGTTTCACCTCCCTTTGTAACCAGACTTCACCACAGAGGAGATGGGTGTCCCTTAGGAGTCCTCTAATGCAGTTTTCTGCAGACAACCGGTGCACCTTCTTGCTGTAGGTGTGATGAATCCAGGATGCTCTCTCTTTGATATGCGGACAGCAGTTGATGTGCTAATGATAGTTGAATGGTCCTTCCCCCCTTGGTGCATTCCAAGTCTTTCTCTTTACGACCCAAGTGGTCCAAATGGTCGGGGGATAACAGAAGAAGTCATCTCAATTCTTCTTACATTCCTGATATCATCCTGCTTTGTTCTCCCCTTGTACTCATCCTGCCAACAAACATCCTAAACTTTATCACCAATATGCTCTCTGCTTAAGATTTACTGGACAGTTTCTTAGATAACTTCAACTGTTGTGCTTATAGTCATGTTTAAGGATCTAGGATTACAAATGCTGTTCTAACGAAATGGTTCTATCTTTTTGCTCTATCAATTTAGTTTTCTACTTTCAGGTGCTAGAATGACAGATCTGCATGCTCCGGAAACACTCAAAAAAGTCACTTCACATCCCTCTACTTCTAAAGATCTAAACAGCTTTACATCCTGAATTAACAGTCTGTTCAGCTTATCTGTGTGTGTGTGTGTGTGTGTGTGTGTGTGTGTGTGTGTGTGTGTGTTGTCCTTTTCTTCTCTCTAATTCTCTCTTTCCATACCTGTCTCTCACTTGCTTTTTCCCTATTTAGTCTTTGTTCAATCTGATGAACCAAATATTGACATCATGTGACTGTCAATCTTCCACTAAAATCCTTCTTGTCTTTCCATTCTTTCAATTTCTCCTTCTAAAACGTCACCATTACTGTTTTACAACATCTTTTCTAATTAATTGTTCTTTATCATTATTAGTTCACTAGGACACATCTGTTGCATCTCAAATGACTTTCTCATGGAACAGAATTCTCACCGGGTGGAATTCTTTCTAGTTCCAGCTTTGGACTGGCAATCTTGAACTCCGTCTGAGGAACAGCTTCTCACCTTCTGGGAGGAATCACCTATTATTTGCGCTTCTGTCGTCCAACGGAGTCCCAATTACTCAAATTCCCTCTATCTTAATTTCTCTCAGTGTCTTAAGGTTCCCTATTGATTTCACACTCTTACTTCCTGTAGCATGTCTCTCTGAAGTTCCCTTCCCCCTTAACACCTTGTCTCCTTTTTATGACTCTTTGTTCTACTTCTCCTTGAGGCCTACGTTTCTTACTTTACAATTTAAACTATAAAATGGTAGTTTTCAATATCTTTAACACTCAAAACATACAACAGGCAATCACCCTGTACAACAGATACAACGCTTTCTCTCCCTTTTCTTATTTTTTACAACAAATACACTATCAACTGATACGCTTCTTACTAATTTGTTTTTTCCAATTCGTTATTTTTGTGATAGCATCTCGTCTTGGCCAGAACTCATGCAATCCAACCTTCCCCGATTAAATTTAGTTATCTTGCGGTGAATCTCTTCCGAGACATACCATACGTTGCCCTCTGATGCAACCACTCTACTCTGTCTGCTGCACCAACTTATTCAGAAACACCCGTCGTCCTTTCCAGATTAATATTTGATATGCAGCTCTAACAGTAACCTAAGTATTGGTTCTCGGAGCTCAGAGACAATGAAGGGTCCGTCGACTTACTAAACGTAACTCCTCGCGCATGCCAATCCCCAACCTTACTGGAGATACAAGGCGATATCTCAGGCCACAGTGGGACTTTAGTTCTGTTAGTAACCCGTGCAAAACTGGTTAAAATACAGTTACCATTTATTTTTTAAATCTGTCGCGTATATAACGATTGCGACCAAACTCAAAGCCGTCAGTTATGTATTTATCATAAAGAAACTAAGTAGTTACTCATCGCTGCGAACACATTCACACCTCTTCAGGTGGAAGAAACCTCTGTAAGTTTCACAAACACATACAATCTCTCACTCAACATAAAGCTTCCACTCATGCACTGACGCCATCTTTCATTCAACATGCATCTATATGCTGCACCACTTTCATCATTTGAACATTATCCTTATGTAATTTTTACTCTAATAATTTATTACCTCGTCAGACCAGCCTTCCCTGCTCACAACTAAATTGTCCTAGGTCTACCTAAACAAGGTTCGGTTATCAACAGGTCCTTGCCATTACCTTTTTAGCGAGGCCTCATGTGAGCAGAGAGGAGGGATCATCCAAGGGGTCCCAGAGAAAAGTCTGGTCCTTTGTTCAAATCACTATTCTTCAACCACAACTCACCACAAAGATCACGTCGGGGTCACCAAATTGTTAAGTTCAAAAATCTTTGGGCGGTTGTGTGAAGAGAAGTCCCAGATGCAGAAAGTTATCATAAAAATTGATTTAATAAAAAGATGATGAACAGCATTTCAAAATGAATCATACTAATAACTACACAATATATATACAAATATATCCCATGGGAGAGAGAAATCCCATGAGACAGAGATCCAGTGCCCCCCCCACCGGGCAGCAGATCCATACATACCTGCCCGGCAGAAGGCACCCAGAGATCTGCTGATGTTCTCACAACGTCTCAGCTTTGCCAGGTTTGGGGTCAGCCCCCCTTCCTCTGGCTAGCCTCTCTTCCAGTCCATTGATTGGACAAGACCTCGTCCTTTTGGTGTTGGTCAACCCAAACCCCCTCTCGCTTAAACAACAGTGCTCAGGACTTCAATCAACCCCCTCACATTCCTGAGCACGTCCTCCTTATCTATCTGCTCCAATCTTCAGGCTGCGTAACTGTTTGTGGGCTCCTGATGTTTTCAGGATTCCTTCCACAATCAGTCAATACATTTCATAATTCTAATTAATACATTTGTGTAGTACATACAGTGTCATCCATTCAATATTTGATAATCCATACAGTTATTTATTTGTCTTGACCCTCCAATGTAAACTCTCTAGCTCTCACTAGGAGCACTAAAAATCATTATTTTCTAACACTTACTTTTCCTCACGTTAGCGGCAGCAGAGCGAAATGCTAACCTCCAAAATTGTATTGTCTTGCGTTATAGTAGCACATCGTTATTTCATCGAACCCAGATGTCTTATTGGAAATCTTCTGTTTTTTCTTTATACAAATTGTGTTCTGGGGAAGACCCCAGTCTCAACCCCAGCAGTTACAGTTCTCCCTTTTGCATTTTATTTTAAACAGCTAGCTTCTTATTCATGATGGAAACAGGCTGACTTGATCATTCTTTGTAAGCTGACTGAATATCAAATAAAGTTATTGACCTCACGGCTCACTCCAGATTTTATTTCTCCGGCTGTCTCCTTTTAGGTCGGCCTCCTTGACAACGTGAAACATCTTGAATACCTTGGCTGAATAGCATTCACTTTATTGCGTGGTCAACTTTTATAGGGCCAAGTTCAGAGCGAATGGACATCTGGAACGGCATACAGCTTTATAGACTCATTGCATAGATACCATGTGGTCAGAGCATATGAACATAATAAAACATAATCCTGTGTATTATAGGCATCGCTGTAGCAGAAAGGAAGGTGAACAAGAGTGTGTCTGCTCTTGTGTATTTGCAATGACCTTATACAACAACACTGACAACTCTCTCCTATGTTTTCATTCTCCTTCCACACACACACAGGAAGTCTGCAGTGAACTGTGGTGCATGAGCAAGAGCAACCGTTGCATCACCAGCAGTATTCCCGCTGCAGAGGGAACAATCTGTCAGACCAACACTATAGAGAAAGGGGTAAATACCACAATTAACCTTTTTCTTACATTATCATTTTTAGAGTTATGGCAGAATGGGCTTACTAACTTAAATCATAATATAGTCACTGTATAAATATATGTGTGTTTGTGCCGCAGTGGTGCTACAAGAGGGTGTGTGTGATGTACGGGACACGTCCAGAGGGCGTGGACGGGGGCTGGGGCCTGTGGTCACCCTGGGAGGAGTGCAGCAGGACCTGTGGAGGGGGCGTGTCCTCGTCTATCAGACACTGTGACAGCCCCAGGTATGGTTACCTGAGGCCAGTCTTAAAGGCATCACTCTTGTGCTAGCTAATTGTTGGAATGCTGATTATTACAGTTATACAATTCAACTAAGAAGTTTTTCTGCAGTGTTCAATGCTTTTGGGCTTCAACATTGTTTAGGCAGGTAGTTTCCCATTTCTGTATTTCAGCTTTTGGCATTCCAATGCATTTTCTGCAAGAAATGCATTTTTTTTTTCACTCTAGTTAGCTAGCTAGAGATGGGGGACAATATCCACTTTCCACATTCTGCCGAAGAAATTATAATAAAGTTCAGCTGTATATGCAATTATCTTTTCACCATTGTTTAGAGAGGACACATCCTCTATGGGACCACAAGGAGGGAAAGAGACAGTTGTTGAAGCATCATATTAGCATCAGCTGAACTTAAGAATATTTTATTTACGCAGAAAAAGTGTGATGTCTGCTTAAAAAGGTCACAATGGGAACAAGATATTCTATTTCTGTTATGTAAACATATAAAACAAAATCTGGCAAACATTGAGTTATTGATGCAATTGGGCACTGGGTTGAAAGAGGATTTAAAACATAGAAATATGTTGTATGCAGTTCCAAACAATAAGGTACAATATATGGACGAAAAAGAGCAGTGGTACTAGTCAGTACCACAGATTTGAGAGTTTCATCTGATGAAACTGTAAGAACATACCACCTCAGAAAGCACACAAGCTGAGATTTATTTCCAGGCAGCAGTGCCACTGTTTCTCTTGTGTTTGTCTGAATCATCACCAAACAACTAGCAGACTCGCTTTTGAATCACAGTCACCAGATCCCTCATCTTGAATTGATTAAACTGAGAATGAATTGACCCAAATTTGAGGCCAACGGTGTTCTTTTGTATCTTCTCTGAGCATCGTTTGCGCATTTCGTTTGGCTCCAATCTGTTTAAATTTGTTGAACGTTTAGGCAGAGGCAGCCATTTGACAGTGGCTGGCTCTGGCTTCTTCTCGTCATTTTTTTATTTGTATTTTCTTATGTAGAGGTGTTGTTGTTATGGTCTCTGATAAAGCAATAAAAGAGACAGACAGTGAGATTGGAAACACACATGAAGACAGACAAAGCAGAGATCAGGAGCCAGTGTTGTGTGGTGATGGGATGGCTGTTAGATCTTTTTAAATTGTTGTCAGATGTGACTGACTGGCCCGATTCTCTATGTGTTTGGTTGTAGGCCAACTATTGGTGGAAAGTATTGTCTGGGGGAGAGAAAGCGCTTCAGGTCCTGCAATATTGATGTGAGTATTGCTGTTCTTCATCGTCAACATGCAGTAACATTTAAATCATTTTACTTTATTAGTTTTGTGTTTGGTCATTGCATGGGACTCTGCTTGCATGTTTTCATATATTCGTGTGTGGATAACTGTGTGTGTTGCAGGAGTGCCCTGCAGGCTCTCGGGATTTCCGGGTCATTCAATGCTCTGATTTCGACAGCGTGTCTTTCCGGGGAAAGTTTTACACCTGGAAGCCATACAGAGGGGGTGAGTGAGTAACCTGTGCGTGTGTGTGTGTGTTTCCTCTTTGCCCTTAACATCCCCCTCAGCTGTATGGAGTGTTTAACCATCTTTCAGCTCATTATTTTCGTTTCACATGAAGCAGCATTACAGTTTCAGTTGAACACCTTCTCTAGCAACCGACAGATGTTTTCTGCAAAAAGCTAAAGCCCAATGCTACCTGACATAGTGGATTTTTCCCTCAGAAGTTGGTGTAAAATTATATTTAAATACATAACTATTAATCACACAGTTATGTGATGAATCACTGTCAATGGAAGTATTTTGCATGTTGTGTTTTCACTTTTTGATATCGATGTAAAAACTACTTTACATTTTCTGGCATTTCTTCCTCTTTTTAATAAATCATGGGAGAGAGGAGGGATGACATGAAACCTCAGATTCCAGCCAAACTTGACCCAGAAAACTGCTATTACATAGTCGGCATCTTAAAAGCCCGAAGCCGTCAGGACACCTGCTCCTACCTCAAATTACTAAATTAAAGATAATTCTCATCATAAAATGTATCATCATAAACATATCATTGCTGTTTCACTTGTTTGCCAGAAGTTTCCTGAAATAAACGACAAAGCTAGAAGTTGATTTCGAAGTGAAGTTGAGAGTATTAAAGGTGAACAGATGAAAATTAACAGAAAGATTTGAGCCAAGAGTTGATGACCAGAGACGAACAGAAGTTAGGAGGTGTGTGTGTGTGTGTGTGTGTGTGTGTGTGTGTGTGTGTGTGTGTGTGTGTGTGTGTGTGTGTGTGTGTGTGTGTGTGTGTGTGTGTGTGTGTGTGTGTGTGTGTGTGTGTGTGTGTGTGTGTGTGTGTGTGTGTGTGTGTGTGTGTGTGTGTGTGTGTGTGTGTGTGTGTGTGTGTGTGTGGAGAATCGAAGCTGCAGACTCCATCCTGTCTGGCCTGCAGATGCTGGCTGCAGAGAGCCATGCATTCCCACAATGCCTTGCGAGAATTCCTCGTTCCTGATGAGCACTACGCTGGACGTGAAAGATAAATAGTTTCAACGACATAACTGCCTTTAATCTAGCCCTCCAATAACATAATGACTTACAGAGATGGCCAGCCAGCCAATTCCAACTTCAGGCAACAAGTGCTCCTTTCATCAAGTCAGCTGATTTTACAATGGAAATCCCTTGCAGCTGTTAAAATAGGAACGGTGCCATAGACTCTGCCCTGCGTTAAGGCCAGATCACACTACCCAGCCCCTTCCCTGTCCTCTGCAGCCCTCTCACTCCTCTCAAATTCTTTCAGCTTTCTTCCTTTCACTTTCACCGTCTAACTCCTCTTCTTGCAGTTTTTCTTTTTTCTTTTCTTCTTGTCTCTCCGTCTTTCACCTTACCTAGTTCACCATGATGCAATCTCTCTCTCTCTCTCTCTCTCTCTCTCTCTCTCTCTCTCTCTCTCTCTCTCTCTCTCTCTCTCTCTCTCCCACCCAAGGACAGTTAATTAATATGGTCTTTCGTTTAAGCAGCTTTTTTATGACAAACAAGCTGCTGCACATTGCTTTTCTCTGTCTTAACGGTCTTCACATTCAACCCTCACACTCCAAAACACACCCTGCAAGCTATGATACACACACACACCCTGATGCAGCTTATGATTGGCCTGCCAAAGCTATGCACCATGGGAATTGTAGTTTCCGTGGTCTGACCACTTTATCGTCTGCAGGCTTTGCCAGTACATACTCTCTCTCTCTCTCTCTCTCTCTCTCTCTCTCTCTCTCTCTCTCTCTCTCTCTCTCTCTCTCTTCTTCCCGGTACATACTGTACCTGCTTCAGAGAGGCCAGCACAAACAAACACAGCCCAGACTGATGTCAACAGCCACTCAAATAGTGAAGCTGTTGGCAAGCAACACAGGTGAATGATGGATATATACCACTTGGCAGGAGAAGACCTCGTGTGTGTGTGTGTGTGTGTGTGTGTGTGTGTGTGTACTCCTGGTTTAGGCTACCATCGGGGACACATTTCAGACTAAAGACAGGCAGCGACCAGGAGTCAGGAGATGGAGAATTGTGTGTGTGTGAGAAAAATAGTCATTTGCACATCATACTTAAGTGTCTCTTCACAGGTGTGTGTGTAGATTTATGAATTCACTTAGACACGGTGCATTTACAGATATCACTACTTGCATAATACCAGTAGAACCACTAATACTAAATGCATATGCACTTAAAGTGATAAAGTTAAGAAGTAATTCAGCTATAGCTCAAACTGTACGTTGACTATTATTTAATTAAAGCACAAATGGTCAATATTGTTATAGTACATTTGTAAATATATTTGAGTTTTGAACCGTTGGTTGTATAGAACTACGCTTCTATGAATCCTGGATGACTAAGGAAGGATGAAATAGAACAGCTAATTGAACACCCAACATGACTCTCAGAGCTGCTCGTGAACTTGCGACTTAGTGCAGAAATTCAGTTTTTGGCAGTTGACCTGCAGGAGGTTTGACTGCAATATTTGTATTAGCTCAGACCGCAAATTGCTGGCCGAAAGCTAGCCGGCTAATGAAATTTCAGTTCTTGGAGAGATTTCTCAAAAGCGTAGATCATTTTTCCATGACATTCATTGGGCAAAGATCTTATTTGAGGGGCATGGGGGAAACAGAGCTCATATCTTGATGTTTTAGCATTGAGAAAACAATATCCCTTTAAGCTCAGTTTAGTAGCCGTCCAGAGGATCACAGCAGGCAAAGTTATCAATTAAATAGAGCTGTTGACATTTTCATCTTTTTCCTTCTACATTGACTTCCTGTAAAGTTTGAAGTTCAATCTTGACCTTGGGAAAAGCTCCATGTCGTTGCCCCGTTTTTGATCATATCACCCAATATTTATGATGTTTTATAGTATCAGAAAACTGTCTGCTGTTTGTCCCAAAGCTTAATCAAATCAATACAAGAACAAACTAAATTACATTTAAAAAGAAATCTTTAGAGATCTTGTGCTTGCCATCTGTCTTTGACCCTGTGTGTGCGTTTATAGTTTGTCTCCTGAAATTGTATTCGGCTTGTGCACAAGCTTGAATGTGTTTTTGGCCTTGTTTGTGTGCTATAATGTGGATAGATATGGTATATTGATACTGTGTGTGTGTGTGTGTGTGTGTGTGTGTGTGTGTGTGCAGGTGGGGTAAAGCCCTGTTCTCTCAACTGCCTGGCAGAGGGATATAACTTCTACACGGAGCGTGCTCCAGCTGTGGTGGACGGCACGCCCTGCCGAGACGACTCTCTGGATGTGTGCGTTAACGGAGAGTGTAAGGTGAGATAAGAGCTTTCTGTGTGTTTGTAAGCACCCATGCAAGCGTTTGATTGAAATACATTAGAGCCATTAGACATCTGCATGTGAGCAGACAGTTCAAGCTGAAGCAGCACAATAGGGGATCAACACAAGACTGAGATAATATTGTTTATACTCGCTGTCTGGAGTCTGGACAGCAGCCACTGTCTAGTTTACACACTGACTGCTGAAGATCATCACAATCAGCTGCTTAACTGCGAAAATGTCTTAACTTTGGCAGCGATCTTAGATTCCCATTAGCGATGCTCTCTCTTAATCTCAGCTGTTAATGAAAACAAAACAGCTATATGCTGTTCATTCTGAAGTGGAGACCACATGGAGCTCCAACAGGTTCCTGGAACCCAGTTTGACACCCACATGACCCATTTGTTAAAAGACGTAGACCAAAAAAAAAAATACTGGTAAACAGTGCGCAGCTTACGTGGATGCTGTCGATTCCCAATCTGTTGTTAGTTCCACTTGTTTATTTTGGAGATAGCTCTTCTCCAGAAAGTAAGTCAAAGCTATGGGCGGGTAGAAAACGTTGTGAGGACAGAAGAGAAAAACCTCATCATCTCCAGCTTGTTGTTTTGTGGTTGCCGGCTGAACTATTTTATTTTTCAGCACCTCATCTCTTGCCTTTTTATCCCCCATGATCTCGCTTTATTTTAGGTTTCTCGTGGGTTTGGCAGACCGAGGAAGGCTGAACTCGTCCAAAAAGAGGATTTTGTTTATCAACATCTTCTCATTGTTCTCTCCTCCTGTTCCACTCTGTTTTTCCCTCTGCTCCGTTCTGCTCCGGAGGAACCCAGTGACCCTCCAGCTCAGCTGTTAGTCAGTCTGCAGTGCAGGCAGGCTTTCATTCACTGCGGTCTTATTATCTCTCTCTCCTTTACGCTTTCCCTTTCTGACTCTACATCCATTCCTCTAATTTTTTCTCCATTTCCCTCATTTTTTTCCTCTTTCACTTCCCTTTTCTTGTGTCTGCAATCCAGTCAGTTTCTCTCCTCCATATTTATCCTCTCTCCTCTTGTGTGCTTTATGCACACATGCAACTTCAAACACACTGTGGAGAAATCTCTTACGCTTGTTAGCTGCCGCACGCTGCTTTCAGTTCTAAGCTTGCTGTCTGACAACGAGGAGAGGGGAGAAACAGAAAGAGAGGAGGTTTTGTTGGAAATAGAAAAAGGACATGGAAACAGATGGTCTAGTTGAACACAACATGCCGCTGCAGACGAAAGGTCTGTCACAGCCCCTTTTTTCCGGAACTCTTGGACAAAATATAGAGGGCCAGATTTATCGGGCAAATATGTGCCGCGGTTATACCAGGTGCTGTCGGCTCCTGGACTGCACCTGGTACCTAACCTCTAGAGTTCATCAGTGCAGTTCAGAGGTGGGATTTTATATGAGATCAATGTCCTCAGAAGATAAATAATAACGTAGTGTTCTTGAAAACAAAATATTTGCTATTGCCATTCCATTATTGATTCATTATTTAATTAACTGATGATTAATTGTGGTGTAAAAGGTCTGTTATAGTTGCCATGTTTCATGTCTCACTTGATATTTCAGTGCAAAAAAACCTTTTCATATATATTCTATATTGAGCTATTAGTCCCAATGAACACTGTCTGCATGTAGAAACAAGAGGCCTCCCACTCATCTGGACTTTAATCATTTTAACCTTTAATAACCCACATTAAAGGTTCACCCACATTATTTAGCCATCAAATAACCGTGGGGTGAATCACAGTTTCAACTCTGGATTTGATTTTGAATTGTAATCAGTGTAAAAGTAATAATAAACTTGAGCTTCATTATCCCTATCTACAATAAGCAACTGCCATATGAATATATGAGTGTGAGAGCAGTTGCCGTTTATTCCCTACACTTTTGTTTAGGTTTGGTTCACTGTTAAAGAGTTTGAGTAAAACCACCTGCTTCGCTCATCATGAAACTTATTTATGTCGACAGCTATGAGTTTAGCAACCTAAGAGCATTATGTCTGCACAGGATCAGAAAACACATCTGGACTTACCATCTGATATTTCTGTGTTTTGGAAAAGTGGTCTGGAAGGCATTAGAGGTAATCCCTCAGCCCGGCCTCTGACACTTCTCGACTTACCGACGGTGCCCCTTGACCCTGAGTGACCTGCAGCTCACTTGTTTCTCCCGTCTTGCAGCACGTAGGCTGTGATCGGGTCCTCGGCTCGGACGTTCGCGATGATCGCTGCCGGATCTGTGGGGGTGATGGGAGCAGCTGCGTGTCTGTGGAGGGACTCTTCAACGACTCGCTGCCTGAAGGAGGTACAGAACTAAAACACTCAAGCAGTCGTCATCTCATTCATTTTCTTCTGAGAGTTTCTGCCACGTGTTTCTGCACATGGAGATACATATTGTGTCTTTCCTGATTTCATTAGTGGGGGAGGGAATATTTTTTTAAAGTGTATTTGGTGAGGCTTTAACGTGAGGCATTTACCACGAGAAGTTATGCAACATAATTGCACTGCTGTCCAAAAACATTGCACATGCAACATTTGGATTCTGATGCTCTGGACTGTGAATGCATCTTGGAAAGTTGCCTTGCAATGTGAGTTACGATACCCCGGACATTCAAAATGTATCGTATAATTGTCTGTTCTCATGCAAACTCCATCCACAGAAGCATCCTGTTACAGTTATTTATTTCATAAAGCCAACACAACTCCACAAAGCTGCAGGAGATGTGCTTAGAGATCAATTATGTATATTCAACAGTTGATGAGAGTTGATGTAGCCAATATTTAAAGTTGGCAGAACAGATAGTAACAGTCACTAGTCTTATCCATCATTGTGTCTACTCTCAGCCATTTCTTCATGACTTGATGGGACACATGTTTTATTATTATGTTTTATTACAATGTCAATTAATTATTCTATAGTCTTATTGGACAGCCTTACAAGCTCCATCAATATAGGCTTTGTTTAGGGTTGACAGGAAGATGTAATTGTGTATCATCTGCATATAAATGAAACAAGATATTTTGTCTTCCAGTTACATGTCCAAGAAAACATAAACAGTGGGTAGAGAAAATAATAGGGCCCAGAATCAACCCTTGAGGTACACCGCACGTTTTTTTAGATGAGTTTAACAGACAAAGTAAGAAGTTTTGATCAACAGTGGCAAATACCAATAGAAGGTCTAGCGGGATTATGATGGAGTAAAGTCAGGCGTGAACTATGAAGTTGATGTAGTTTGACACACGTTTGGACCTATAAATAAATGTCTACACATCTGGAGATAAAGATAACACTAGTATTTTATACAATATTTAAGTGAAGTCAACTCAATATCACATGTGAATGTAAAACATCAACCATTCCTGAGCCATATATTTATCCACCAGCCACCCTGTGACACGTGGCAGACAGATTTAGGTGAGGTCCGACCAATGTGGCTTGAGGTCCAGCTGCTTTTGCATCTATTCTGGGCTACATTTCTCTTTGCAACACCAACTTTAGAGTTTCTCACCCAACTGTCAACACAGTCACCCCCATCCAGGATTCCTCAGCAGGGACGCACCCAGAGCAGGCAGCTGTGCTCTTCACCACAGTGACCAGGCCAGCCTGTCAGCCCTAGCTGAGGTCTCAACTACCCTGAAAATAGCTGACATTATCGTTGCCCTAAAAAAAAGTTGGTAAAGCTAAAGTCGAAGTGTAGGTTGTGTAGTTGTGTGTTTTGTGATCTGGATGGTATCCACGGTCGGTGCTATTTTTAAAGATGTGCTCCAGTGATAGTTAGTGTTGCACTTCCTTAACGTTGGGGGCTTGCAAGAGTAGCTGCAGCAGTTGGTCACCACCACCACAACATACGGTATACAAAAGTATGGTTTTGTTAAGAGAGCATCCAAGAGCACTAAAGGTCGGGCACTGATGTTGGGCGATGAGGCCTGCCTCTAAAGCTTTGTTAGCTCGAGCCTCCACAGATGCCACGCCAGCACCCTGCATGCACAAAGGCGTTGAATGCTAGATGTGCTGTTCGTTGCATTATTCTCCAAAATCTTCTCCAGACGGCGTAAAACAAAATGTACTGTGAGGACTCAAGAAGACGAAGAGCGTAATTGGCAAAACAAAACGCCATAAACCAACCTCAACAATGCCAGGGAGGAATTGAAATAACTGTCCAACTCATATCATATTCATGGACTACTTTGTTTCCTTCAACCCAGCCGTGTAAAGAAACAAGTTAAGAAAAAGGTTGAATGTCTTGTAAACAATTTGATTTGGCTGGTAAAATATTTACTTTTTGGGATCTTCAAAAGCGACAACGTAATAGTGCTTACAGTGAACTATTTGTGATGCAATTCTATAACATCCGAAAAGCACTAATCGCGCAAGTCAAGTTACACAAATTCAAAAGCTGTACATGCCTCGCACCGGCTTCACTACAGCGACCATAAACTACGCTTCAGTCGGCGTTCTAGTTCACCCCTAAGGTGAACTCTGAGCGGGGACTAAAGGCTTATTCTGGACAGAGAAAGACTTATCACTGGCAGAACCCCTTAGTCATTTCTATAACAAGCTTTGGAGTTCTCTGAACTCCTAAAACCTTTGGCCAGTGACTCTCCTCTCTGCTCAAGGGATTTAAGTATGGTCTTGGATGACGGCAAACCATAAAACCGACACTGTAAAACAGAAAGAAAAGACATGAATGACAAATGGAGTTCCTTAAATTTCAGAAAAGTGAAAGTTGGGTTTTCTTGAAGATGCTGCATTATTGAATTGTTGCTCGCAGCTTAGATGCATTCATGTCCCAAGTCTATTTCCTTGTATCTAGCCTGTGACTGCAGTGGGGGGTTGCTGAAGGTTTACAGCTCCTTTGCTCTGTGTTTACCAAACAGGTTTGTGATTGTTACCAGAGGAATACACCTTTCTCGCACATTTGCTCTCTCTGTGTTTGTCTCTGAGGCCAAATACCTCAAGCTCTGTCTAATAATGTCCAACGCCTCCATCTAGAAACCCAGAGCAGGGTCAGTCCAACCTCATAAAGCTCCACGGAGAGGTCACGAGCCAAAACCTCTCCTTTCCTCTTGTGGTCAAAGCTTTGAAAGGAATTATTTAATTCCTTCGGTTTTTTTTTTTTTATTCCTTCTTTCTCTAGTGAGGCTGAAGTTATTTACAGGGCTGCAAATGCTGGGTAACAGAGCAGAGCTGAGGAGGTGAGACGAGTGTTAAGAGACCAAAACAGATGGCGAGAACAGAGAGAAGAGAAGAGAGGAGAAGCCGGCTCAGCTCTCACTTTCTAGCAAAGAACAGCTGAGGCCGGCTGCCCAGGAATGCAGCTGGAATCTGAAGCCTCTGCTTAGTGCATCGGCATCCCACTGAGCTAAACACTACTTATGCATCGCTCTCGACCCCCCAGGGAATAAGCCTCCTTCACCTTGCTTTAACTTTTGGACTTTGTGTGTCTCAGGTTATGAAGAGGTGGTCAGAATTCCTAAAGGATCAGTGTTCATCCACATACAAGAGCTCAACATCTCCCTCAACTACCTTGGTAAGAAGATATTCTAGCTAATGTTTAAAATGCCTGTCAAAGTAAGTAGTTCAAGAAAGATGAAAGGAAGCACACAGCTGTGACTACATTAACTGGTATTGTTGTATTTTCTTTTTATGTTTGTTTGAATGTCCTAACCTCTCCGGAGATACTTCAAAATGTTGTGAAATTTGGCTTCTTACCAAGAGTTTGATGAGAGGATTATTATTAGTTTACTATCTCTGCATACTTCAGACCCTTTCCCCACCTGACTGTTTCACTTGTGAAAGCAGGAAGAGAACAGGTGTTACTAATAACAAAATCATAGCTCATTGCCATTCAGATGCTTCTGTTTCAGGATCCTGCCATTGTTCATTGCTCAGGTCTTTCTCATTTCCCGATTTTGAGCCTCCTTGATTCCTTTCCTTGCCTCGCGTCCTGGTCTCGCCCATGGGAGATGCGAGCGGAGGAGGCAAGGGAGAGACAAGAATAGAGCAGTCGAGGCAAAAGAACAAATGAGACATCCTCGCCTCGAACTGGCATTTTAATATTTCAATTAAATACGAGGTGTGGCCCAGCTGATCAGCTGTCCATCGTTTATGATCTCCGTCAGATGTTATATACTTTTAATTAAATTCACAATGTGGTTTGAGGTCATTACAGCTGTGTGTCACGCCTCTTTAATTTGTTTACGTGTGACGAAAACACTTCCGCAGAGGCTACACCGGTGTTTCCTCGCTCATAGCTCCTCCACTAAGCCTCCTTGATCCGCGATCCATGAGCCATGCAGTGAGCCAGCATGCACCATACCAGGCCTTTGAACTGGAACACTTTTATTATTATTGTTATTAAAGACACCTGTGCTTTTGCTGATGTCGTAAAATTATTTAGATGCCCTAAGGGACATTAGTCCATTTATTTTTACTTTTCTTTTTCTTTTACTTTACTGTTTTCCTTAAACATATTTCTCCCTCTCCTCTGTGTCCAGTGCTGAAGAGTAAAGGAGACCAGTATTTTATCAATGGGAAGCTGACCATTGACACGCCTCGCAGGTTCGATGTTGCCGGTACCACCTTCCACTACAGGCGGCCCACTGATGGACCAGAAACTCTCGAAGCTCTGGGACCAACCAACATAACCCTGATTGTCATGGTAAGAATGGAAAGAAACCCTAAAAACGGGTCTTCAAAGAGATGTCATGTTAAAACATGTTCACCATCATTGTCGTGTTAAATGGCTGGTTGTATGTATGTTTAGGTGTTAGTGCGGGAGGAGAACCCAGGGATCCACTATCGCTTCAACCCCCCGCTGAACAGGGAGCCTCTCACTGGCTTCGCCTGGCACTACACCTCATGGTCACGCTGCTCCGCTGTCTGTGCTGGAGGTAGAAATACACACTAACACACAAGCAAGCTGTCACTTACAGTAGGAAGATGTTGCATTATCCTAAATAAATAATAATAAATATAACTACTACATGCCTAACCCCAATCCTAACTTCTTAGCCCCAGAATGTGATGGTTTACCCTGTGGGGACAAGGTTTTCTTTCTCCAAAATTCTCCATGATGTGATTGTGTGAACAAATGTATGTCCGTGCAGCGTGATTGAACCCGCTCACTTGGGGCAGATGTCACATAAAGGTTAAGGATTAAATGGCTAAAACACCTTGTTATGAATGACAGCTTTCTAACAGATATGTTGTACAATTTGGTTGTTCATGAATGTCTGTGGCATGTCTTTTCAATATCTGGCTTAAGACATTTAGGCCAACGCTGGCTCATTAACAGATTGATTCAATAAATATTCAATGTAAATAAGTAAATATCAGACATTCTCTGATAAATGGTATATCTGTGATGCCTATTACTGAAAATTAGTAGCTCATTTGGGGGATACACATTCATTCTAGCTGCCAGTTAACTGCACAAATGCTCTCAACACTTGAACATGTTGCATTGTGAAACATTGTGGACATTGCGGTATTTAAAACACTGTTTACCGACATAATCTCAGCAATGTGGCAGGTTCCTAACACCGAACATTAAGGAATGAACGCTGATGCACGTCTTGGCCCTCGGTAACGCCCTGTTGTGTCTTTGTCTCGTGTCGGCCAGGTGTGCAGACACAGCAGGTGGTGTGTCGGAAGCAGGCAGATCATTCAGTCGCCTACAATCACTTCTGTGACAAGAAGATGAAACCCAAAGAGAAGAGAAGAACCTGCAATACGGAGCCGTGCTCCCCATCGTGAGTCGTTGAAAAGATTTTCCTCATACAAATGTATTTCTTGATGGTTTTGAACCTACTCTCAATGTATGCGCACTAGTGTTGACTAACTTTGTATGTGTGTTGGTGGGCTTTTTGTTTATTCAACCTGTGAGTCCTGTTTTATACAGTATAATGTCCACGCTATGTCATGTAATGCAAATGAGGAAACGAAAAACGGAAAGGCCCCTCCCTCTCTGCCGCCAGCTGGTGGACGGGAGAGTGGTCGGAGTGCAGTCGCAGCTGTAACAGCGGCCTGAAGACGCGGGAGGTGTTGTGCAAAAGGAGGCTCTCTGTGACGGAGGAGAAGGTCTTGGACGACTCAGCCTGCACAACCCCACGCCCTTCTCTCACTGAGCCCTGCAGCAACCACAGCTGCCCCCCTGAGTGGATGGCCCTGGACTGGTCGGAGGTAAGCAGACGTCAGAGCTCTCCCATGCTGCATGTGGTTTGAGTTTTTTAGTAAACTCACGGCCAATACTCAAGTTTTCTGCAGAATTCCTTTCAGATGAAACAATAGTTTATTTTCTAATTGAACATAAGAAGCTCAAACATTTGCCGGGAGAAAGTAAGAGACCCTAACCGGGAAATACACAATACAGGCACATGAATTACAATAAACATTCATAAATACATATTGTTACACTTGTCGTATGGGAATTATCTGACCTGTTTTTCATTCTGAACCTTAGTTTGAGGAATCTATTGGAGTTTTAGGGTGGATTCTATGTCCTTGCAGACATGTAAACTATACTTTTAAGACTTCCAGCTACACCAGGTCTGAAAACTCCATTTTCTCATACCTTACTGGACTTTGTTTTCACAGGATGAATTGAAACCAAATTAAATGGTGTCAGAAGTGCTACAGTGTTCAACTTTTCTTTGACATTATGTGTAATGTAGCAATGGCACACACAGAAGAGGAATTATGTCCAGCTGGCTTACAGGAACTAAGCAGGCTCTTGACTTGGTTTCTTGTACGACTGCTGCCCTCTGCAGAGTGAATTGGGAAGATTTCTTTTTGTATGCTTATGACCGCAATGACCCCCTGCTGCACCCTCCCATTGCCTACATCTCCCTTCCCTCCCGCCTGATGTTTTTTCTCCTTCTTTCTTCGTTTCTCGCTCTGTCTTCAGTGTACGCCCAGCTGTGGTCCTGGCTACAGGCACCGTGTGGTCTTGTGTAAGAGGGGGGAGAGCGGTGACAACCTGCCAGAGTCCAAATGCCCCAAACATGGCCGGCCCACCTACAGGGTGCGCTGTAACCTGCAGCGATGCCCTCCCCCTCAGTGGGTGACGGGTCCCTGGGGAGAGGTAACACATGCTTTTGGTGTTTTCTTGGTCCTATTCATGGCTATAGTGGGACGCTGTTGTACAACTCAATATCCGTTGTGTACTTAAATACAACCCCCAATTTCTTAGTGTTCTGCCAGGTGTGGTCTGGGTCAGGAGATGCGCTCGGTGCAGTGTCTGACCCCCAACGGCGAGCCGTCCAATGAGTGTCTGGAACATCAGCGGCCAGCGGCCATGCAGCAGTGCAAGAGCAAATGTGACCTCAGTCTGCCCATCAGCACAGACAACCCTGAAGGTCAGAGGTCAAATCACTGCTCCTCCTCATGGGTCATTGAAAGAACATCAAAGAAATGTTCCTGTCAAGAAAAGTCATCAAATCAAATTTAACTGAAAAACTTTTAACCCCACACTCAAAATGTAGTAAATAAGTCGGAGCTGCCAGTTGAGCTCATGAGCTTATGACTCATTCGTTAGTCAGCCTTTCCTCGTTGATTACATTTGTATTAAGCACAAATCTCAATGTTTATATACAAATTAATACGTTTACACATTTGTAAGCCAACTCCAGTGGAGTACTACATACTGTACATATCCATTCACTGTATGTTTATAGAACATTAGCATACAGAATAATACATCTTAAAACAGAAATTACACATATATTCACAAAATGTGGCATATATGTTTTTTTTTCTCAAACATCAAGAGGTTGATTAATTAATTATTTAATCCACAGGCCAAATGTCGGGAGGATTTATGTCATTCCATACAAGTCGTATAAGTCTGAACAATAAAGGTGCATAAAAGTGACAATATTCTTGGTACTTTGATTACAATCCTGCACTGTTTCCATAAAGATCTTTGAAACACGTTAATAACGCCGTTTCATGTTTGTCTTCCCTGCAGAGTGTAAAGATGTGAACACTGTGGCCTACTGCCCCCTGGTGCTCAGGTTCAAGTTTTGCAGCCGGCCATATTTCAGACAAATGTGCTGCAAGACGTGCCAGGGACACTGACCTGGCCACTGTGAAGCTCACAGCATCCAGTTCCTGGGTCCTGTCCACACTCGCAGTAAGCCTGAAACCCTGAGCCTTGTAACAGCAGCCCTCACACTCCCTCTATCAGAGGGGTGTGAGATCCAACTGGGACCCTGTGAGACTGACACCTGGTCCTGTTTCTGTTAAAGTGGGACCTTTTTTCCAGCCAGAATCCAGCTCAAACCAGACGACTCCGGGCCGACCTGGGCCAGAACAGCCTCAGCTGAGTTTTACATTCCACTGGAGGGAGGGCTGCTGAAACCTGGAGAGACAGAGAGACAAAGAGGGAGAGAGTACCTTCCCTCCATCATCTGTCTTTCCAACGATCCCTCTGTTGTAATATTTTGGTGCTACTATATTTCTCTTTGGCCGCAGGGCTGGTCACAGTACTCTCTTAAACCTGTATGTAAACAGGGGATATTTGTTTAGTTATGAAATCCACTTTGTAAAGAAAATAATTTTCCAGATATTTTTGCCCATGAAGAAGAATATCTAATGCTATAAAATGAAAGATTTGTTTCTACGTTATGTACTAGTTGTTACGTGTCCACATTGTTTTATGCTTTGTTCCGTATCTATGTATTCATCGAGTCCTCGCTGTTATAAGTATGAGCAGAGTTTGATTTGCACAGTGTCGGCAGTCAGAGGACTAAATGTATTTTATGTTTGACTTGATGTCTCTGTGGAAGCTATAAATGTCTCACTGCAGTGAACGTGCCGTAGTCTTGCCATTTTGGTTAGTGTGCCTTGATGTTATCACTACTTCAGTAAAACAGACCTTCGTGCTGCACAGGACACACAGAGACACACTGCCTTAGTAATGTGTGAGTGAAGCCAGTGCTGACTGACATTTTCAGATTAATGGATGCTATTTAGCGGACTGTGGCAGCATGTGCATAAACTCTTCAAAAAGGAACTTTTAATAGCTTGGCTCAGTGTCATCTGAAAATCCATCAGCGCTGTCCTTGCTTTCTTTTTTGTTGGATTTATTTTTGCCACATGTTACTACTCATTCGGTAGTGCGAGTAACTTTTACTGTGAGTGGATTTCAGAGCACAGTCAGACACAGTTGAGTCAGCTCTGCTGGCAGGAACAGGCCCAGTGAGGAGTAGAGACTTCTGACACTGCTTTCAAACATTTTATAGGAATGTTAATCTAAGAATGGATTTACACACCCATAAATATCTGACTTCTCTGTGGCACAGAGCTGATGTATTCAGTACAGTCTGAAACCATCAATCAGGCCACTGTAGAGGTTTTAAAGCTCATTTGAACTTGTAGTGGACTTTTGGGCCACATGGGGGCAGCAGAAACGAGTTGTGAAAACAATATTGACATATCACCTTTGAAGTTGATACGGGGAACCTGTTAGCAAACAGTTGCTTATGGTTAGCATCTATGGAGCAACATTATCATTTATCTGAAGTCCAATATTACCAACTGCTGGGGGAAATATCTGACTCTTTAGTTGCTAAAACTAAAACTATGAGTCAGTAAAGTTCTGTGCTGAACAGAACCATAAGTTGAAGGGAGTTGCAGACATGTGATCATTCTCTGAAGATGAATTCTCACATCCTCATTTCATACATTGGTGTCTTAAAAATATTGATTATGGCTGCTCTTATGAATCAATGGACTTAGTGTAAAGCTAGGTAGTGAATTCTCTAAAACCTCCAAACCCCTTTGTGAGCCCATGTCAGCTTTCGCTCGTCTAAAGACAGTAATGTGATTATGTAACCCTAAAGGTCAGTTTCCCTGCTATTACACAGAAAACATGTCACCAGACCCACATTTTGGTAGATCTGAGTTTTAATAAAATGCAGTTTCAGCGGTTTCTCCATCCTAAATACTTTTAGAAAGGCTGCCTGAGCTGCAGAGGTCATTCATCACTGATATCCACTGTGGTCTGATGTGGCCTGTCTCCTCACAAGCGTTCACATTCCTTCCGACTGAAAGCAGCTCTGTGTAACAACACATCATTTCATTGTAAAGAAGCTACAGTTTGTCTTCAAGGGGATTGGCTGCAATGTTGTTTTTTCTTGTGGTGCTTTGGTTCTGATTGGTGCTATTAGTTCACTGTTGGTGTCTTTGTTATCATTTTAACAATTGTGCTTTTAATTATTTTGAAATCAATTTGAGCCTTTTGTAATATTACTAATCTGCAGAGCTGGACCCCTCACCCACGAGGACCCTCTTTGGGATCCTTGTTCCATTTCTATCAGACTATATGCTTTTAATTTACACTCTCACTTGGTATATGTGGCCAGTTGTGCCTCAAAATCCCTAAAATGTTCACCATGCAAATTGTAGAATTATGTCATATACTGGAACAATATATGAAGGGGCATTGTCCAAAATATTGGCATTTTCAATCTAAATTATAATACAAATTATAAAATATAACCTATTTTTGAGGCATTAAACAAACATTTGGGATTTTGCAACAAAGTATGGACACCAAGACTGTTAGTCGGATCTCAAAAAGTCAGAATGTATACCAACCATGAGAGCAGAGAAACAGGATTTAATTTTAAATGTTTATACAGTTCATTTATGGCATCATTGTGCACAGATAACTCTACCCCTGCAGTTTTCCAGGATTGAACATGTTGAACTTGATCTGTATAATTTTCAGTTGCACATAAAGTTTCAGAAGATATTTCTTGTTTCAGTGTCTCAAAGGCATTGTTTTCTCTGTATCTACCTGTGCCTATAATTTAGGTTCACAATAAGAAGTGAGCCTGTTTAATCTGAGTAAATAAGAGGGACAGTACCGGTAGTTGTTGTTTTGTCACATGCTAATTATAACTTGACATGTACTGTATGTTTTCAATTCTATAGAAGATGACTCCATTTGTCCCCCATGTACATCTGTTTAAAAGGAAATATTAAATTGATTGAACATGGTGCATTGTCGATTCTAAAAGATTTGATCATTTGCGCCGTCTGTCCTCCTGAAATAGCACACGTCAATATCCAGACGGAGGCTGAGATCATCAACTATCTATTTTTGGATCTGACATCCTTCATGGAAAAGATGAAGCAAGAACTTCCTTTTGTCTGAATGAGACATCCTCGTCAATCGGACTTTGATGTCAGTTGATTGTGTGTATTTGCGCTCTTCTACCCTCCTCATGCTTGACCAAACACAAACAACAAAACTTGCATACGACTTGCTAATGTGTCGAAGTCCAATTATTCTAAGAAAACTTTACATGTTTAAATTAAGCTTCCCAAAATTGCAGCTTTAAAAGACCCTTTATGACTAGTGGTATCACAAAAAAGACTACACCATGGACAGGTTATTTCCCTGTTTTTTGAGACAACTACTGACAGGTGTATGTATCCACACAAGGATGTAAATTGATTTATATTCAGACCATGTCTGTTCTCTACTTCCTATTGAAAGTTTAAGTGACCCAATCATCAACGTCAGTTTAAAATAATGATTTGACATTGTTGTTGGAAATCAAATCAAACGACCTCAAGATGCAAAATGACCTCAAAGCAACACAAATGAGAAACAAACTGATCACAAAGGGAAGCAAAACGTCTAAATGAATGACAACCACCCAAACGGCTCCTTCCTACTCTCGTTACGTCCGGTCACCATGCCGGACCCCAACCATCTTTTCAAACTCGGCCTTAATTTTGGTCTCGATTACACACCTGTACACAGTTGAAATACCATATAAACACCTGGCGAAGTACTCAAAACTGCTTCTTTGGCACTGCTAACCCGTTGTTTGCGTGAGTACATCCTGGTCCGAAACACAATGGCATCGTAGTTACAGCGAGATAAAGCATTTATGCGACTTTGCGCTTTGTGCGGTATGACTTTCTAATTATATATTTTCAACACTTTTATGACAAAATGAGACTTTCTTCACGTGTGAAACAAACCCTTTTAAAACAACAAACATGTATTGTGTAATTCGTGGCACAATTCACACAGTTAAAAAAAAAGGCTCTTGCTGTTGACTACTGTGTATATTTTCATCACCAGAAGGAGCGGGACTTTGCCTCTCTAGCCACACACACCAGGATAATGTGTAATGTCTATTGTCAAGAATCAGGACTCTGAATGTGAGTGTGAACACATTTTTACTTATTTTACAAACGTTCACCAGAGACCAGATCCACATTCATTCACTGTGGGTCTGCTGTGCAGGCACTTGAAAATAGATCAAAAGGACAGGAAAATGTAAAAACAACACCGTTTGACACCTTGACACACACACACACACACACCCCTGTGAGCACGGCGTACCTCTGTGTGAACCTGCATCAGTTGTTATGGGCGTTGAAAGCAGCAGCCTCTGACGACACAAACACAACGTGAAGTAACCACAGTCTGGGTGGAGTCGGCAGCGTTCAACTGAAACCCCATCATTTGGCAACAGATTGAAGATAATTATCACTTTGTGGTTGTTGATGCCATCAACTCTTGTCTGCTGCTGTTGAGATGAATTGGATTGACTAATTGTGCCGTTTAACCTTCAGATCTGCTGACACAGACGCTGTCATCGGTCCGTTGGGTCATTCATATTTCAACCTCGCTCTGATGACTTTAAATATGACAGAAATACAGAAGTAACAGCTCGACATTGTGTGGTGTGTGTGCGTGTGTGTGTGTGTGTGCGTGCGTGTGCAGTCCTTGTTTCACACGCTGCGTCTGTGGGAGTATGAGGAAGTAGCAGCTTTTTGAATGTGTCGGTGGATGTCTCGTACGGTCTGTCGCTGGCTGCTGTTGGCTCTGACCATCTGACTGCTGTGATGGCTGCAGTCTGAAGAGGTCAACCTGTGGACTTTAACGACACACACACACACAAAGACACATACACACACACACTCTCTGGACACCTGAGGAAGAGAGGAGGCCCGCTGGAACAATGGTACGGTACCACACCTTCATTTGCTATCTCTCACTCTCCTTCAGACAGCTGTAACTTGTGTTTATGCTCCTAAAACTAGACCTGGGTGTCTTTTCTTCACATACATTTAAGATGGTCTCACAGTTTCACCCTTGATGCTTTGTTTTCCCAAATAAATGCATTTTAAAGCTGTTTTAGTAAGTGACAGCTCATGATTAACTACATTTAATTTCTGTAGTTTCCCTTTGGCAAGCCATAAGAGGGTATTTGTTTAGTTTTAAAGTCAGTTTTGACTTGATTAAGGTCGTGATAGAGTGTCTTAAAAGGAAATCTCTTCGGGGAAATCCAGCTTCTTCACAGAAACAGTGTGAGTTTCCTCTTTTTCAGGACAATCCCTTTCATTGAGATTCAAGATCGCTCAAAAGAATTGTATTGTGTTACTTTGATTTGTTAAAATTTGATAAAAATGTGTATTTTAACTATTTTTAATTTTAACTTAAAGATTACACAGAACAACAAGAATACACAGGATACATACTGTAAGGGCAGTGAAGGACATTACCTTGAATATACCATGTAGTTACAATAGTGTAATCTTAGTTTACAAGATGTATTTCACATCGAGTGAAACAGCTTTGGCAGCCCCCCTGTGAGCAGCAGGCAGTTGCAGGAAGATAACTGGTGGCATGTACAAAGTGTATGGGGTTTCACAAGAGGCAGAGATGAGGTGTGAGAGGGGGAAGTGGACTGCAGGAGAGACCTGTAGCTTCTGTCACAACACTTCCTACTCACACTCAGAGTGGTCCAAACTCAGTCTTATGGCTGAAGTCATAACATGCAGCCAAACGTCCTACATTTATATCCAATCAGTAGATTTAAGGGTGAAAGTCTCCGAAATGAGAAGATAAATATAACAGCCTAAGAAAAACATCTTTTTTTGAAACTGTTTCCCTGTAATCACTATAATTGTTTAGCTGTTATCCTTTAAAAATTAGAGTCACAAGCAGAGGTGTAGTAAGATTGTCTATTTAAATATGACTGATATGCCCATAGTGTAGAAGTAACAGAGGCAGCACCTCAAGCAGAAATATGGATGTTAAAGGGTCAGCTCACACCGCTTTGTTTTGTTGTTTTTTTGTGCTGAAAGTTCCGGTTATATGCAGCGAGGTTTTTGACACTTCAGTGGGCGTGACACTGGAATTGTGTTTGTGGTTCTCAAGGCATTAACATGTTTTAACACTTTACTCAATATTTTTAGCCAAAATTGCGGATGCTTTTTCTCTCACATTAAATCCTGATTATCTCCTCATTCACAAGGTCTATTTGAAAAATTTAAAAAGCTATAAAATACAGAAGACCCTTGTGAAGATAGATAATAAGGCCATATATGTGTTAGTGTAATATTGGTTTATGATAATATACATACAAAAAAAAGAAAGTAAAAAGATGTATTTCTTTTAAGAAAAAGTATTTTAAAAGTTAATTTGTATTACCTTACACATCGATATGAACACTCTTTAATTTACTATAAAATAGCTCAATGTTGTAGGAGTATCTGTGCGAGGTTTGGCTTTGATTAAGTGAAGTTAAGTATTTTTAATAATTATTTAGTTCAGAAAAATGTCGAGAACTCATGTTAACTCCGCTCAAGTCCTTGGTGGTCCCTGAACGGGGCTCGTTTCACTGCAGCATGGTGCTCATTGGCCTTAGCTGTCAGTAGGGAGCAGGAAGGCCTGGAATATTCATATTTCAGCCATAAGTAAGTCAATTTTCATATTTTTTGCTGGACACAAATTGCATTCTTGTGCATATCTTTGCGATGCTTTGTGTGAGAGTGGAATGGTTGGTATTGGCGGACTCTGTAGGCTCTAAGGATTCTAAAACCATTGAGTTTAGCCTTCTAGCTAGTTCCTTTTTCACTTTTTTAATCAGCATATTTCAAAACTCAGGGTCCATACTTAGTCGTTTTTGAGTCACTTTAAGTCATGCTTATGGTTTATGTTTATAATTATTGTGTAATAGTGTTATAAACATGACACAATTAACATATTGACTTGTGAGGCAGGGATTTGACATTTATTTGGTTTTTATTTTTATTTAATAGATTCTTTGGGGATTTTTTTTATATGCTCAGTCCCAGAGGCTGAACCCAATGTTCCAAGGCAAAGTTTCTCTAGTAACTGTTTAGCGTCTAAAGAGTAGAACGTGTTTCTCAATGAAAACTGGTCACAGTGATGTCAGTTGATCTTCCAATTATATTAGAATTGAATTCCCAGAATATTAGAAACAGTTTTCTCTGGTAGAGGTTGTTGCTTGATGCGTTTGAGTGTCACAAACAAACTTTTTCAGGCCCTGCAGTAAAGTTAGCTAAGATGTGAATCTATTTAAATAAAATTATAAAATATCCTCAAATTATTTGAACAAATAGGACCCCACTTTGTCACACAAAAACACATTTTATAGCTGAGTTTTAAAGTCAATGAGGTATAAGACGTATTTCAACAGGGAGGCTGTTCCAGAGTTTGTGCGCCATGTTTTAAGTCCAGAGTAGAAAACTTGTGGATGAGTGCTGGTATGAAACATTTACAAGAAACTGATTTTCATCCCTACACAGTTGATTTCAAACTGTTTATCCCTATGGCCATTACACAAATAGGTGGGTGGAGGACACCATCTGGTCCAGGAATCAGGTCTGCTTGTTCTTCTTGTATACGATCTAGTGTTCAAACAGCATGCAAAGTCAATTTTAGAAACAGTGCAGTTGCATAAAAAGTCAATAGAACGATTCTGTATTTATAACACACTGCTTACACTGAATGAAACCACATATCACACTGTTTATTATGGTGACTTTAATCAAGCTACAGTACGTGTTATGTCTTTTTTTGAAATATTAAGATGTCCGTTCCATCTTTTGTGAGTCTTACATATTTGGTAACTTACATCTTTATGCTTATATGATCCAAAACACACGTGTGTACTGATGGGTTAGGTTTAAGCAACACATTACAAAAGAAGAGAATTAGAGAAAGAAATCTTCTAAACCTATCAGCTCTATAAGTAAGCTGTAAGTGATGTTGGATGGTTATGACGCAAGCAACACCGGAGCTGAAATTAAACAGATGTTTAAACGTTTGTTATGATCCGCAGCTCTTTCCTTTGCAATGTCTCAGTAGGATTTCGTCGGTCTAAGGTGCAACATTGAAGCGTACCTGTAGGCTTCTCCCTGTGAGAAGCACCAGACCACAGCCCAACCACCATGCCAATGACAAAACCTGTCAGACACACATCAAACAGACCGGCGTCTTTTAGGGAAAACCAATCACTTCAGGGCTGTGTGAGAAGGTGTCAACAGAAAACTGTGGTGACAAGAACGGCTTCCTATTAACAAAGATATTGTTTTACAACATAGCTAGCAATCAGTAGGTTAAAGTTGATGAGGTACTGTTCACATTTACGTATAGTCACACACAGTTTGGTGGTGCTTCTCTAAAATGTCAAACTTATAAAAATCAGCTCACCTTGTATGTGACCAGTTTCATGGCAACTAGAGCCCCAGCTTCCTGTAATGCAACCACAGTGTGTTACCTTTCAAACACATCTGGGCTGATGACAAACTTATCTTTGTCACCGTCTTCATTAGAGATCCAGTGTCTGTCTGTCTCACTTCAGTAGGATCATGCGATTGGTCGTGTGTGAGTGCCTGAGAGCGTGAGTGTGCACCTCTGTGTCTGTCCACGGCTAATCTTTTATTCTGCTGCAGATAACTGTATTATATTGTTAGTGCCCGAATATGGCTGCATGCTCATGAACCTCTCATGGCTCACGGTGAATATCACTTTTTTCAAAACACCTTTTATTGTGTGTTTTATACTGCCATTGACTCGTCACTCACTACTCTTAACCGGCCCCCAACCGGTAGCGGACGCTAGTGATAACACATCTGAGTTCATCTCTGACCCCCGTCTGCTACTGTTGGGGTATAACATGTGTTTGGCCAACTGCTGATCTAACTACTAGCACACACACACTGCTGTACTTAGCGGGCAGATGACCTGGTTAGTTATTTTGGCAAAAAGGTATGACGTCTCCTTTACGACGACTTTGAGCCTGAATTCATCTACGCATGTTCAAGTGTGTTTTACGACGCCTTACAGACCATTGGTTTTTGGCCTATTGTGGGTTGTATTCACTCAATCACACAACAATGGTTGTTGCCGACGGAGATCTGCACACTATCGAGTGATCCTTTTTAGTTTCATGAGCTTATTTCTAAATGTTGACTTAAGGAACAGATTTCAACCAGCAGAGCCTGAGATATAATGATTAGTTTCAAGTCAACCCCCACAACACTGGATTCACAAAAGCATTTTTCTTTTGACCTTCCCCCAATGCCTTTCAAAGACTTTGTATCTTAGGCTTTCTGCACAATGTGCCCAGATCAAGCTTTTTCAAGTTCCTCATGTTGAGTAAACTACACTTCATGTGTAAACTCAGTGGTGTGACTCTTTAAACTCTGTACTATTTCCATTCCATTATTTAACTTACAGTAACAAGAATGAATGTATAAATAAATAATTAAGCCAGAAGAAAAGCAGCATCTCAAACCCAAAGGGAATTTCTTTCTTTCTCTCTCTCTTGTGGGATTCAGGCAAAGTACCACTGGCAGAGTCAAAATGTGAAGCAAAGCGGAGTGGACGACATGGTCCTGCTGTCCAAGATCACTGAGGACGCCATCGTGGACAACCTCAAGAAAAGATACATGGACGACTACATCTTTGTATCCCACAAGCTGACGTTAAAATGTTGTTGCTTTTTCATTTAGTTATTTAGTTTTTATTTCTGGCCAGTCTTCAAATTGGTGGAAGTCACAAATGTTTATTTAGAACTTTAACAATTTAACTGATGGGACATCAGCAAGATTAACTACAACGAAAACTAACTGGCACCGTGGAGTGTTGTTTAGATCCTTGTGGGCAGGATGTTTAGCCATTATGTGTCAGTAACATGACTCTGTCATCAGATCTCGGCCTCATGCCTCAACTTAAAGGGACCAGATCAAAGAGAAATTAACACAAAATGATCAACCATTTCCATTTATTTCAAACACATTTTTTGTATAGTCCACCAATGTCCTACACTGCCTCAACAAAACATAAAAAATATATTCCAACAATCATCCAAACAAGGGCATAAATACAATGAATACACTCTTCCTCTTCTGCATTCACTGTATGACTCAACCGCTCACTTCCGTCTTCTGAGAACACAGCTGAACTTCAAACCCATATTTAGAGTCAGGAAACAAGTTCTCATCAAATATGCATGTGAGAGCAACTGATATCACCTCAAGTAAAACTCCACTGCAGCACCATGTCATGATTTCACTGGATTTCTCATTTTCCAAAATACTATTGTTGCATCATCAATCATTAACTGCTAGTTAGTCAAACAACTTCAAAGCTGTTGGACACAAGTCATGGTGGACTCATGACCGAAGTATTTCCCCCCCAGATAAATAGTTTGTAATTTATCAGCCAGCCCAGCAGCAGGTTTGAGTGAAATGACATCTGTTGGATATTTGCCAAGAAATGTGGAACATATATTCCCCACCATGAATAGCAATCATTTTGGTGATCCTTTGACTTGTAATCTTGTGATGTCATCAGGTCAAAATTATTTTAAATTTGGCCAAGTATCTGCAAAATTAATGACATTCCCATCAAATTCAGGTATACTTTGTATTTACTTTGTAATTATCAATTTTAAACCTACTAAATTAAAGATGATAAACTCAGAGCCAACTCAATTGATTAATTTAAGGATAAAACGTGTTTTGTTGCTGCTATTTATCTCTGTATTTTTGTTGTTGATCAACAATGTTTGTTAATGTAATTAATATATTAATATATCAAGAAACAAAAGCAAAAAAACGATTGATATTCTTATTTGTCTAAAAACACAAGATAATGTAGCATGCTATGTGATTCACTAGCTTATTCTTTCCACCATATTCCTGAACGTTGCCACTCAGACATACATCGGCCCTGTGTTGATATCAGTTAACCCGTTCAAGCAGATGCCCTACTTCACTGACAGAGAGGTCGAAATGTACCAAGGAGCTGTGAGTAGAAGCTTTTTACGCCATGTCCTGTTCAGTGATGATGTAGTGGTTCACCTTGTTGTTGTTTACTCCTTTACTGTCACTTCCTTCCCTTTGTCTCTGTAGGCCCAATATGAAAATCCACCCCACATCTACGCCTTGTCTGATAACGTGTACAGAAACATGATGATCGATGTGGAGAATCAGTGTGTCATCATCAGGTGATCGCAACAGCCCTGTTTTCTTCTCAGTGTTTTAACTTTGTGTTCTACATTCGACTCTGTTAGCGTCGGTAGTTTGAGTAACATTTTGTCGTTTTGTGGTGTGTTGTGTCTTTTTTTTCATGGTGTAGCGGGGAGAGCGGTGCTGGAAAGACAGTGGCAGCCAAATACATCATGGGTTACATTTCCAAAGTATCTGGAGGAGGATCGAAAGTTCAGGTAGAGACAGAAAGCAACGCCTTTAAACTTCCTGCAGGGTGCTGTGTACTTTAGGTGCTCTTGTTGTGTGTAACACTGTGTCACTGTGTGTTTGTCTGTGTGTCACAGCATGTAAAAGACATCATTCTACAGTCAAACCCTCTGCTGGAAGCCTTTGGTAACGCCAAGACTGTCCGCAACAACAACTCCAGTCGTTTTGTGAGTAAGATCTTTACTTCCCCACCTGCAGACGTGACTTTTAAATATATATTAGGAAATGTACTTTGGGCCACACTGAAATATCTCAACAACCACTGGATGGATTGCCATTTGGCACCGACATTGAGCCCAGAGGAGGAATCCTAATGTGGTGATCTACTGACTCCTCCATTAGTGCCGCCATGAGATCGCAGCGTTGATGGCATGTCTGTAGACTATTTTTGAGATAAATATTCAAAAACAAAAGAACAGAAAAATCATAGACCAACCAAGATTAAAACACCATCTCACCAACAATGTGGACGCCCGTAATACTAAATGTCCAAGAAATAAACACCAAAACAATGGGACAGAAATCTATTAATGACTCAACTCTGATTACAGTGTATGTTATCCAAAGAGATTATAGATCTAAAGATCAAAAACACTTTGAGTGTTTTAAAAGTATGCAGTGACTGTAGATACGGGTACATAAGGTGATATATATATAGTCTGTGATTAGGTGTTTCAATGCACTGCAGAATTATTCTTCATGTCATCCCCTCTGTCACGGTCCGGGTTGGATGGACCCAAGTGCAGACACGGAGAGGCAAGGTTGGGGAAAAGTAAAACAGTTTATTAAATGGAAGCGGAGGGTGTAGGCGGAGCGGTGAGGTGGCGTGGACGGTGGCGGAGAGGCTGGTTACGGTCACAGGAATCCTGGGCACAAGGAACAGAGATTAGTAATACACAAGAACACAAGCGGAGTAGATCTCGTAGACAGAGTCTCTAGAGAGGCCGAGAATCGCTATACCACGTGACATGGAGCAATAATCTGGCAACTGGAGAGATGGAAGCCAGGGTGTTTTAACAGAGAGGAGGTGATGAGATGATTGACGTCAGGTGCCGGAGATGGGTTGCAGGTGTGGAGATGGTTGCCAGTTGCCGGAAGCCACGCCCACGAAACACACACACACACACACACACACACACACAGGGAAGACGACCCGGGGACACCAGAGACAAACAGAAAACAGCCCAAAAGGAACATAAGTCACGGCCGAGCCGTGACAGTACCCCCCCCTCAATGGGCGCCTCCAGGCGCCCACGGAACCGTCAGGCAAGGGTGGGTGGAGGGGGGAACGGCCGGAGGGCCGAAGCCCCTGGCGGGAACGGGCTTGAGGGAAGGAACCCGGAAACCCTGGAAACTTAACTGGGCAGAGGGGAACAGGCCGGGGAACGGCCACCAGGCGGGGGACTCGGGGGGACGGGCCGGAGGACGGCCACCAGGCGGGGACTCAGGGGGACGGGCCGGAGGACGGCCACCAGGCGGGGACTCAGGGGGACGGGCCGGAGGACGGCCACCAGGCGGGGACTCAGGGGGACGGGCCGGAGGACGGCCACCAGGCGGGGACTCAGGGGGACGGGCCGGAGGACGGCCACCAGGCGGGGACTCAGGGGGACGGGCCGGAGGACGGCCACCAGGCGGGGACTCAGGGGGACGGGCCGGAGGACGGCCACCAGACGGGGGCTCCGGAAAGTCAGGCAGAGGCTCCGGAGAGCCGGGCAGAGGCTCCGGGTGTTGTTCTGGAGACGAGGACTCCGTAGAGCGGGACCCGGCAGGACTGGGCTCGGGACGGGACCCGGCAGGACTGGGCTCGGGACGGGGCCCGGCAGGACTGGGCTCGGGACTGGGCTCGGGACGGGGCCCGGCAGGACTGGGCTCGGGACGGGACCCGGCAGGACTGGGCTCGGGACGGGACCCGGCAGGACTGGGCTCGGGACGGGACCCGGCAGGACTGGGCTCGGGACGGGACCCGGCAGGACTGGGCTCGGGACGGGACCCGGCAGGACTGGGCTCGGGACGGGGCCCGGCAGGACTGGGCTCGGGACGGGGCCCGGCAGGACTGGGCTCGGGACGGGGCCCGGCAGGACTGGGCTCCCCTGGGACGCCGACATGACCCGGGGAGGTGGAGTCGGCCAGAACGCCGACAGGACACTGGGAACAGGTGTCGGCCGGACCGCCGACGGGAATCACCGGAGACGAGCTGGGCCGAACTGTCGGCAGGGCTTGGGGGACAGGTGGCGGCCGGACCACCGACGAGACATGTGTCGGCCGGACCGCCGATGGGGTTCGAGGGACAGTTGTCGGCCGGACCACCAACGAGACAGGTGTCGGCTGGACCGCCGATGAGACTCTTGGGACTAGGATCGGCCGGGCCACCGACGAGACAGGTGTCGGCCGGACCGCCGATGAGACTCTTGGGACTAGGATCGGCCGGGCCACCGACGAGACAGGTGTCGGCCGGACCGCCGATGAGACTCTTGGGGCTAGGATCGGCCGGGCCGCCGACGAGACAGGTGTCGGCCGGACCGCCGATGAGACTCGGGGAACAAGGGTCGGCCGGACCACCGACGAGGCAGGTGTCGGACGGACCGCCGATGGGACTCGGGGAACAAGGGTCGGCCGGACCACCGACGAGGCAGGTGTCGGACGGACCGCCGATGGGACTCTTGGGACTAGGATCGGCCGGGCCGCCGACGAGACAGGTGTCGGCCGGACCGCCGATGAGACACGGGGAACAAGGGTCGGCCGGACCACTGACGAGACAGGTGTCGGACGGACCGCCGATGGGACTCGGGGAACCAGGGTCGGCCGGACCACCGACGAGGCAGGTGTCGGACGGACCGCCGATGGGACTCTTGGGACTAGGATCGGCCGGGCCGCCGACGAGACAGGTGTCGGCCGGACCGCCGATGAGACACGGGGAACAAGGGTCGGCCGGACCACCGACGAGACAGGTGTCGGACGGACCGCCGATGGGACTCGGGGAACCCGGGTCGGCCGGACCACCGACAAGACAGGTGTCGGCCGGACCGCCGATGGGGCAGGTGGGGAAGCTGGGACCGGGACTAGCACCGTGGCGGGACACGGGACCGGGGCTGACAGCGGCACAGTCGGGGAACTCGGGACAGGGGCTGACAGCGGCACAGTCGGGGAACTCGGGACCGGGGCTGACAGCGGCACAGTCGGGGAACTCGGGACCGGGGCTGACAGCGGCACAGTCGGGGAGCTCGGGACAGGGGCTGACAGGACCCGGGGAGCGGGCGTCGGCCGAGGCGCCGCCAGTACACGGGGAGCTGGAGTCGGCCGGGACGCCGACAGGACACGGGGAGCGGGAGTCGGCCGTGGCGCCGACAGGACACGGGGAGCGGGAGTCGGCCGTGGCGCCGACAGGACACGGGGAGCGGGAGTCGGCCGTGGCGCCGACAGGACACGGGGAGCGGGAGTCGGCCGGGGCGCCGACAGGACACGGGGAGCGGGAGTCGGCCGTGGCGCCGACAGGACACGGGGAGCGGGGGTCGGCCGGGGCGCCGACAGGACACGGGGAGCGGGGGTCGGCGACGGCGCCGACACCGGGACCAGAACTGGCGGCTCGGACGAGGGTGTCCCGGCCGTCGGCGGGTCCCGGGTAGTAGGTCTGGAGCCCTTCCTCCTTCGCCGGCGTCGAGGGCCCGGGGTCCTGGCCTCCGGGACCGGGGGTAGCAGATCGTAAAAGGGCGTCCAGGCTGGCCCCGAGTCCCAGGGTACGGGCTTGGTCTGCTCCCCCCGACGTCGAGAGCTAGCCATTCTGGAACCCTGGCGGGAACTCTGAGCCCGTTGGAAGCTCCGGGGCCCAAACGCGAGCCGGGTACCGGCCCAGCGGTCCAGCTCGAGGTCCTCTTCCTCTTCCTCACTCTCACTGGGGTACTTGTACCGGGGATCCACCACGTGGTCAATGTACCCCAGGCCATCCCGAAAATACAGCCGGAGTGGCTGTGGACTATCCATCACAAAAAGAAAAAATAAGTTGCCGGCCGGTTCCAGGCGCGGGTCGGTGACGGTTAACAAGCGCCCGTGCTTGCTGGGTCCGTGTTGGCCAGATTATTCTGTCACGGTCCGGGTTGGATGGACCCAAGTGCAGACACGGAGAGGCAAGGTTGGGGAAAAGTAAAACAGTTTATTAAATGGAAGCGGAGGGTGTAGGCGGAGCGGTGAGGTGGCGTGGACGGTGGCGGAGAGGCTGGTTACGGTCACAGGAATCCTGGGCACAAGGAACAGAGATTAGTAATACACAAGAACACAAGCGGAGTAGATCTCGTAGACAGAGTCTCTAGAGAGGCCGAGAATCGCTATACCACGTGACATGGAGCAATAATCTGGCAACTGGAGAGATGGAAGCCAGGGTGTTTTAACAGAGAGGAGGTGATGAGATGATTGACGTCAGGTGCCGGAGATGGGTTGCAGGTGTGGAGATGGTTGCCAGTTGCCGGAAGCCACGCCCACGAAACACACACACACACACACACACACACAGGGAAGACGACCCGGGGACACCAGAGACAAACAGAAAACAGCCCAAAAGGAACATAAGTCACGGCCGAGCCGTGACACCCTCTCCTTTCTCACCAGTGAGGTCCTGAGGCTTAGATTTCACACTTATTAACCATATCACTGTGCATGTGTGTAGCTTTAGTGCCAGACATTGAATTGAAGAATTTCCTGTCACTGTTGATGTAGCATTGAGTGGTTTTGCATTCGTGTCAATGCAGTGAGATGTGTGGACTATTTTGGAGCTACAGATGTAGCAATGATGGAAGTCCCATCTGAAACTCTGCTGCATTGTTTGAGCACTGTCTCATCTGAGAGCAGCAGTTTAGGACATTTCAATTTGATCTCTGCTATCTTTATTTGCTTGTATTCATTGTCTAATAAGGCTTTAGCAGCGTGTCAGGATCTTAGGCTCAGTGCATAATAAGAGGAAATTCCTCTGCTTACTCTTTTACTTTTCACCTGAGTTGACCAGATTTGACATTTTTGTCAACTGACAGCTTGTTGTCACCTGTGATTTTTGCATCTACAGGGGAAATACTTTGAGATTCAGTTCAGCAGAGGAGGAGAGCCAGACGGCGGAAAAATATCAAACTTCCTCCTGGAGAAGTCGAGGGTGGTGAGCCAGAACGAGAACGAGAGGAACTTCCACATTTACTATCAGGTCAGAGGCTGAAGAGAGGCCTGCACACACACAGATCAGTCACAGCTGCCTTAAGAGAACTAGACGGAAATATTCCTCATATTTTGTATTCATGTTGAACTGATCTTCTGCACTGTTGTCTTCCAGATGATAGAGGGCGCCAACGATCAGCAGAAAGAGGGCCTGGGCATCATGACCCCAGACTACTACTGCTACCTCAACCAGTCTGGGACCTACAAGGTGGATGGGACCAACGACAGCAAAGACTTCCGAGAGACGATGGTACATATACAGTCTACTGGAGAAAATCAGTCTCTATCTCTCTCGGGGAAGATAAATGCATAAATTGGATGGGCCTTGCGAAAAGGAGAAGAACTTTTCCAACCTATGCTTCTTTCAGATACATTACTAGATAGTTTAAATCATTCCACCTCTAATTTTATATAAATCTTTGATGCAACTGTTCAGACCTATAGATCAACATCATAGCCATCTAAGTAAGCTGTAGTCTGTGGTGCTGCTGAACCATGTGCAGAACTGTATCGCTGAGTTTTGATTTATTAAAAGGGTGCCAATCCAAAAGAAGATCATACTTAAGAAAACTAAGAATGTCCACTGAATGTTGATAAAATGGCTGCAACCTGCTTTTGTGTTGTGGTCTCCAGGAAGCCATGCAGGTGATTGGGATCCCAGGCGACATCCAGGCTCAGGTCCTGCAAATCGTTGCAGGCATCCTCCACCTGGGAAATATCAGCTTCATAGAGGCAGGCAACTATGGGCAGGTGGAGAGCACAGACTGTGAGTGAGACACATGCACAAGCATCAGGCACACATGGATTTACTCATCCATGCAGGTACACAATTATTCCCACCTGACGTATAAAATGCCCCATCTTGTCCCACATGAATATGAGTAAATTAGAGCTCACCATGACAAAGCACTCCCATGGCAGACATGGCACTGATAATTGATAGTCTGTGCACACCCACACTACCTTGTTTGTCATCGCCTTTGTTTGCTGCCTGGGGATTCCCTGCACAGCAGATAATTGATGTTCTAGAGAGGCTTACATCTCTCTTGAATTGTACGGTTTAAGCTACTGCAGACTTTATTCAGTTACAGCCTCAGAAAGATGCATTCTCAGGTAGTATGTGTACTTTCAATCTTGAAGCTCAACTTATCTGAATCTTATTTATTAGCCTAGTTTAGGCACAATATATTTGCGTTGATTATGCATTATTGTGTTTTGTCTAGTGCTTGCCTTTCCCGCCTATCTGCTGGGCATCGATCCCACCCGTCTGCAGGACAAGCTGACCAGCCGCAAGATGGAGTCAAAGTGGGCCGGGAAGAATGAATCCATTAACGTGACCCTGAACCAGGAGCAGGCCACCTACACGCGAGACGCCCTGGCCAAAGCCCTCTATGCACGACTCTTTGACTACCTGGTGGAGGTAGTCTACCCTTTATTTCAGCAGCAACAATAACACATTCAATGAAATGAGGAAGCATCCTCTTTTTACTGAGATACCTACACAAATTGAGTTAAATCTATTTGTATTTTTTATCTCCTGCCTTTACCCTGTCTGTCTCCTCCAGGCCATAAATAAAGCTATTCAAAAACCACATGAAGAATTCAGTATCGGAGTGCTTGACATTTACGGCTTTGAGATATTCCAGGTGAGTCTTCTGATAACTTGCAGGTCCGTGAAATGTATTGGCTGCCGCGGAAATAACAGATGTTAGTTTTATAGATGCACAGCAGGATTTGTTTATTGTGGCGATAATGTGATTTTGACTGGAATGCGTTCTCCCCCTTACAGAAAAATGGCTTTGAGCAGTTCTGTATCAACTTTGTCAACGAGAAACTGCAACAGATCTTTATTGAACTCACTCTGAAGGCTGAGCAGGTAACTTCAGTGCTGTTATTGATTTTGAAAATTCTGCTACTGTATCTTAACCTCCACACTATGCTGGGTGAATGGGGTTCTGTTTGACAGAGAGAGTACACTTTCATTTGATTTAGAAAAACTGCATTTCTTTTCTTTCTATATCTGCTAATTTTCTCTCAGGAAGAGTACGTTCAAGAGGGCATCAAGTGGACTCCCATTGAGTACTTCAACAACAAGATTGTGTGCGACCTCATTGAAAATAAATTGGTACGCTCTTAGCTGCATCACCCTCACCAAGAGACCAACAAATACATAAATACAGGGTTCTAGGAACAATTTATAGTGGTTCAAACAAAGAAACAAGAGTGCTCCTTCTCCTTTTTTACTCTGTTTAATTGAAGTGTTTTTGTCTGACTTTAATGGCTTTGCCTATATTTTAAAAAGGACATTGTCAGTATGTTATTGTTATATTATCTTCTTAACGCCAAATAATGACTCTCTATTCTGTATGTTTGACAAAGGATCTTTCTTGCTGCTCCCAGACACTTTCATGTGTCAAATCAGTTGCAAGTGGTGATTGTCTATCGTAAAATTCCTCCAAACCATCCTCTCCTTGCAGAACCCTCCTGGCATAATGAGTGTGCTGGATGATGTGTGTGCCACCATGCATGCCAAAGGAGAGGGTGCAGATGGCACTCTGCTGCAGAAACTGCAGGCCTCAGTGGGAACACATGAACATTTTAACAACTGGAACTCGGGCTTCGTCATACATCACTACGCTGGCAAGGTAGGAACTGCAGCAGCAGAAATAGTATAGATAGATATGGGATTTTATTTATTTGAAACAGTTGCAGATGTGTGTTGTGATGGAGGTTTTAGTGAAGTAGACATGTTTGTTGTTGCATGAAAACGTTAAACTCCAGTAACCTGACAACATTCTCTAATCAATAATGTTTGCCCTGTGTATTGTGTTTCCATAGCGGTTATAATGTTATAATGTTATGATGTTATGATGGGGTGCTACTGTGGCTCAGTGGTAAGCAAGTCTGTCTTTCAATCAGAGGGTCGGTGGCTCGATCCCAGCCTCCGGTAGTCTGTGTCCTTGAGCCTTAACCCTAATTGCTCACCGTGTCTACGGTCTACTGTATATCATCTAAATGTAATGATGTTGTCTCAGGTGTCATACGATATCGCCGGCTTCTGTGAGAGAAACCGGGATGTGCTGTTCCCTGACCTCATTGAGCTCATGCAAAGCAGCGAACAGTAAGTCTTACATCAGGGGTTCTCAACGTTTTGTAATTTAAGGCCCACTTCTGTTTTTTTAAAAACTTCCCAAATAAATGACAAAAAACTGGACAGTAAATATGTGTTATGTCACTGTCAGCTTTAATTATCTAAATACTTTGCTTGCCCTCAACTTTCCTTTATGAATCCCAATGCAATGTATTCGGGGTCCTATTTCATCTCCACACACTTTGTAGCTGTCATTAGCGCTGGGTTGTTGCCAACATCCCTTTTTTTGCTTAAAGAAAGTGTCATTGTGACATCCGGAGAATGTTAGCTTGCTGACAGTGGCTCGACACGTTTGTGTCTACTTGATGATGTGTCGTGTGGGCACATTAAGATATTAATATAACTATCTTTGTAAATTCCAAAATATTTTTGTACTTTATTAAATCTAACTATTTGGCAGTGCCTCTGCAGCACACTAGATGGTGCTCTGAGGCCCACCAGTGGATAGCTGTCGTACACCTTTTATGGCGTCACTATTGGTATGTTCAATAAAAATCCTTTGAATTTGTCTCAACAGTAACTTCATCTGTGGCTTGTTCCCTGAAAACCTCAACACAGATAAGAAAAGCAGGCCAACCACCGCCAGCTCAAAGATCAAGGTGAGAATTTAAAGTGAGATTAACCATGAACACACACAAAAACGTTTAGGTGTAACAATGCATTGATCGTGCACTGGTGTTTCCAACAGAGACAAGCTAATGATCTGGTGAACACACTGATGAAATGTACTCCGCACTATATCCGCTGCATCAAACCCAATGAGACAAAAAGACCGAAAGACTGGGAGGAGAGCAGGTCAGCACCCTCACTGTGACAAACTTATACAATTACACTCAAACCACACTTCTTGATGAATTGTGGTATCTGTTTTTAGAGGTAGACATCAGGTCGAATATCTAGGACTGCGGGAGAACATACGAGTAAGAAGAGCTGGATTTGCATACCGCAGACTCTTCAATAAGTTTCTGATGAGGTGAGTTTAATCCTTGTTATAAGATGCATCTTTTTCCTTGTGTTTGTTCTGGAAGAACGACACAGTGCGCACACACTCTCAAAGCAACTTGTTGTGTCTAGGTATGCGATTCTGACAGCGGAGACTTGGCCATGCTGGAGGGGTCCAGAGCAGCAGGGGGTCCTTCACCTCCTCCGGTCTGTCAACATGGATACAGACCAGTACCAGATGGGACGCACAAAGATCTTTGTCAAGAACCCGGAATCGGTAACAAAACTTTTAAAAGCCTTTTATGTACTTCAGTCTGGGTTGTATTTTGCCTCTATATTGATCCTTGGTGGATATAATTGAATGCATTTACTTTACATTCACATTTAATCAACTTGTACTTGCAAGTGGTTGATTATTTCCATTCAATTATATAGTTCCACTTCAATTTGGAGGGAAATCGTCTGACACAATACTTTAAGATCTTACATAGAAAACATATGATTCCTTTATCAAATATGAAAATAAAAAAGATAATTAGAAATAAATGACGAGTATAAAGTCCTACCTCATGCCCAATGCTCCACAGCTTTTCCTGCTGGAGGAAATGAGGGAGAGGAAGTTTGACACTTTTGCCAGGATCATTCAGAAAGCCTACAGAAGATACATTGCCAGAAAGAAGTATGAACAGATGAGAGAGGAGGGTGAGTTACAAAGACAAAATGGCGTTGCTCTCAAAGTACACATATGGCGCTGTGATTCTGATTGTGTGTCCACTCTTGCAACACAGCCTCAGACATCCTGTACAACTCCAAGGAGCGGAGGAAGAACAGCATCAACAGAAACTTTGTCGGAGACTACCTCGGCCTGGAGCAGAGGCCCGAGCTGCGACAATTCCTTGCCAAGAGGGAACGTGTCGACTTTGCTGATTCTGTCAACAAGTTTGATCGCCGGTTCAAGGTGAGGCTTCATGAAGCTTAAGTTCAGTTTTTTATAAAAAAAAATTAGACCAACAAGGAAATGACGGATGTTAGAGACGTGCAAAAGTCTTTCCCCTTTAAAACAGTTATTAGTAAAACTGCCCTTTGTGGACTTCTCCTTTCTGGCATCGCCCAAAGTTCCCACTTCTGTTTTTTTTCTCACAACAGTCTATCAAGAGAGACTTGATCTTGACCCCCAAGGGCATCTATCTGATTGGTCGAGAGAAGGTGAAAAAAGGACCTGAGAAGGGACAGATAAAGGAGGTGCTGAAACGAAAACTGGAGTTTGAAAGCATCACTGGTGTCTCTCTCAGGTAGGTCTCTTGTTTACAGGAGATGCATTAACCACACTTGGCAAGAGTAACATTTGTGGTTGATTCTGGTGGAAAATACAAGAACTAGCTGCGTTCTCAGTCATAACCGTTGCGTGAGAAGTCCCTGATGCTGCAAGAGTAAACGTAGCAGATACACATATTCCACTGACCTGAGAATTCACAGAACTGTCTTCTTTTTATTTCTTTATCAGCTAAAAACTTTACATTTCAGGGCCATTTTCACAAACGTGAATTTTGAGGTACTTTTTTTTTTATATTTCAATTTTTGCTACTCTTTACTTCAACTACACAATATAGAGAGCATAATTCTGTTTATCTATCACATGTAGCTGCAAGCAATACCTTTCAGATTAAAAAAATGGTATGCAAAAATAGTAAAATACAACACAATGTTAAAAAACTATCCAATATATCACAAAAGAATATAATATTAGGGAAATTAAACTTTATGTTTTTGTCTCTTCTCGCCTGATAGTCATTTCACAACCCGTTAGATTTATCTTGTGACCCGTTGATCCTTAGGTTGAGTTAGACTGGACTAAACTATACTGTGAATAAAGAGGTTCAAACTAGTTCCACCTCGACCAGCTACAACATAGAAATGCTGCTCACACACTGCTGCATCAGTATTATAATGTATCTTTAAATATTAATCACAAAGGGTATTTTTCTGCAAAACAAATAATTTTACTTATTTACATATGTAAAGTAAATGTTGTTGATAATTCTTTTGTACATTTGACGAAGTAAGATTTTAAATGTAAGACTCCAGCTCTTTTCAGTACTGCCATTATAACTTCAACTTAAATACAGGTTGACAAATCTTTAACATCTTTAACTTTAGCTTTTACTGCCATTGAACGATCTTCAACACGTGTAGACAGTGAAAGTGTTTTGATATCTCAGCAGTGTCATATACTTTCCTCAAAAAATGTAAGCCTTTGTACTTTTCTTTGTATCTCGCCTTAGGAGCTCCTAATGGTCTGTGTTTTGTCTTCAGTACGAGACAGGATGATTTCTTCATCCTACATGAGTCCCAGTACGACAGTCTGCTGGAGTCCAACTTTAAGACTGAGTTCCTCAGTCTGCTCCTGAAACGCTGCGAGGACGTGACCAAGAGAAAACTGACAATCTCCTTCACCGACAGGTACAGAAACCTAACACACTCAGACGACATGTATTTGCAGATAAACAGGAGTCACTAACACACTTTGTTGCCACACAGGTTGGAGTTCAGAGTGAAGAAGGAGGGCTGGGGCGGAGGAGGCTCCAGGGTGGTGATGTTTCAGAGGGGCCAGGGGGACCTGGCCCAGCTCAAACCTGGAGGGAAGACCCTCACCATCACAGTAGGGGACGGTCTACCCAAGTCCTCCAGTGAGTCAAACGCACTGAACTGAACCTACAAGAACTGAAGTTCTTGTAGTTTTTCTTTTATAAAATAAAAGATTAAGACAATGGAAAATGTTCATTTGAATGTTAAATGTTCCATCAGAGCCGAGCAGGAAGGGTGCTCCACAGTCTCGTGGTGGAGGGAGAAATAACGTGTCCAGCAGAGGTAAAGTCACAATTCTTCCTTTATTTCATTGTTATGTTCAGTATATTATCTGTATATCTTACTTAAACTGATCATGTATAAGACCCATCAGACTAAAAAGTAACTAAGTACATTTACTCAAGTCCAGTTTGTTGTTATTTGATTTGCATTTCATTCCACTTTATATTTCAACCCCACTTTTATATTAAAATGTTGGACTTTTACTCCTCCACATTTATTATACAGCAATAGTTACTTTGAAGATTAAGGTTTTAAATAAATGTAAAGGTCTTCTAAAATATGATGTATTGTTATTTTAAACTACCCAACCGTAAAGTAGAAATCAACTTTACTTCGACCAGCTCCAACTAAATTGCAATATACACATTAATGCACCAACAGTAATATACCATTACGGGAGTCACTCAGTCTGCATTAAGAGTACTTTTTACTTAATTATCTGAATACTACTTCCACTACTAACAATTACAAACCCACTGTAGAATTTAAAATTCTTAAGATGATATCTAATTAATATTTCTGTGAGGTTCAATAAGTCTGAAGGCTGTTTGGGTTTAATCTTTACTTTTATTATACTTTCTCGCTCCATAGCTCACCAGAATGGAGCTGCCAATAATTCCAGAGCCCTTCCCAACCAACCATCAAATGTCACGTATTCCTCCCCGCACAAACACGGGCGCCCACCCAGCACAGCGCCGCCCAAACTGGGCTCCCAGAGGGCCCCCAGAGTCCAGGCCCACAACCAGTCCAACCAGAGCAACTTGGACTTCCTCAATGTGCCTGACCAGGGCATGTCAGGGTAAGGACAGAGCCCCTCGGGAGATATGGGAAAGGGGGCTGGATGATCCCAGCACCTGTGGGTGCAGCTGATTAGTCACAAAAGATCAGTGCACAAAAGCTTCATGATTTGTCAAGGCATGTCAGGGTGAGGCTCGGCTCTTGCCGAGCCCAAACAAGTAAATAAGTTTAATTGTGAGAGAAAGAAACCTGTTTATAGAGCGTTGAGGTTTCTGTAATGGCCAGGGGTATGCTTCAAACTAGTTTGTTTAGTGTTAATAAGTAGGGCAGAAGATTTACGTCACAGAGAGCAGCAAGATAAGGTACAATACTCCCTTATATGTAGGCCTAATTTAGAGACAGTCACCCCTGAAAGGCATTCACAGTATTGCACTCGTTTGCTCTCAAAAGGTAACAAGTTGTGTAAAGAATTAGAATCGAGAGCTTGAGTTTGGATTTGTGCTTACACACACCTGGCCAATCGATGTTTGAAGTGTTTTTGATTTTTGAAAGTTAATGAGACTTTTTTTTGAGATTTCTAGTCATTTTTGTTAATACAAATGTCGATGTGATTTAAAATAAGTGTTTGTTTGTTTTTTACCCAAAGTTCTGGTCCGACTAAGCTCTCTATTTGTTTCCCTTACAGTTTAATACGAAGCCATGAGCATAAAGCATGTAAAGCTTTCCCTGGTGGAGATATACAAACCTAAAAATGTTCTCTGTGGTTCGACTCTCTCTGTCTGACCGTTTAGCCTCAACAAAACTTCACGAGTCCGTCTCTTAACCAGCTCTTTTTTTAATTGATCCTTTTGTCAAATTGCTCTCTCCTTGTAACAGGAAGCAGAGGAAAAGGAGCATCAACCAGCGACCTCCTCCGGCTCCTAAACCTCGGCCTCAACCCCAGGGGCCGCGTTGCCGGGCGATCTATCAGTACATCGGCCAGGACACAGACGAGATCAGCTTTGAGGTCAACGACGTGTTCGATCTCCTCAAAGACGGTGTGTGGATGATAAGATACAAGTGACCAGAGATCAATAGAAATCATCAGTTGGCTCTAAATGTATTGATCTGATAGATTTGAAATAGTGATTCGTGATATTTATCTCTCCTTATTTATTTTCTCTGTAGATCCATCAGGCTGGTGGACTGGCAGGATTCACGGAAAGGAAGGTCTCTTCCCTGGTAACTATGTGGAAAAGATCTGACCAGGGCTTAGTCTGTCGGTGGACTTTATGTCTGTTAGGTGTATTTTGTTGAAAGCAGCGCACACCGTTTGCTAAAGAAACTGCCTGTGAATTCTTCATGGTTGCAAATGAGATCTTCATCCACAATAGAAACTGTTTAAAGTTGGACCTCGCTGAGACACGTATGCATTGTTTGTAGGAGCAGAGCACAGACGACATTGTTATTATGGTCTGGACTGGTAAAACACAGGTCCACTGCAAAGAGCTGCTCGGGTTTCATCTGTTATCGTTCTGAATGATAGCAAAAATATTTATCTTTGACATCACTGGTACTCCCACAGCACCTTTCTTTGAGCTGTTATTTTCCTAAAAATGACTCAAAGTTAAAGTTACAGAAAAGTGCTTTGCTTTTTGGTGTCTACAGTGTCTATATTTCCCCTGAAGTTGTTCTCTGGAGCAATGTCCAACACGGCTCAGTATTTGTGATTAAAACAGCAAGACATCAATAGACATTGTAAAATATATTAAACTTGACTGTTATGTTTGCACCATAACAGACCTGCTTCATACCAATCAAAGACATTGTCAGAGACAATACGTTGGACCTCACTTAAAAAGTTATGATTATTATCACATATATCATTATTGGTATTTCTTCACCTCAGTCAAAGAAATATTTTTTTCCTATTTTTACCTCAAGGACTTTTGCACTGGTTTGTTGCTTTCATCAGTAAAATTTAAAATATTTCTGAATAACAAAAAAGAAAAAGGTGACTTATTTAATTTACATTTTTCTTCTCTTAATGTGTGGTCAATTTTGTAAATCAATGTAATTCCCTCACATTCAATCAATATTTGTTTTTATATTGGTAAATAAAAAGTTGTACAACTCTGAATTTTATCTTTCACTTTATTTACTTCATTTTTCAAGGATTATTTTTTATATAAAGAAACTTAATTTTCCAAAGGAAAATGTATAATAATATGCCAAATATGGCATTGCTATAATACAAGTTGTGTACATCTGACAATAAATATGTTTTTGTTGTTGTTGACCTTAAATGTAGCACAACGGCAGGGTTATATAAAATAATATAGAAGTTTAATTGATGACAATGTGAATAAAGATGTGTTTTCAAAAAGTTTGAAAAACAGTCAAATTCAAGTTATTTTTAAACTCAGAACATGGTATTAGTACTTATAAAAGATCCGTGCACATCTTCCTGACTGTGTAATATTGTAAATATGATTAATATCATACAGACCTGTCACCTTTCAAAATAAATGCAAGCACACACGCCATACCTGTCCTTTCGCTCGCTCAGAGTGCTTGTGCTTTTATTTTGAAATCTGCATCGCTGGAGTTGGCCCAAACCAGCGGCGGCAGATGGACCGGTTGAACCTCTTTTCCAGAGAAGACCTGATTCCTGAAGCTACGCGTTTCACCTGTTTCTATCATCAGTCTGTCTGTTCCGTGTCATTTTGATGTTTTCAATGTATTTAAATAACAATTCTCTGATATGTTAACGACCAATTAAATGTAGGCAAAAAATGGTGCTAAAATACACTGAGGCGCTAATTAAATTTAAAAAGTACTTTTGACCTCACTTTAAAAGTTTTTCTACAAGGAGTGTCTTTATTAGAGTTTATTGGAGTAGAGTTTTTGCCTTTAAAAGTTAACATCTATTTGGAGTAAGTACATTCCAGACATTTCCCCTGTTTGACTTGTTGGCCCAAAACCGTTCAGCGTGTTGATCTGTGACGTCACAGTCTCGTGCAACAGGATCGGCAGCGTTTCGATGCACCTGTTATACCGTCTGCAGCAGAGTAACACTGACGGACTGAAGGCTGGGACAGCAGCAGCATGGGAGGTAAGAACCATCACTTTCTGATAATAAGACCATAAATTAACAGGGTTTTTTAAAACTAAGAATTAATTAAACGTTCATTGGTCTTTTCTTCCAAAACGGGAGTGAAACTATCACATCATTTACCAGAAATCATAAAATATTTCTGTTGATGTTCCTGTAGTGACTGGGATCAGTAGTGAGTTTATTATGCCCTTGTGACATATATCAACATCATAATCCTATAATTAGTGTCTCCAGTTTACTAACTACAGGTTTAGCAGGGCGGTGAGGGACGCTAAACAACTGTACTCTGAGAAACTGCAACACCAGCTCTCAGCAAGTGATTCTGCGTCGGTCTGGAGAGGGCTCAAACAGATCACCAACTACAAGCCCAAAACCCCCCACTCCATGAACGACCTCCGCCTGGCAGACGAGCTGAATGAGTTCTACTGCCGATTTGAAAGACAATGGAGTAGTCCTGACGCCATCCCCCTCAGCCCCACCAACAGCCCCATCAACAGCCCCACCAACCAGCCACAGACCACCAGCCCTCCCTCCCCCAGCCCATCAGGGGCTCACGCCTCTGAACCATCGTCCACAGCGCCCCCTACCCCCTCCACAGTGACGACCCTCATTATCCAAGAGAGAGACGTTAACAGGCTTTTTAAAAAACAGAATACCCGCAAAGCAGCCGGCCCGGACTCTGTCTCCCCCTCCACCCTGAAGCATTGTGCTGATCAGCTGTCCCCGGTGTTTACAGACATCTTCAACACCTCTCTGGAGACATGCCACGTACCAGCCTGCTTCAAGGCCTCCACCATCATCCCCGTCCCCAAAAAACCTAGGATCACAGGACTCAATGACTACAGGCCCGTCGCCCTGACCTCTGTGGTCATGAAGTCCTTTGAGCGTCTGGTCCTGTCCCACCTCAAAACCCTCACCGACCCACTCCTGGATCCCCTGCAGTTCGCCTACAGAGCCAACAGGTCTGTGGACGATGCAGTCAACATGGCCCTCCACTCCATCCTCCAGCACCTGGACACCCCAGGAACCTACGCCAGGATCCTGTTTGTGGACTTCAGCTCTGCCTTCAACACCATCATCCCGTCTCTGCTGCAGGACAAGCTCTCCCAGCTGCACGTGCCCGACTCCACCTGCAAGTGGATCACAGACTTCCTGTCTGACAGGAAGCAGCACGTGAGGCTGGGGAAACACGTCTCAGCCTCTCGGTCCATCAGCACCGGTTCCCCCCAAGGCTGCGTTCTTTCCCCTCTGCTCTTCTCCCTGTACACCAACAGCTGCACCTCCAGTCACCAGTCCGTCAAGCTCCTGAAGTTTGCGGATGACACCACCCTCATTGGACTCATCTCTGGTGGGGACGAGTCCGCCTACAGGCGGGAGACTGACCACCTGGTGACCTGGTGCAGCCAAAACAACCTGGAGCTCAACGCTCTGAAGACAGTGGAGATGGTTGTGGACTTCAGAAAGATCTCAGCCCCACCAGCCCCTCTCACCCTGTGTGACTCCCCCGTCAAAGCTGTGGAGTCCTTCCGCTTCCTGGGCTCCAGCATTACCCAGGACCTCAAGTGGGAACTAAACACCAGCTCCATCGCCAAGAAGGCGCAGCAGAGGATGTTCTTCCTGAGGCAGCTGAGGAAACTCAACCTGCCAAAGACAATGATGGTGCACTTCTACACTGCCATCATCGAGTCCATCCTCTGCTCCTCCATCACCGTCTGGTACGCTGCAGCCACTGCCAAGGACAAGGCCAGGCTGCAGCGCATCATTCGCTCTGCCGAGAGGGTGATTGGCTGCAATCTGCCGTCCCTCCAGGACTTGTTTGCTTCAAGGACCCTGAAGCGGGCGAGGAGGATTGTAGCTGATCCCTCTCACCCTGGACACAAACTGTTCGTGTCCCTCCCCTCTGGCAGGAGGCTGCGGTCCATCAGGACCAAGACCTCACGCCACAAAAACAGTTTCTTCCCGTCTGCTGTCGGGCTCATCAACAGAGCCCGGGTCCCCCACTGACTCTAATGACTCTGTCACCCCCAGACAATTCCCACCGGACACTCCCCTGCACATAGCCTTATACTTATACTTGACTTGAATACACTTGACACCTGGGCATTGCACTTGCCACTTTCACACAACACTTACACTCATGCACATTCCATGCACTTTATCTTACTTTTGGTATTTTGTTATGCTGCTGTCTCAATGTAGATATTCATTCATCCATTCATCCTCATTTATTGCACTGCGTTAACTGTTAAATGTGTATTGTTAAATGTTAAATGTATGCACCTTCCCGCCAGGACAAATTCCTTGTATGTGTAAGCATACATGGCAATAAATGGTTCTGATTCTGATTCTGATTCTATTACATAACCCAATATTAAATCAAATGACATGCATTCTTTTCTCTACTATGGCTATTTAAAAAAAATCATAAAGCCTCTGAGAAATATGGAAGCCCGTTTCAGTAGTTGCTAAGTCATAATTATGAGATAGTACTCATAATTATGACTTAGTATCCCATAATTATGACTTAGTATGACTTAGTGTCTCATAATTATGACTTAGCATCTCATAATTTTGAGATAGTATCTCATATGACAGGATCTCAATTTTTTTATCACAGTGGCAGAAACAGGCTTACATAGTAGAAATTATGTAAAGCCACATTTGAATATGAATATTCTAGAAATACAACTCTGCAAACTGATTTCCATCCATCCATCCATCCATCCATCCATTTTCCACCGCTTATTCGGGGTCGGGTCGCGGAGGCAGCAGGTCAAGCAGGCTGACCCAGACTTCTCTCTCACCCGCAACATCTACCAGCTCATTCTGGGGGATCCCGAGGCGTTCCCAGGCCAGCTGGGAGATATAATCCCTCCAGCGTGTCCTGGGTCTTCCCCGGGGCCTCCTACCAATTGGACGTGCCTGGAAAACCTCTAAAGGGAGTCGTCCTGGAGGCATCCTAATTAGATGCCCGAACCACCTCAGCTGACTCCTTTCGACACGAAGGAGTAGCGGCTCGACTTCAAGCTCCCTCCTGATGTCCGAGCTCCTTACCCTATCTCTAAGGCTGAGCCCGGCCACTCTACGGAGGAAACTCATTTCGGCCGCTTGTATCCGCGACCTCGTTCTTTCGGACACGATCCAAAGCTCGTGACCATAGGTGAGGGTTGGGACGTAGACCGACCAGTAAATTGAGAGCTTTGCCTTTCGGCTCAGCTCCTTCTTCACCAAGACGGCCCGGTGCAACGCCTGTTTTACTGCTGCAGCCGCACCGATACGCCTGTCGATCTCCCGCTCCATTTTACCCTCACTCGTGAACAAGACCCCGAGATACTTGAACTCCTTCGCTTGTGGTAGGCACTCTGTCCCCACCCGGAGGGAGCAATCCACCGGTTTCCGGCAGAGCACCATGGCCTCAGATTTCGTGGTGCTGACTCTCATCCAAGCCGCTTCACACTCGGCTGCAAAACGCCCCAGTGAATGCTGGAGGTCATGGTCCGAGGAGGCAAACAGGACCACATCGTCTGCAAACAGCAGAGAGGCTATCCTGAGATCCCCGAACCTGACATTCTCCGCCCCACGGCTGCGCCTAGATATCCTGTCCATGAAAGTCACGAACAGGACCGGTGATAAAGGGCAGCCCTGGCGGAGGCCAACACCCACCGGGAACGTATCTGACTTACTGCCGAGGATACGAACACAGCTCCTACTGCAGGCGTACAGAGACCGGATGGCCCGTTGCAACGGGTCCGGCACACCATACTCCCGCAGCACCCCCCACAAAAAGCCCCGAGGGACCCGGTCGAAAGCCTTCTCCAAGTCCACAAAGCACATGTAGACTGGTTGGGCAAACTCCCAGGACCCCTCCAGTATCCTTGCAAGGGTAAAGAGCTGGTCCACTGTTCCACGACCAGGACGAAACCCGCACTGTTCTTCTTGAATCCGAGGTTCGACAAACGGTCGGAGCATCCGTTCCAGCACCCTGGCATAAGCTTTTCCCGGGAGGCTGAGTAGTGTGATACCCCGATAATTCGAGCACACTCTCCGGTCCCCCTTCTTGAAGATGGGAACCACCACCCCGGTCTGCCAGTCCATGGGCACTGTGCCCGACCCCCATGCGACATTGAAGAGGCGTGTCAGCCAAGACAGCCCAACAAAGTCCAGCGCCTTCAGCATCTCAGGGCGGATTTCATCCACCCCCGGCGCCTTGCCACCAAGGAGCTTTTTGACTACCTTAGTGGCCTCTGCCAGGGATATGGGTTCATCCAACCCCAAGTCTTCAGGCGCTGCCCCCTGTTCAGGGGACATGTTGACCGGGTTTAGGAGTTCCTCAAAGTGCTCCTTCCACCGCCCGACGATATCCTCTGTCTGGGTCAGCAGCCCACCTCCCCCGCTGATAACAGCCTGGGGAAGGCCCTGCTTTCCCTTCCTGAGTTGTCGGATGGTTTGCCAGAACCTCCTTGAGGCCAACCGAAAGTCCTTCTCCATGGCCTCCCCGAACTCCTCCCATGCCCGAGTTTTAGCATCCGTGACCACCGCAGCTGCAGTCCTTCTGGCCTGCCTGTACTTGTCAGCTGCTTCAGGAGACCCCTGGGCCAACCAAGCCCGAAAGGCCTCCTTCTTCAGCTTGACGGCTTCCCTCACCCCCGGTGTCCACCACCGGGTTCTCGGGTTGCCGCCACGACAGGCACCGATGACCTTCCGACCACAGCTCCTAGCGGCCGCATCCACAATAGAGGCTTTGAACATGATCCACTCGGATTCCATGTCCCCAACCTCCCTCGGGATGTGTGAGAAGTCCTTCCGGAGGTGGGAGTTGAAGACCTCCCGGACAGGATCCTCCGCCAGACGTTCCCAGTTCACCCTCACTACACGTTTGGGCTTGCCAGGTCTTTCTGGCCGACTCCCCCGCCATCTGATCCAACTCACCACCAGGTGGTGATCAGTTGACAGCTCTGCTCCTCTCTTCACCCGAGTGTTCAAAACATACGGCCGCAGATCAGATGATACGATTACGAAGTCGATCATTGATCTCCGGCCTAAGGTGTTCTGGTACCAGGTACACTTATGAGCCACCTTATGTTCAAACATGGTGTTTGTTATGGACAAACTGTGGCTAGCACAGAAGTCCAACAACGAAACACCGCTCGTGTTCAGATCAGGCAAGCCGTTCCTCCCAATCACTCCCCGCCAGGTTTCTCTGTCGTCGCCCACGTGAGCGTTGAAGTCTCCCAGGAGAACTATGGAGTCGGCAGGCGGCGCCCTTTCCAGGACCCCTCCAACCAACTCCAAGAAGGCCGGATACTCCGAAATGCTGTTTGGTGCATAAGCACAAACAACAGTCAGAGCCTTACTCCCCGCAACTTGTAGGCGCAGGGAGGCGACCCTCTCGTTCTCCGGGGAAAACTCCAACACGGCGGCGCTCAGCCGGGGACTCGTGAGTATCCCCACTCCCGCCCGGCGCCTCTCACCCTGGGCGACTCCAGAAAAGAACAAAGTCCAACCCTTCTCCAGGAGTTTGGTTCCAGAGCCAGCGCTGTGCGTGGAGGTGAGCCCAACTATATCTAGCTGGTAACGCTCCACCTCCCTCACCAGCTCCGGCTCCTTCCCCGCTAGCGAGGTGACGTTCCACGTCCCTAGAGCTAGTCTATGTCGCCGGCGATCGGCTCGCCCAGGCCCCCTGCCCGGCCCGCCGCCCGGTCTACATAGCACCCGACCCCGATGTCTGTCCCTGCGGGTGGTGGGTCCACAGGGTGGCTGCACCATGGTGTTTCTTCGGGCTGAGCCCGACCGGGCCCCATGGGCGAAAGCCCGGCCACCAGACGCTCGCCGACGAGCTCGCCTCCCGGGTCTGGCTCCGGGAGGGTGCCCCGGTTTCCCTGGTCCGGGCGAGGTAACTTCAGTCCTAGGGCTGCTTATCATCAGGGTTTTTTGAACCGCTCTTAGTCTGGGCTCTCCCCCGAGACCTGTTTGCCTTGGGAGACCCTACCAGGGGCAGATGCCCCGGACAACATAGCTCCCAGGATCATTGAGCCACTCAAACTCCTTCACCGCGTTAAGGTGGCGATTCGCGAACTGATTTCCATAAACCACCTATGCAAACACCCTGACAGGCCTCCTGGATAGACATCCAGTTTATCTGCAGTGGAAACAACTGACACAAAAATCTGTAAAACCATTCAGAAATCAATGCTTCTCTCTCTCTCTCTCTCTCTCTCTCTCTCTCTCTGTCTGTCTTTTTCTCTCTCTCTCTCCCTCTCTCTCTCTCTCTCTCTCTCTCTCGCTCGCTCACTCGCTCGCTCTCTGACTGACAGGTTTCTACTCCAGTGAAAAGATGGCAGGAGTTTTCTCCTATGAGAGTTCAGAAGTCGACTGGTGTGAAGACAACTACAAACACTCTGAACATGTAGTGGAGTACTTCAACACTGTAAGTATTGTATACTCAGTACTACAGTATACTATTTACCTTAACATAATACTACCTATAATCAGCTATAGGTATGAATAAATAAATAAATGTCTAATGTCCATGATCTCACAGAAGAAAAGAGGGACTGTGTGTTTGTGTTGTTGATTGATTGATGTTTTCCCTGTAGATCAGCAGCTTTTTTTTCTTCATCATATCTCCCATCATGCTTTACCTTCTGCACCCGTACGCCAAAGAGAGAAGCTTGGCGATTCACATGGTCTGGATCTTGATGATATTTGTAGGTCAGTCAATTTTTCTTATTTGATAATCTTTTGCCATTTTAGATATATTATCTCATTTAAATCTCAAGAAAAGACTGTTTTTGTCGAATTAACATGTGTCACTGAGTAAATACTGTAAGTGATATCATATATATAATAATTATATTATTTGATACAAATGTTTTTGCTTCTTTTCTCTCTCTTGTAAATCACCAAATGTATCTTGCAATCCCTCGTACCCCAGGTTATAAATATATATATAATATAATTTATATAAATAAATAACACATCTGCTTCACAGTATCAGAAGCTTCTTCTGGCAATTTTAGACTTTACAATCTTTATATCTCTCCCCCTCACTCCCTTTTCTTTAGTCTCCATATGTATTTGTTTGGTCTTCTATAATATAAGGAAAACATAGATTGTTTCACATAAAAAAAGACAGTTCTCTCTTTTTGCAGGGCTCTTCTCGGCGTACTTCCACATGACACTTAGTTTTGTTGGACAGATGTTGGACGAGTTGTCCATCTTGTGGGTGCTGGCGGTGTCATATGCTGTCTGGTTCCCCCGCAGACTCTACCCTTCTTTTATAAAGGACAGGTAAAGCAATCAACCCAAGAACACAAGTGTTTGTTTCTATCTTTATTTTTCTCCATGCCCACTAAGGACACGCGCAGCTCAATAATCCCTTAATAAGACCAAAACAAACAAAGTGTTTCTGAGGCACGCCAGTCTGAAACCCAACCTCTGTTGGTTGTGGAGCCTGTTTGACAGCTGCAACTAGTCTTTGTTAGTCACAATGCGGTGCTGCTTGCTTCACCTGAATGTGACAGAAAGGGTCTCACTGTTGTGATAGAATGAAGCTTCACCCAACCTGTGTAAATATTTCGCACCACAAGATTGATTAAATTTGGATGAGCACCTGAAAACATTAGAACCTCACATCAATTTTCAAGTGTTTTAAAACCATTAGTTGGTCCTCCTGAATTACTGAAAAGGCCTACCTGGCACAGACAAAGGGGCCGGAGAGGTCAGGGGGTACCTTTTGTAACTTTCTATACATCTTTACTGTTTTGGTTCACTCTCAGCGGTCTCATGGTGCTGTTTCTGACCACAGCGGACAGAAGATGAGCCATATATTTCCTTCAGGAGTCGGTGGTGACGAAATGCATAGCTAAAAACAAAGCAGACATTGGATCTAAATTCTTCAGGGGGCCATAAACGTAACTTCAAATTAATAATAACTAACAAATTCACTATATCAACTTAGAAAGTACTGATATGTCAATGTTGCGTTCACGACGGGCTGTCCCCGCGTGGCCAGTAGGAAATCCCGTATTGCTGGTTTGAGGAAACGGAACCTGCATCTCAGGTTGTGCGCAGATGAGTATCTACTAGACAGGAAGTGTGTCTTCCTCTCACCCATGAACTAAATATCGAAATGTAGGTGACGTTGAGTTCTGACGTGAAATGATTTCCAACCTTTGAGCCCTTGCCTCACAGCTTATATTTCCTTCCTCTGTCATCCACAGGTCCACATTTTCCACCCTAGTCCTGGTGATCACTGTCATCTCCACCGTGTCATCCTTTGTCAGACCTACAGCCAATGCCTATGTTTTAAACTGCTTTGGCGTCCATTTGGCCTACGTTGTGGTTACCGAGATGAAATGGTATAAAAACTCTGAGGTTTCGGTCACCTGTAACTGTTATTGGTGCTCTTTTGCTTTGTTATAATAACACGTTTTCTGTCTTTCTCAGCTGCACTGACCAGAAGGTTCTGCGGCTGGGGAAGCTGTCGGTGGCTCTGTGGGTGCTCTCCATTTCCTGCTGGATTAGTGATCGTTTTGGCTGCAGCTTCTGGCAGAGGCTAAACTTCTGCTACATGCACGGCATCTGGTAAGTCCTGGCTTACTTGTGTCCCTTTCCCTTCCTTTTTAAACCTGTTTCCTATACCCATCATTCACCCCAATACCATCATAACTTCGGTATGTTCCAAGAACTGAGCTAATCGTTCACTGGAGTGAATTAGTATTATCTACATGTAATGTAATATAATGTAATCTACATGTAATGTCTAGCAGACAGGGCGGATTTTTTCAAGGATTTGCTTGTGTATTGATCTCCAGTATCTGTATATTTCAGGCATATTCTGATTGTGATAGCTGTGGCCCATGTCACCACCCTGATTGCGTTCCTGGATGCCAACTATGAGATACCGTACTCTCTGCCTGGACTGCAGAACTGGCCCTGTGACAAATGGGCTGTTGGATTACCTCACATTGTCCTGAAGGGCACAACCAAAACACAGAAACGGTGCTGACAAAGTTAAAGTCCTTTTTTTCTTAGCACAATTCATTATTATAAGTGTACATGAATGGGAAGCCATCAAAATAATTTTACTTTTTAAAACCAATCCCCCCCGAGCGATTGTTATATACAACTGTGAATCATAGGTTGTTTTATGAAAATAAACGCCCAAAACTGCTGTATTTGGATTTATTGAACACCATAAGTAATATACAAGTGATATATATGGTTTGGTACATGAGAAAATTCAAATGGCATTCAAATTGCATTCAAATGGCCCAAATGGGCCCAAATGGCTGAATCTTCTGAACTAAAACCCTCTCTAACTTTGTTCTGCTTCACTTTATCAAAGTCAACCTTTGCAGAAAGGATGTTCACATATTGTGCTATGATTTGGGAGGTTTAGACCTTACAGCTGCATCATTCCAAAGAAATAATCATCCTGAAAGTGTTTTTTTTCTAGGCGGACCTGAAACCTTTTCATTTTTGCTGTGTGTCATTTCATTTACTCTTAACCAGTAATATTTAGACTGATATTTACACATCCGAACAAAATATCACATGTCTAGCCTTTATTATGACATCAAAATGATTAAAATAACCCTAATGTTTTCAGAGCTACACCCTTTTTAGTTTGGGTATGCAATGTTGGAGCAGAGGCCTAAAAATAGGTTGGTTTTTAAGAGGTTTAATCTAGTAACCTTCATTCAGCACCACTTTACCTTAAAGACGCAAGCTGTGATTTAAAAGAGTTGCCTCACCCAAAACAATCAGAAATCACAGGAATCTGACCGGATCACTTCCAAACTGTTGTTTCTTCTTCTTCTACTCCCCAGATTAGCACAAGAGAACAATTTGCAAGATCCCAATTCATTTTTTCTTTTTCTTTTTCTTTGTTTTATCCTGTTAAATGTTTGTTTACACCACGGATGCATTACCAAATGGGCCAACTTGGCACAGGACTATAGGCTCCTGAGGGGTCAGGAGGCCCTGAAATATATTAAATTAGATTAAATATATTAATTATTAAAAAACAGGCAAGAACTAGGTTTTGTTTCGGTGCTCAGAGGCCCATTGTCTTATGATTCATCCATGTTTTACATCAATATTGATTGCAGACACAGAGCGAATGTTGTCACATGACTTATGACATCACCATTCAAGATATTGACTATTGCTTCATAATTTAGCATCACATTAGCCAGAGGGTTATACCAACCTAATGTGAAACAATAAATCGATAAACTTAAAAAATAATAACAAAACATAAAAGACGTACAACATTTGAAATGGCCAACTTCTATTTATAGACATACGATGACAACAATGTGTATACCAAATTTTGTTAATACCGGAAAACTGTTTCCCAATTAAGGCCTTCCACTCAAAAAAAACTTTGCAATTTTCACCAGTTCTGAAGCATGTGCCAATTGTTGTGAGTTTTTGAGCATCTCAAGCCCCTAAATTATGCAATTGTGAAGTTGATTAATAATCTGGCCCTTACACTTTGTTTCTAAAAAACAATAGCGATGTACTGTATGTTTTCTTATGATGAAACAATTGTTTTTCTCAGGAACAATAACTACTGTAATTCTTTAGGACAGTTTCTTTGAGTGAAGCACTACGGTGAAATGTTGTTTACATAGAGATATACCTCAACATACTCTCAATAATGTACAAATACCATCTAATTGAAGGTGAATTAAAAGCTCTGTAGTTCCTGCCAAAAAAAGTTCTGTCAAAACTTTCTAACATTTCAGTACTCAAATCTTTCAATATCAAATAATTGTCTGGTCTATTTCTCAAGAAGCCGGCCCATTCAGGACCTCTGAAATATTCCTCTAAGGTACATTTATACAACTATCACATATATTTCTATTACTTGAATGATTAATCTCTGAGCTGTGACAAAAGTCCTTTCCCCCCCCCCAAACAGCTCTTAATTTTGGTGATGTTTTGAGAATATTCAGGTACATTGTGCTTCCATTCACATGATCCTTCCTGAAGGAAACAATAGACACAACAATAGAAATTGCAAACAGGCAAAATGCTCAATAGTGACCCCCTGTGGTTGATAATATATTTAAAAGCAACATGGGCTTTTTGAGAAAATAACAGTGATAGCCAGTTGATATAATATGAGAAAGCTAACAAATAAAACAAAACATTTTAAATGGAAAGATATCATAATCAATTATAAGTAACTTTTCAGTGCCCTCTTTCTGGATATACTGAAGAGAAAAAAGATTTTGGTCTGTGTGTCTAGATCAATGGTTCCCAACCTCGGGCACCAGGCAATTTCAGCGACGCTAGCAGCCTTACTTGGGGATGGCAGTGTCAGTCAGTCGGTCCATATCTCAAAAACTATCAGATTAATGAGATTTGGTACAGACATTAGTAGCTGCTCCCATCTTGTCAAAGTTGTAACTTGTCCTGTTAAATATCAACATCTTCTGGAGTACCCATCATGGCCACCAGACAATAAATCAAGACGACTTTGGTGATCCCCTGACTTTTTACCGCATGTAGGTTTACAATTTGAGTGAAATAACTAAACAACGATCTGATGAGTCATCATTCAAATTTGATACAGACATTCATATCCTCTTCAGGGTGCATATAAATAACTTTGAGGCATTCTCTGACGCCACCATCAGGTCAAAATTGGTCTTCTCCTTTTGTTATATCTGACAAACTGATGACATTAACGCCAACTTAAACCCATTCTTAGTCTCAAATGTTAGCATGCCAACATGCTAAAATATGGTTATACCTGCTTAACATCAGCATGTTAATATTGTCATTATGAGCATGAATGCATTCTGCTCACAGCACTGCTGTACATTAAAGCTCTTTGAGCTGCTAGCACGACTGCTGACTCGTCTTAGTCAGACTTTTCTCTCATTTCTTTTTTTTTCATGAAATACTGGACTCTTTCTCTCTAAAATTCCTTCTATTCTAGATTTATTCATGTATATACAGATATGCTTTTATTTTTTTTTATCATTATTACATTACATTTCATTTAGCTGACGCTTTTATCCAAAGCGACTTACATGATATACAGTAGACCGTAGACACAGCAACGGTGAGCAATTAGGGTTAAGTGTCTTGCTCAAGGACACAACGACACAGACTGCCGGAGCCTGGGATCGAACCACCGACCCTCTGATTGAAAGACCGACTTGCTAACCACTGACCCACAGCCGCCCCAATCAAAATCTTTGTTTGGGATTATTAAGGGCCTTAAAGGTTAGGACCCATATTTTTAGTTGATGATTATTAGCATGGGTATACATTCTTATTTTTTATTAATTTAATTACAATTACAATGAACCTCTGTTATGTGTGTAAAATCTGTGGGGCATGGCCTCATTTTGTATTTCTCCCTCTCCCTACATATTGAAAAGGAGGATTTAAAGGTTGATGTCTCAATATCAGTGGGACACGCTTGTGTCTGAAAGCCAGGTGGGACTTCTTTCACTCAGATTTGACTGAGAGGCAGACTGGATCAATTTGAGCGGCAGGGGAAGAAGGGGAGGCACCAAGCCAGTGAGAGAGCGGTGACCTTCTGTCCCGTAGCTGAGGCCCGATAATCTCACATCAAAGTCTGAGCACCACAGAGACTTGACTGCAACTGGCCCTCACACCCTGAATCTGTATAGTAAAAGAGACGAGTGGGGTGGGGACGAGTCCGCCTGCAGGCGGGAGACTGACCACCTGGTGACCTGGTGCAGCCAAAACAACCTGGAGCTCAACGCTCTGAAGACAGTGGAGATGGTTGTGGACTTCAGAAAGATCGCAGCCCCACCAGCCTCTCACCCTGTGTGACTCCCCCGTCAAAGCTGTGGAGTCCTTCCGCTTCCTGGGCTCTATTATTACCCAGGACCTCAAGTGGGAACTAAACACCAGCTCCATCGCCAAGAAGGCGCAGCAGAGGATGTTCTTCCTGAGGCAGCTGAGGAAACTCAACCTGCCAAAGACAATGATGGTGCACTTCTACACTGCCATCATCGAGTCCATCCTCTGCTCCTCCATCACCGTCTGGTACGCTGCAGCCACTGCCAAGGACAAGGCCAGGCTGCAGCGCATCATTCGCTCTGCCGAGAGGGTGATTGGCTGCAATCTGCCGTCCCTCCAGGACTTGTTTGCTTCAAGGACCCTGAAGCGGGCGAGGAAGATTGTAGCTGATCCCTCTCACCCTGGACACAAACTGTTCGTGTCCCTCCCCTCTGGCAGGAGGATGCGGTCCATCAGGACCAAGACCTCATGCCACAAAAACAGTTTCTTCCCGTCTGCCGTCGGGCTCATCAACAGAGCCCGGGTCCCCCACTGACTCTAATGACTCTGTCACCCCCAGACAATTCCCACCGGACACTCCCCTGCACATAGCCTTATACTTATACTTGACTTGAATACACTTGACACCTGGGCATTGCACTTGCCACTTTCACACAACACTTACACTCATGCACATTCCATGCACTTTATCTTACTTTTGGTATTTTGTTATGCTGCTGTCTCAATGTAGATATTCATTCATCCATTCATCCTCATTTATTGCATTGCGTTAACTGTTAAATGTGTATTGTTAAATGTTAAATGTATGCACCTTCCCGCCAGGACAAATTCCTTGTATGTGTAAGCATACATGGCAATAAATGGTTCTGATTCTGATTCTGATTCTGATGTATTCAATCAGAAGAGTACTGCCTTCCTTTCAGATACAACGTTTTACATTTTAAACAGTAAAATCAACCTGTGGTGTTAGAGGCTATAGTAAATTAATTCCTCAATCTCAATGATGCAGAAAGTGCGTGGTACAATAACTAACACTTATTTAAACATTTTTGATTTTCTCCTTGTTTATATTTTTATGTTACAAAAACTAACATTAGGATATAAATGAACTAGAAAATTTCGCAAGAAATTTTGAAAGTGTGGCGCCTACTGCCGTAAGACGTTGCAATATATATATTACCGGTAGTGAGATGTGTTGTTGAGGTTATTGAGGAGTCATTTCTGTATTTGTGATGGACTTGAGAGCAGCGTTGGAGTGCTAAAAGCTGAAGCTTACATTTTAAATATAAAAAAGCTTAAAAAAGTTAAATTAAGCTGAATATAGCTGAATATAGCGAATAGCTGAAAATAGTTGAGTATTGCTGAATAAAGCTCAATATAGCTCAGTAAAGCTGAAAATAGCATAATATAGCTTAATATAGCTCAATTTAGGTGTAAACTGCTGGATATAGCTGAATATAGCTGAATATAGCTAATAGCTGAAAATAGTTGAATATTGCTGAATAAAGCTCAATATAGCTCAATAAAGATGAAAATAGCATAATATAGCTTAATATAGCTAATTTTAGGTGTAAACTGCAGAATATAGCTGAATATAGCTGAATATAGCTGAATATAGCTGAATATAGCTAATAGCTGAAAATAGTTGAATATTGCTGAATAAAGCTCAATATAGCTCAATAAAGATGAAAATAGCATAATATAGCTCAATATAGCTCATTATAGCTATAAATTAATGAACGAAGCAGAATATGGCTAAATATAGCTGAATATAGCTAATAGCTGAAAATAGTTGAATATTGCTGAATAAAGCTCAAAATAGCATAATATAGCTTAATATAGCTCATTTTAGAGAGAGAGAGAGAGAAAGAGAGAGAGAGAGAGACAGACAGACAGAGGGGAGGGGTGGGAGAGACACAGAGAGAGAGAGAGACAGAAGGAGAGAGAGATACAGGGGGAGAGGCAGACATTCAGAAGTCAGTTGCCCTATGTGTGTGCGTGTATCTGTCAATCAAAGGTTTCCACGGTGATAAGAGCAGTTGGTCCTGTCCTGACGAGCTGGTGATTCGAAACACATGTGTCAGTTAGTGACTGAGAGGGAGACTGGACTGTAGATTTAACCAAAACAACCTGTCAAACAAATGAATGTGATAGGAAAACCGTAACTCCGTTTAAAAAAATGAAGGCATCGTGAGAAGCACAAGACTTTTGTGAACGTTGCCGTGTACTCAAATGTTTGGGGGGGTTTAGAAATGAGAGCGCAAAGGCAGTTCAGAAAATGCCTCCGTTTGCTTCATGAGAGAAGATTTTGCTCCGATTTAACATGGGTCTTAATGGAGCAGTTGGTTGACTTCATGTCGCTTTCAGGCTTGCTGACAAAAAAGTAAATGTTTGTGGGATTCCACGACACATTTGTACAAGCAAGCACAAGATTTCCTACGTTTTGTGCTATAAATTATGCCTGTAGAGTGAATATTGGGGCAGTAATGGCAATTTACAAATATTTATTTCTGATGAATCTGAAGCTTTCTCGTGCTCTAGCGATGACATCACGTGCTCTGAGCGTGCACTTCACGTGCACTTCACCCCACACACACCCATTGTAAATTTTTTCGCCGTTTTTTGCGTTTTTCAGGAAAACCGCCGGTCGAATCTCTTAGCAGGGTCATAGCACACGATTCCCGATCAGGCCGCTCGTTTTGATGTATTTTGTACGCATGTGCTGGCAACGCTCCGGGACGAGATACGGTCCAAAGTTTCGGCAGAACGGGAATAATAAGAAGAAGAAGCCCGCAGGAGAATATAAAGTTGGGCTGCTGCAGGGCTCTATGAGCCCTTGCTGGCAGCGCCACACTTAATTAGCTTCTGATGCAGAATAATATTTATTACAGGTAAAGAGGAGAAAGGAAACTGCACTTTACAAGCTTTACTAATAGCACTGCATTCAAAAGTTGCAATACCACACTATAAATTAGAAGATATATATTAGAAGAAAGTCCTACACTCAAAATGTATAGTTTGTTTTTGTTCACGCGATGTTGGGTAGTTTATTGTAACTAAAGCTATTAAAAGCATTATGGTTCCCTTTTTTGTGAACTTCTCGGAAAATTCAGCATACTGACAATAATAATATAGTTTTTTGTAAACATGGGATGATTGTTAATAAGTGAATAAGTTATTAGTTATTGATATTGCATTGGTCAGACTAATAGCAAAAGCTAACTCATAAAAGCCATGTAATCGAACCCAGATTAATCAATTAGCATCATGTGCATTTTACAATTGAAACAGAGCTGAACCCATTGGGACAAGCTCGCTGTCACTCGAGAAAATCACCAGAAAATGCTTTAATTGTATTTAAATCATCTTGACTACATTTTCACCAGAAACTGCGCAACATCTAACCTCACTGTAACTCCACTTCACGTCTCAGACCACTTCTTCATCTCCTACTCTCTCCCACTCTTGGGAACTGACAACCCTCCCACAGCAACAGACTCTGCACCTATCCGTCGCAACATTCGCTCCCTCTCTCCCTCCTCTCTGGCCTCGTCTGTTCTGACATCCCTTCCTTCAACTGACTCTTTCTCACTCATGCATCCTAACTGTGCCACAGACACTCTCCTCTCTACTCTGTCCTCCTCTCTTGATTCTCTCTGTCCTCTTACGACACGTAAGGTTCGCAATTCCTCTCCGGCTCCGTGGTTGTCAGACCCGGTCCGTGCCCAGAGAGCCACTTTGCGAGCATCGGAAAGGAAATGGCGAAAATCCAAACACGCAGACGACCTGCACGCCTATCACTCTCTTCTCGCCTCCTTCTCTGCCTCTATCTCTGCAGCCAAAAGCCTGTTCTACCAATCCAGAATTGAATCTTCTTTCTCTAACCCCAAAAAAACTCTTCTCCATTTTTTCCAACCTCCTAGACCCCCCCTGTCCTCCTCCTCCCTCCACCCTTCTACCGAACCACTTTGTCGACTACTTTACTAAAAAGATAGATGACATACGCTCCTCATTCACTGATCCCCTGCCCATAACTACATCTCCATTAACATTATCCGCCTCCCCTTCACTTTCCTCTTTCACCCCTCTGTCCCCCAACCAAGTTCTTACCTTGGTAACCTCTGCCCGCCCAACCACCTGCCCCCTTGACCCCATCCCATCTCACATCCTCCAGTCTATTGCTCCTGACCTTCTTCCCTTTCTCACCCATCTAATTAACACCTCCCTCTCAACTGGTTGTTTCCCTAACTCTCTGAAGGAGGCAAGAGTTAACCCTCTCCTGAAGAAACCCACTCTCGACCCGTCAGAAGTCAACAACTACAGACCTGTCTCTCTCCTTCCCTTTCTTTCCAAAACCCTGGAGCGAGCTATCTTCAACCAAGTCTCCTCCTTCCTCCACCAGAACAACCTTCTGGACCCTCACCAGTCTGGATTCAAGGCAGGCCACTCAACAGAGACTGCCCTCCTTGCTGTCTCAGAGCAGCTTCACACTGCGAGAGAAGCCTCTCTCTCCTCTGTCCTTATCCTTCTGGACCTTTCTGCTGCCTTTGACACAGTGAACCACCAGATCCTCATCTCCTCCCTCCAGGACCTGGGTATCTCAGGCACTGCGCTCTCCCTCCTCTCATCCTACCTCAGTGATCGGACCTACCGGGTAACCTGGAGAGGATCTGTGTCTGAACCTTGTCCTCTCACTACTGGGGTCCCTCAAGGCTCAGTCCTCGGTCCTCTCCTCTTCTCCCTGTACACCAACTCTCTTGGCTCCGTCATTCGCTCGCATGGCTTTTCCTACCATAGCTATGCTGATGACACCCAACTGATCCTCTCGTTTCCACAATCGGAAACACAGATAGCAGCACGAATCTCTGCTTGTCTGACTGACATTTCACAATGGATGTCCGCACACCACCTGAAAATTAACCCTGACAAGACGGAATTACTTTTCCTTCCAGGAAAAGTCTCCCCCACTCACAACCTGACGATTACTTTCAACAACTCAGTCTTGGCCCCGACCCCGACTGCCAGGAACCTCGGTGTGACCCTTGACAGTCAACTCTCCCTGACTGCCAACATTACCGCAACAACTCGTTCCTGTAGATTCATGCTGCACAACATCAGGAGAATACGTCCACTTCTCACCCAGAAGGCAGCACAGGTTCTCGTCCAGGCTCTGGTCATCTCGCGCCTAGACTACTGCAACTCCCTCCTGGCGGGTCTACCTGCTGGTGCCATCCGACCGTTGCAGCTCATCCAGAATGCAGCAGCTCGACTGGTCTTTAACCTCCCGAAATTCACCCACACTACTCCGCTCCTCCGCGACCTTCACTGGTTACCGGTGGCCGCCCGCATCCGCTTCAAAACATTGGTACTGGCGTACCGTGCTACGAACAGATCTGGTCCAGTCTACATCCAGGACATGGTAAAACCTTACACCCCAACTCGTGCGCTCCGCTCGGCTTCTGCCAATCGGCTTGTAGCTCCGTCACTGCGAGCTAAACACTCAACAAAGTCTCGACTGTTCTCTGTCCTGGCTCCTCGATGGTGGAATGAGCTCCCCATTGACATCAGAACAGCAGAAAGTCTCTACATCTTCCGTCGCAAACTAAAAACACATCTTTTCCGACTATACCTTGAATAAAGGAAGTAGCACTTTAGTAGCACTGAAATGGCTCTTACTGATAGCACTTTGTAGTTGAACTTTTTGTCGAAATTGTACCTTCTTGATTCTTGTTGTTCTGATTCTTGTATGTAACCGTAGAATGCACTTATTGTAAGTCGCTTTGGATAAAAGCGTCAGCTAAATGAAATGTAATGTAATGTAATGTAATTTGCAGCACAGAAACTGTCCCGCCTCCCTGAGGCTTTCATTGGTCACTTTCAAGAGTGCTTCAATTCTCTGAGTTCTGATTGGCTGAGAGAGCTTTCTGTTTTGGTTGCCTGCCAGCAGCCGTCTGGAAGGGGAGGGGAGCCGTCTGCCTTCCGCTTCTGGGCTGGATTGACACACAATGAGGAGCAGAGGCTGGGGAGACGCTCCAAAAACGCCGCTGTAAATAAATACAACAATCACGGAGGCCAGAGAAACATGGAGAACCAGGTACAGTGGCTTTCGTGTCTCCTTGTGGAATATGAAATTTTCACGGAGAAAATGCCAGCAGGTCGCGCGCCGGCAGGGCAGGAATGAATCCTCTGTTCAGCTAGCCAGAAGAAAAAAAAATGCTCCTGCTGCTAATGAATTCGTAGTTGTTTGGCTCTGGAGCTATGCTAGCTGGGCACTCATACATCGGTATTTACCGCTAGCTAGCGTCACACTACCACACCACTCAGCACCGCTGTGTAGCTGTAGCCACAACCAGGCACACAAAGAGATCCACACCTTGAGTTTATTCTGCTCTGCTGTGTCTGAAACCCACATGCACGTTGTTGAACGCCATGCAGACCAATTTGAGCCGAGGTTTTTGCAGTAGCTAAGCTAAGCTAGTCCACCTATCAGGAGAGTGTCGGCCGTTTGCTAAAGGCTAAGGAGCCGCTACAAGGCGCCGGGGGAAAAGATTTGTTCTCTCCAGGTTGGGCTGGAGAGGCGGGGTTGTGTCTCCACTGCCAGCGGCCTGAAGCCTCACATGCGAGGCTAATGAAGCCAGCAACGACCGTACAACTTCTGGAATATCGCTGCGATATCTGCCAACAGTTGGTGAATGCTTAAGGCTCACCACATTTTTGATTGTAGACTGAAATGCATGCAGCATGTCGGAGAAGCTGACACATTCTGTGTGTGTGTGTGTGTGTGTGTGTGTGGCTGTGTGTGGCTGTGTGTGTGTGCACAGACGTTTTACTTGAATCCAGTGATAATGATCACCTATGCACTGGTTGATCATTACAAAGAACCTTGAATATAAATCATAATGGTAAGAACGTGTTCCCTTTGCTTCTTCAGATGTAATAGTACTGCATGTATCAATTTAGACTGTAAAGATTTATGTCATCCCAAAAAGCTGCATCATTTATTTAGCAGAAAACAAGATATGTGGGTAAAACAAATTACATATCTGCCTACTGTGAGGGAGATATTGCTCCAAAATGGGTTACTCTCTAAATGCCTGAGGTCATTCAGGACTACATTTTAAATGGTTAGGCCACACACACCCATGGAAAGTGGCTCAGCCACTTTCTTGGAGCTAGTCCCCATTCAGCTTTGGCCCCTTTGAAGTTTTAACTAGATCTGTGAGTGTTCATCCAGAGGAAGTCTGCTGCTACAAGTTATACAAACATGGCAGTTGTACTTCTGTGATGAATGTTAACTATGTGAAGGAGTTGCATTTGTTTTTTCATTCGTATTACTCAAATAGATGCACAGTTGTCAGTTTATTGGTACACATAGCTGAACGTAAAGCCGTCGAATACAACAGACAATTAAACCTACCTTCATGAAGGCTATAACTTTTAGTTATGTTTTCGTGGTGTTGATTACATTTTATGGTCATCTTAGTGACTGTTATGGAATTGTATTGCTTTGTACTAGAAGGTGTTTTAATTTTATAACTTAAATGAAAATTAAGATTATATATTACCGCTGCATTTAATTAAGCTGCATTACTTTTAGAAAAGCCAAATTAACCTGCAGTTGAGTCTGTCAGGTCCACAGTCGAGGGAGAGAATCAAGCTCAGTCTGTAAATGTTGTATTTGAATGTATTTGTTGCACATTACAGCACAATGACACAGCCCGAGTGTTTCATGTGTGGACAAAGAAGCGGCGTTGAGACTTTGTTTGCAAATACTCAGAACTTTGATATTTGACCATTTTCCAAAACAAGTAACTGTTGTACGGTTTGGTGTGATGATGAAGATTTTTAGCTGGAACCTGCAGCTTCATCAAAACACAGCTGCTGTCACAATAGTTTGTGTGTCTCCTCCGGGGGAAACTTTCTGACTTAAAAACATTTTTTAATTGTTTATTAGCTGGAAGAGATTAGCATGGTCTCGAGGGGTGTTATTTACATGTCAATTAATTGTTTTCATGAGAGAATGTGTATTTCCCCTCAATTGGAGTACTGTGCTGAGGAAATAGAGAACAAGAGCACGCACCATGTAAATGTTAGTGGCTTCGTGTTGGCTGGTTTTTGATGCCATTCATTGAGGAAACATTAATAAATGTGTTGCTACAAGTCATCTTATTCGTCGGATGCTAGTAGAATAGGTTGATTTGAAAAACGTAATTATTCAGTTTTATATTTTGAGGCGGTGTACTGGAGTTAAGATTATGTCCATCTTCATCAAGGTGGTTTTCATCTTCCCAGCCTAACATTGCCTCCTGGGCTCCTAATGTCGTGATCATTAGTCAGTAGCGAGTTTTTTTTTACACTCATGTTCTTGATGTTTTCAGACTGTTTGAAACCACTCAGATTATTCCATCAACATACTTTTCTGTTCTTGACTGTTTCTGCCAAGGAGGTTATGTTTTCAGTTCGGTTTGTTGATTTGTTTGTCTGCAGGATTACAAGGAAGCATCCATAATATTTTGGAGCGGATCTGAATCACAGGGCAGATGCATGCATTCGTTTTTACTTATGGAAAAGGCTTAGATTAAGTTTTAGAGGTTAATCAGTTGAAAATACATAGTTTAATTAATCATTTAGTCATAAAAATGTAAAAAAAAAACTTTTTTGGCTTTGGTTTTGTTGTTTCTTTTATTATAATTTGGGGTTATGAACTGTCAGGCAAAAGAAACGTTTTCAAGACATCATCTTTAGTTCTCAGAAATTGCAATGTTTCACTATATTTTGACCTCTTATAGACAATCAAAACATTCTGTTCTTGCAATTAGTGATTTTTCTATTCATTGAGAAATTTGTTAACTGATAAATCGTTTTTTTTTTTACAATATGTAAAACATGGTGGAAAATGCCTGTTATGATAACCTCAAGGCCAAGTTGATGTCTTTTAAATCGTTTTTATGGTCCAACAAACAGTCCAAAACACAAATATGATATTATATAATAAATTTACCATCAAATAAATCAATGAAAATCAGCAGAAACTCACATTTGAGAAGTCTAAACTAGTTAATGATTGATTTTTTTGGTCTAAAAGCTCTTAAACAATCAATTATGAAAATAAATCCTGCTTAATTAGTCTGTCAACCAGCTAATCAATTAATCAACTCGACTCTACTTTTCAAAGCCCTGTATTGCATTCAAATGAATGTGAGAAATTTCATGTTTGTTTTTGTTGTTTTATTGTTCCCTTTTTATTTCTAATAAAATGTCACATCTTCCTCTCTGGCTCATCATCATCTTGGTTTTTAGGTTGCCCTAAATCTTGATGTGGTGGTTGTCTGGATGTAGAGGGGGGGTTGTTGATGATTGGAGGCACTCCACGGCTGCTCACTGTGGGTGTGGTGGAGTCTGGAGTTTAAGGGCATTACTGCCACAGAATGGCTGGGCAGAGTGCCAGGCAGGGGAGGTGTGTGTGTGTGTGAGCGAGAGGGAGGGAGAGAGAGAGAGAGTTAGCCAGGGAGTGCCAGACTAGCTCATCTCAATCCCGTCCCCTCTAATCCCCCCACTCAGTCCCAGCTCACGAGCTGGTCTGTGCTGGGGCCAAATCCACACATTCTTCAGTCCTCCCCTGGACATAAAGTAGCTTTCTGTCCCCTCTCGTCCTCCCCACCCACCTCCCTGTTCCCCTCTGCACTCCCATCTCCATGGCCTCTTCTCTTGCTATGCCAATCCCCACCAGCACAGTGTCATTTACTTGTCCCGTCGCTGTCATTGTTCTCGGCAGAGAGGTAGCCCAAAAATGTGCCCCTCCTCTGGACAAACCTTTAGAGATCAGCTTAGATTTGTAATTTTGGGCTATGCAATTGACTTGACTTATAATACTTGTTAGTTGCCACCCTAGTTTCCCTAGTTAAAGCCTTAGAATACATCATAATATGTGATATCTCATGCAAATCTTATCAGCATAGATGGAAAATAAAAGCATACCAGTTATATGTAAGTCTTTATATAATGATAAAGTAAGGAATCCAAATGCAGTTTAAAGTCTAACCAGACAGAGAAGGGGAAAACAACTCTTTATTTTACGTTTATTGCTCACTGCAATATGTATATCAGTTTCTTGATCTGAATAACTTTGCCCTTGTAGTTCACATTTTACCTATTTTTGGCTTGTGAATAATCTCCCACGTTTACTAGCATAGTGACAGACAGTATTTGACTCTTTTGTCTTTTTTCAGTGCACAGTGCAGGTGAAGCTGGAGTTGGGCCACAGAGCCCAGTTAAGGAAGAAAGTGACATCAGAAGGCTTCACCCACGACTGGATGGTGTTTGTCCGAGGGCCAGAGACCGGCGAGATCCAGCACTTTGTAGAGAAGGTTGTCTTCCGCCTGCACGAGAGCTTCCCCAAACCCAAGAGAGGTGAGACAGCCAGAAAACAATATTTGAACACGTTTATTTTCACAGTTTACTCAAAGGTAATCAAGTGTTTTAGATGCCGCGTTATATAACAGTAAGTCATAAATACAGCATGGGAACTGCCAAAAACAGAATATAGGAACTAATTTCACTTAAACATGGGGGGGAGAGTAATGGTTAAAGACGGCATCTTTTCCCCACTAATGTTTCAGGATTCTAGCAGGTGCAATGCCGTTCTTAGTTTCCGAATTGAACTCTGTTTATGTGATCACTCGGAGGTCAAAGGGAGGGCATCCAATACAGACACAGCTTCCACAAATAGTGCTACTGGATCTAATGGTGCAGGGAAATAATCCATTTGTAATTTGTTGCTCGACATTTCTGTCTCTTTTATAAATTGGTGCTCTCAATGTTCACCTTGTAGTGTAATGTTCAGCCAAATGTCTGCCAGGTTGGAACTCAGATGCTGTATTATTATGTGACAATGTTTAATCGTCCTTTTAAAAGAAATCTTATATATATATATATATATATAGTGACAAATGTTGCTGTTTTCAATCATAAATCTGTTCATCGCATTGAATTGATGTTCGTATAAAGTTTGCTCAGACTGTTCTCTGAGTTAATAGATGTGTACCCCATTAACACGTGTCTACGGATGAGAGTAGAGTGAGTAATGTACTTGCTGCCATTGCTTTTTGTCGTCTGCAGTATGCAAGGAGCCTCCATACAAAGTGGAGGAGTCGGGCTACACGGGCTTCCTCATGCCTATTGAGGTTTACTTCAAAAACAAGGTAAGATCAGCTGGACACTGATAGTAAACTGTATAGTTGCTGTTTTCATAGAAAAGATATTTAGGCTGAAAATTGAACATGTAGATTTTAGGAAATACGCATTATTTAAGCTTCAACATTGTTTGAGTTCTGTAAACAAACAGTGTGTTTACATGTTGTGGGCGTTTTATTAGGACGTATTGTAATATTTACAGACTGAAGGAGGCCACTCTGTTTTATTTAAAGGGGAAACCTGTTTTTTCCAGTGTATCCATGTTAATCAGGTTAATTACTTAACATGATAAAATAAACCGGTTGTTCCCATTTACATGTTTTAAAAATCAGGTTTTTGTCCAACTCCAGGACTGATATGAATACTGTAAGGGCACGTAGGTTGTTTTAGTGCAATGCAGTGATGGTTTAAAACTCTTGTTTGTTCTTAAATAAGCACTCAGTCGATCAGAAAGCATGATTGTGTTAGTACAACCTTTATGAGAGGGACATTTCTCTCTTTAAGTGAGAGAAATAAAACCAGCACACACTATTATACCGGCACCATCAGCCAATTAAAATGAATGATGAAAGAAAGAAAGACCCGCTTTACTCATTATGAGATGAGGACAATGTTTAAGAGGTATGTGCACATTAGTGCACCACTGTCTCCTGCAGCTCTTTGTAATATTAAACCTCTGGACTGCACCCACAAATGTTACATCATCCTCTTATGTGCAGTTACCTTATGCATTATAGATCAATTTGTCAAGAAGATCAAGAAAATACTTTAAAGGCAAAGAAAAAGAGTGTAAATATCAGTAGCCAATAATCCACCTGCCTTTACCAGAAGACATTTTTGTTTCTAAAATCTCTCAAGTGTGTCTTAATGCATTTTCCGTGTCTATAATTGTCCACTTCTCCAGCTTCTCTCAGGAATGTTTGTTGATTCTTATCAGTGCGCCATCGCCGGCTGTTTTATTGACCTCCTGGGTGGTGATTCATTCATTCAGCATTCTTCTTTTGTTGTGAAATGTGACCGTGTAATACAACACAAATAGGTTTGAGTCCCAAGTGCTGCGAGAGGAAATTTTAAAATGTTTTTTGTTGTTGTCTTCCTCCAGGAGGAGCCAAAAAAAGTGTGTTTCAACTACGACTTATTCCTCAACTTGGAGGGCAACCCACCAGTCAACCACCTGCGCTGTGAGAAGCTCACCTTCAACAACCCCACCAAAGAATTCAGGAGAAAGCTGATCAAAGCTGGCGGGGTGAGGCTGACTGACACACAGGCTGGTTCACTGGACTGATGGCTAAATGATCGACTAGAATCAATAGCAGATGCTATAATCGTCAATAGTACTAAATTGGCAACTGCCATGTGATGTATTGTGTCATAAGCTGTCAAGTATGAGCTGCTAATGCTTCTGGAAGTGTTTCTTCAATAAATTCAGTCTGAAAGCATTTCAGTTTCCTCAAAAATGGCTGTTAAAGGTAATCAAAAGTTTCATTGACAATAGATGGTAATGTAAGTTATAAACCGTTTTCATATCCTATTACGGGTGATTGGGAGGGGTTATACACCTCACACCGAAAAAGTGTCAGCTTTAGCTAAAAACGGAAATGAACAAGTTATGCTGCGTTCACACCTTTACACGCATGAGTTTACTCGCCGTACTATTTGTGGCGTATATCGTGTCTTATCTCCGGAATAAGTTATAATTTGTACTGCTTTGTACGTGTTGTGGAAGTCTCACAAACATCGGACCAACAGACGCCCTCGAGTCTGGGTTCATAATATTATGCGTACACAGCTCGCTGGATTTCACTGACTTCTCCAGGAACGGCGTCTGAATGACTGTCGCTTCCAGCGCTACTTCATGCAGACCAGCAGCAGTTTGATTCAACAGCAGCAGGACGTCCGTGTTGACGGACATCACAACGCTGATTGGCTTTCCTGACTGTGTAATATTGTAAATATGATTAATATCATACAGACCTGTCACCTTTCAAAATAAATGCAAGCACACACGCCATACCTGTCCTTTCGCTCGCTCAGAGTGCTTGTGCTTTTATTTTGAAATCTGCATCGCTGGAGTTGGCCCAAACCAGCGGCGGCAGATGGGCCGGTTGAACCTCTTTTCCAGAGAAGACCTGATTCCTGAAGCTACGCGTTTCACCTGTTTCTATCATCAGTCTGTCTGTTCCGTGTCATTTTGATGTTTTCAATGTATTTAAATAACAATTCTCTGATATGTTAACGACCAATTAAATGTAGGCAAAAAATGGTGCTAAAATACACTGAGGCGCTAATTCAATTTAAAAAGTACTTTTGACCTCACTTTAAAAGTTTTTCTACAAGGAGTGTCTTTATTAGAGTTTATTGGAGTAGAGCTTTTGCCTTTAAAAGTTAACATCTATTTGGAGTAAGTACATTCCAGACATTTCCCCTGTTTGACTTGTTGGCCCAAAACCGTTCAGCGTGTTGATCTGTGACGTCACAGTCTCGTGCAACAGGATCGGCGGCGTTTCGATGCACCTGTTATACCGTCTGCAGCAGAGTAACACTGACGGACTGAAGGCTGGGACAGCAGCAGCATGGGAGGTAAGAACCATCACTTTCTGATAATAAGACCATAAATTAACAGGGTTTTTTAAAACTAAGAATTAATTAAACGTTCATTGGTCTTTTCTTCCAAAACGAGAGTGAAACTATCACATCATTTACCAGAAATCATAAAATATTTCTGTTTATGTTCCTGTAGTGACTGGGATCAGTAGTGAGTTTATTATGCCCTTGTGACATATATCAACATCATAGTCCTATAATTAGTGTCTCCAGTTTACTATTACATAACCCAATATTCAATCAAATGACATGCATTCTTTTCTCTACTATGGCTATTTAAAAAAAATCATAAAGCCTCTGAGAAATATGGAAGCCCGTTTCAGTAGTTGCTAAGTCATAATTATGAGATAGTACTCATAATTATGACTTAGTGTCTCATAATTATGACTTAGCATCTCATAATTTTGAGATAGTATCTCATATGACAGGATCTCAATTTTTTTATCACAGTGGCAGAAACAGGCTTACATAGTAGAAATTATGTAAAGCCACATTTGAATATGAATATTCTAGAAATACAACTCTGCAAACTGATTTCCATAAACCACCTATGCAAACACCCTGACAGGCCTCCTGGATAGACATCCAGTTTATCTGCAGTGGAAACAACTGACACAAAAATCTGTAAAACCATTCAGAAATCAATGCTTCTCTCTCTCTCTCTCTCTCTCTCTGTCTTTTTCTCTCTCTCTCTCCCTCTCTCTCTCTCTCTCTCTCTCGCTCGCTCGCTCTCTGACTGACAGGTTTCTACTCCAGTGAAAAGATGGCAGGAGTTTTCTCCTATGAGAGTTCAGAAGTCGACTGGTGTGAAGACAACTACAAACACTCTGAACATGTAGTGGAGTACTCATACCTTGAATAAAGGATGTAGCACTATAGTAGCACTGAAAATGGCTCTTACTGATAGCACTTTGTAGTCGAACCTTTGACGAAATTGTACCTTCTTGATTCTTGTTGTTCTGATTCTTGTTTGTAACCGTAGAATGCACTTATTGTAAGTCGCTTTGGATAAAAGCGTCAGCTAAATGAAATGTAATGTAAATGTAATGTAATGTAAAGTACTTCAACACTGTAATGCTGTGTTCACACCGAACGCGACGCGAATTTTTAGCGCGACCAGATTACATGTAAAGTCAATGCACAGACGCGTTTGGTTGCGACTGACGCGAAATTTCGCCGGGCGGCGCGTTAGACGCGTTTGGCGCGAAATTCGCGTGAATTGAAATTTTCCAACTCGGGCGAAAATTCGCGTCGCGAAAGCCAATCAGCGTTGAGAAGCTCTGCGCGTCATCAACGCCGTCCTGCCGGTTTGAATCAAACGGCTGCTGATCCACCTGAAGTAGCGCTGGCAGCGGCCGTCATTCAGACGCTGTTGTGCGGCTACGGATGATATTATGAACCCGGACACGGGGGCGTTTGATGGTCCGACATTAGAGGGACTTCCACAAGAAGGTTAAAGCAGAACTAGTGGTTAGTTTAATGGTGGATGGCGGAAACGGTACTGTTTTTACGGAGATAAGCCACGGAGATAAGCCCCGCCCGCGTTAAAGCGAATTTGCGTTGACGGAAATTAACCACATAAAGTCGAGCGAGTAAACTCACGCGAGTAACGCGGCGCGAAAATTTGCGTCGCGTTCGGTGTGAACGCACCATAAGTATTGTATACTCAGTACTACAGTATACTATTTACCTTAACATAATACTACCTATAATCAGCTATAGGTATGAATAAATAAATAAATGTCTAATGTCCATGATCTCACAGAAGAAAAGAGGGACTGTGTGTTTGTGTTGTTGATTGATTGATGTTTTCCCTGTAGATCAGCAGCTTTTTTTTCTTCATCATATCTCCCATCATGCTTTACCTTCTGCACCCGTACGCCAAAGAGAGAAGCTTGGCGATTCACATGGTCTGGATCTTGATGATATTTGTAGGTCAGTCAATTTTTCTTATTTGATAATCTTTTGCCATTTTAGATATATTATCTCATTTAAATCTCAAGAAAAGACTGTTTTTGTTAAATTAACATGTGTCACTGAGTAAATACTGTAAGTGATATCATATATATAATAATTATATTATGTGATACAAATGTTTTTGCTTCTTTTCTCTCTCTTGTAAATCACCAAATGTATCTTGCAATCCCTCGTACCCCAGGTTATAAATATATATATAATATAATTTATATAAATAAATAACACATCTGCTTCACAGTATCAGAAGCTTCTTCTGGCAATTTTAGACTTTACAATCTTTATATCTCTCCCCCTCACTCCCTTTTCTTTAGTCTCCATATGTATTTGTTTGGTCTTCTATAATATAAGGAAAACATAGATTGTTTCACATAAAAAAAGACAGTTCTCTCTTTTTGCAGGGCTCTTCTCGGCGTACTTCCACATGACACTTAGTTTTGTTGGACGAGTTGTCCATCTTGTGGGTGCTGGCGGTGTCATATGCTGTCTGGTTCCCCCGCAGACTCTACCCTTCTTTTATAAAGGACAGGTAAAGCAATCAACCCAAGAACACAAGTGTTTGTTTCTATCTTTATTTTTCTCCATGCCCACTAAGGACACGCGCAGCTCAATAATCCCTTAATAAGACCAAAACAAACAAAGTGTTTCTGAGGCACGCCAGTCTGAAACCCAACCTCTGTTGGTTGTGGAGCCTGTTTGACAGCTGCAACTAGTCTTTGTTAGTCACAATGCGGTGCTGCTTGCTTCACCTGAATGTGACAGAAAGGGTCTCACTGTTGTGATAGAATGAAGCTTCACCCAACCTGTGTAAATATTTCGCACCACAAGATTGATTAAATTTGGATGAGCACCTGAAAACATTGGAACCTCACATCGATTTTCAAGTGTTTTAAAGCCATGAGTTGGTCCTCCTGAATTACTGAAAAGGCCTACCTGGCACAGACAAAGGGGCCGGAGAGGTCAGGGGGTCCCTTTTGTAACTTTCTATACATCTTTACTGTTTTGGTTCACTCTCAGCGGTCTCATGGTGCTGTTTGAGCCATATATTTCCTTCAGGAGTCGGTGGTGACGAAATGCATAGCTAAAAACAAAGCAGACATTGGATCTAAATTCTTCAGGGGGCCATAAACGTAACTTCAAATTAATAATAACTAACAAATTCACTATATCAACTTAGAAAGTACTGATATGTCAATGTTGCGTTCACGACGGGCTGTCCCCGCGTGGCCAGTAGGAAATCCCGTATTGCTGGTTTGAGGTAACTGTTATTGGTGCTCTTTTGCTTTGTTATAATAACACGTTTTCTGTCTTTCTCAGCTGCACTGACCAGAAGGTTCTGCGGCTGGCGAAGCTGTCGGTGGCTCTGTGGGTGCTCTCCATTTCCTGCTGGATTAGTGATCGTTTTGGCTGCAGCTTCTGGCAGAGGCTAAACTTCTGCTACATGCACGGCATCTGGTAAGTCCTGGCTTACTTGTGTCCCTTTCCCTTCCTTTTTAAACCTGTTTCCTATACCCATCATTCACCCCAATACCATCATAACTTCGGTATGTTCCAAGAACTGAGCTAATCGTTCACTGGAGTGAATTAGTATTATCTACATGTAATGTAATATAATGTAATCTACATGTAATTTCTAGCAGACAGGGCGGATTTTTTCAAGGATTTGCTTGTGTATTGATCTCCAGTATCTGTATATTTCAGGCATATTCTGATTGTGATAGCTGTGGCCCATGTCACCACCCTGATTGCGTTCCTGGATGCCAACTATGAGATACCGTACTCTCTGCCTGGACTGCAGAACTGGCCCTGTGACAAATGGGCTGTTGGATTACCTCACATTGTCCTGAAGGGCACAACCAAAACACAGAAACGGTGCTGACAAAGTTAAAGTCCTTTTTTTCTTAGCACAATTCATTATTATAAGTGTACATGAATGGGAAGCCATCAAAATAATTTTACTTTTTAAAACCAATCCCCCCCGAGGGGGGGCAGACTGAGCGATTGTTATATACAACTGTGAATCATAGGTTGTTTTATGAAAATAAACGCCCAAAACTGCTGTATTTGGATTTATTGAACACCATAAGTAATATACAAGTGATATATATGGTTTGGTACATGAGAAAATTCAAATGGCATTCAAATTGCATTCAAATGGCCCAAATGGGCCCAAATGGCTGAATCTTCTGAACTAAAACCCTCTCTAACTTTGTTCTGCTTCACTTTATCAAAGTCAACCTTTGCAGAAAGGATGTTCACATATTGTGCTATGATTTGGGAGGTTTAGACCTTACAGCTGCATCATTCCAAAGAAATAATCATCCTGAAAGTGTTTTTTTTTAGGCGGACCTGAAACCTTTTCATTTTTGCTGTGTGTCATTTCATTTACTCTTAACCAGTAATATTTAGACTGATATTTACACATCCGAACAAAATATCACATGTCTAGCCTTTATTATGACATCAAAATGATTAAAATAACCCTAATGTTTTCAGAGCTACACCCTTTTTAGTTTGGGTATGCAATGTTGGAGCAGAGGCCTAAAAATAGGTTGGTTTTTAAGAGGTTTAATCTAGTAACCTTCATTCAGCACCACTTTACCTTAAAGACGCAAGCTGTGATTTAAAAGAGTTGCCTCACCCAAAACAATCAGAAATCACAGGAATCTGACCGGATCACTTCCAAACTGTTGTTTCTTCTTCTTCTACTCCCCAGATTAGCACAAGAGAACAATTTGCAAGATCCCAATTCATTTTTTCTTTTTCTTTTTCTTTGTTTTATCCTGTTAAATGTTTGTTTACACCACGGATGCATTACCAAATGGGCCAACTTGGCACAGGACTATAGGCTCCTGAGGGGTCAGGAGGCCCTGAAATATATTAAATTAGATTAAATATATTAATTATTAAAAAACAGGCAAGAACTAGGTTTTGTTTCGGTGCTCAGAGGCCCATTGTCTTATGATTCATCCATGTTTTACATCAATATTGATTGCAGACACAGAGCGAATGTTGTCACATGACTTATGACATCACCATTCAAGATATTGACTATTGCTTCATAATTTAGCATCACATTAGCCAGAGGGTTATACCAACCTAATGTGAAACAATAAATCGATAAACTTAAAAAATAATAACAAAACATAAAAGACGTACAACATTTGAAATGGCCAACTTCTATTTATAGACATACGATGACAACAATGTGTATACCAAATTTTGTTAATACCGGAAAACTGTTTCCCAATTAAGGCCTTCCACTCAAAAAAAACTTTGCAATTTTCACCAGTTCTGAAGCATGTGCCAATTGTTGTGAGTTTTTGAGCATCTCAAGCCCCTAAATTATGCAATTGTGAAGTTGATTAATAATCTGGCCCTTACACTTTGTTTCTAAAAAACAATAGCGATGTACTGTATGTTTTCTTATGATGAAACAATTGTTTTTCTCAGGAACAATAACTACTGTAATTCTTTAGGACAGTTTCTTTGAGTGAAGCACTACGGTGAAATGTTGTTTACATAGAGATATACCTCAACATACTCTCAATAATGTACAAATACCATCTAATTGAAGGTGAATTAAAAGCTCTGTAGTTCCTGCCAAAAAAAGTTCTGTCAAAACTTTCTAACATTTCAGTACTCAAATCTTTCAATATCAAATAATTGTCTGGTCTATTTCTCAAGAAGCCGGCCCATTCAGGACCTCTGAAATATTCCTCTAAGGTACCTTTATACAACTATCACATATATTTCTATTACTTGAATGATTAATGTCTGAGCTGTGACAAAAGTCCTTTCCCCCCCCCAAACAGCTCTTAATTTTGGTGATGTTTTGAGAATATTCAGGTACATTGTGCTTCCATTCACATGATCCTTCCTGAAGGAAACAATAGACACAACAATAGAAATTGCAAACAGGCAAAATGCTCAATAGTGACCCCCTGTGGTTGATAATATATTTAAAAGCAACATGGGCTTTTTGAGAAAATAACAGTGATAGCCAGTTGATATAATATGAGAAAGCTAACAAATAAAACAAAACATTTTAAATGGAAAGATATCATAATCAATTATAAGTAACTTTTCAGTGCCCTCTTTCTGGATATACTGAAGAGAAAAAAGATTTTGGTCTGTGTGTCTAGATCAATGGTTCCCAACCTCGGGCACCAGGCAATTTCAGCGACGCTAGCAGCCTTACTTGGGGATGGCAGTGTCAGTCAGTCGGTCCATATCTCAAAAACTATCAGATTAATGAGATTTGGTACAGACATTAGTAGCTGCTCCCATCTGATCAAAGTTGTAACTTGTCCTGTTAAATATCAACATCTTCTGGAGTACCCATCATGGCCACCAGACAATAAATCAAGACGACTTTGGTGATCCCCTGACTTTTTACCGCATGTAGGTTTACAATTTGAGTGAAATAACTAAACAACGATCTGATGAGTCATCATTCAAATTTGATACAGACATTCATATCCTCTTCAGGGTGCATATAAATAACTTTGAGGCATTCTCTGACGCCACCATCAGATCAAAATTGGTCTTCTCCTTTTGTTATATCTGACAAACTGATGACATTAACGCCAACTTAAACCCATTCTTAGTCTCAAATGTTAGCATGCCAACATGCTAAAATATGGTTATACCTGCTTAACATCAGCATGTTAATATTGTCATTATGAGCATGAATGCATTCTGCTCACAGCACTGCTGTACATTAAAGCTCTTTGAGCTGCTAGCACGACTGCTGACTCGTCTTAGTCAGACTTTTCTCTCATTTCTTTTTTTTTCATGAAATACTGGACTCTTTCTCTCTCAAATTCCTTCTATTCATGTATATACAGATATGCTTTTATTTTTTTTTATCATTATTACATTACATTTCATTTAGCTGACGCTTTTATCCAAAGCGACTTACATGATATACAGTAGACCGTAGACACAGCAACGGTGAGCAATTAGGGTTAAGTGTCTTGCTCAAGGACACAACGACACAGACTGCCGGAGCCTGGGATCGAACCACCGACCCTCTGATTGAAAGACCGACTTGCTAACCACTGACCCATAGCCGCCCCAATCAAAATCTTTGTTTGGGATTATTAAGGGCCTTAAAGGTTAGGACCCATATTTTTAGTTGATGATTATTAGCATGGGTATACATTCTTATTTTTTATTAATTTAATTACAATTACAATGAACCTCTGTTATGTGTGTAAAATCTGTGGGGCATGGCCTCATTTTGTATTTCTCCCTCTCCCTACATATTGAAAAGGAGGATTTAAAGGTTGATGTCTCAATATCAGTGGGACACGCTTGTGTCTGAAAGCCAGGTGGGACTTCTTTCACTCAGATTTGACTGAGAGGCAGACTGGATCAATTTGAGCGGCAGGGGAAGAAGGGGAGGCACCAAGCCAGTGAGAGAGCGGTGACCTTCTGTCCCGTAGCTGAGGCCCGATAATCTCACATCAAAGTCTGAGCACCACAGAGACTTGACTGCAACTGGCCCTCACACCCTGAATCTGTATAGTAAAAGAGATGTATTCAATCAGAAGAGTACTGCCTTCCTTTCAGATACAACGTTTTACATTTTAAACAGTAAAATCAACCTGTGGTGTTAGAGGCTATAGTAAATTAATTCCTCAATCTCAATGATGCAGAAAGTGCGTGGTACAATAACTAACACTTATTTAAACATTTTTGATTTTCTCCTTGTTTATATTTTTATGTTACAAAAACTAACATTAGGATATAAATGAATTAGCTTCTGATGCAGAATAATATTTATTACAGGTAAAGAGGAGAAAGGAAACTGCACTTTACAAGCTTTACTAATAGCACTGCATTCAAAAGTTGCAATACCACACTATAAATTAGAAGATATATATTAGAAGAAAGTCCTACACTCAAAATGTATAGTTTGTTTTTGTTCACGCGATGTTGGGTAGTTTATTGCAACTAAAGCTATTAAAAGCATTATGGTTCCCTTTTTTGTGAACTTCTCGGAAAATTCAGCATACTGACAATAATAATATAGTTTTTGTAAACATGGGATGATTGTTAATAAGTGAATAAGTTATTAGTTATTGATATTGCATTGGTCAGACTAATAGCAAAAGCTAACTCATAAAAGCCATGTAATCGAACCCAGATTAATCAATTAGCATCATGTGCATTTTACAATTGAAACAGAGCTGAACCCATTGGGACAAGGTCGCTGTCACTCGAGAAAATCACCAGAAAATGCTTTAATTGTATTTGCAGCTCAGAAACTGTCCCGCCTCCCTGAGGCTTTCATTGGTCACTTTCAAGAGTGCTTCAATTCTCTGAGTTCTGATTGGCTGAGAGAGCTTTCTGTTTTGGTTGCCTGCCAGCAGCCGTCTGGAAGGGGAGGGGAGCCGTCTGCCTTCCGCTTCTGGGCTGGATTGACACACAATGAGGAGCAGAGGCTGGGGAGACGCTCCAAAAACGCCGCTGTAAATAAATACAACAATCACTGAGGCCAGAGAAACATGGAGAACCAGGTACAGTGGCTTTCGTGTCTCCTTGTGGAATATGAAATTTTCACGGAGAAAATGCCAGCAGGTCGCGCGCCGGCAGGGCAGGAATGAATCCTCTGTTCAGCTAGCCAGAAGAAAAAAAAATGCTCCTGCTGCTAATGAATTCGTAGTTGTTTGGCTCTGGAGCTATGCTAGCTGGGCACTCATACATCGGTATTTACCGCTAGCTAGCGTCACACTACCACACCACTCAGCACCGCTGTGTAGCTGTAGCCACAACCAGGCACACAAAGAGATCCACACCTTGAGTTTATTCTGCTCTGCTGTGTCTGAAACCCACATGCACGTTGTTGAACGCCATGCAGACCAATTTGAGCCGAGGTTTTTGCAGTAGCTAAGCTAAGCTAGTCCACCTATCAGGAGAGTGTCGGCCGTTTGCTAAAGGCTAAGGAGCCGCTACAAGGCGCCGGGGGAAAAGATTTGTTCTCTCCAGGTTGGGCTGGAGAGGCGGGGTTGTGTCTCCACTGCCAGCGGCCTGAAGCCTCACATGCGAGGCTAATGAAGCCAGCAACGACCGTACAACTTCTGGAATATCGCTGCGATATCTGCCAACAGTTGGTGAATGCTTAAGGCTCACCACATTTTTGATTGTAGACTGAAATGCATGCAGCATGTCGGAGAAGCTGACACATTCTGTGTGTGTGTGTGTGTGTGGCTGTGTGTGGCTGTGTGTGTGTGCACAGACGTTTTACTTGAATCCAGTGATAATGATCACCTATGCACTGGTTGATCATTACAAAGAACCTTGAATATAAATCATAATGGTAAGAACGTGTTCCCTTTGCTTCTTCAGATGTAATAGTACTGCATGTATCAATTTAGACTGTAAAGATTTATGTCATCCCAAAAAGCTGCATCATTTATTTAGCAGAAAACAAGATATGTGGGTAAAACAAATTACATATCTGCCTACTGTGAGGGAGATATTGCTCCAAAATGGGTTACTCTCTAAATGCCTGAGGTCATTCAGGACTACATTTTAAATGGTTAGGCCACACACACCCATGGAAAGTGGCTCAGCCACTTTCTTGGAGCTAGTCCCCATTCAGCTTTGGCCCCTTTGAAGTTTTAACTAGATCTGTGAGTGTTCATCCAGAGGAAGTCTGCTGCTACAAGTTATACAAACATGGCAGTTGTACTTCTGTGATGAATGTTAACTATGTGAAGGAGTTGCATTTGTTTTTTCATTCGTATTACTCAAATAGATGCACAGTTGTCAGTTTATTGATACACATAGCTGAACGTAAAGCCGTCGAATACAACAGACAATTAAACCTACCTTCATGAAGGCTATAACTTTTAGTTATGTTTTCGTGGTGTTGATTACATTTTATGGTCATCTTAGTGACTGTTATGGAATTGTATTGCTTTGTACTAGAAGGTGTTTTAATTTTATAACTTAAATGAAAATTAAGATATATATTACCGCTGCATTTAATTAAGCTGCATTACTTTTAGAAAAGCCAAATTAACCTGCAGTTGAGTCTGTCAGGTCCACAGTCGAGGGAGAGAATCAAGCTCAGTCTGTAAATGTTGTATTTGAATGTATTTGTTGCACATTACAGCACAATGACACAGCCCGAGTGTTTCATGTGTGGACAAAGAAGCGGCGTTGAGACTTTGTTTGCAAATACTCAGAACTTTGATATTTTCTAGTTATGAGATCTGCACCGTGAACTGTGCCGTTGGGATGACAGGATCAGTGACCATGCAGCTTTTGATAATCCCCACACACTCATTCACTCACCCTATTTACAATTCTGACTTGTTTTCCTTGGGTGCTGCAGGCTATTTGCGACTCCCCTGTGGCTCTCTGGGATTGACCATTTTCCAAAACAAGTAACTGTTGTACGGTTTGGTGTGATGATGAAGATTTTTAGCTGGAACCTGCAGCTTCATCAAAACACAGCTGCTGTCACAATAGTTTGTGTGTCTCCTCCGGGGGAAACTTTCTGACTTAAAAACATTTTTTAATTGTTTATTAGCTGGAAGAGATTAGCATGGTCTCGAGGGGTGTTATTTACATGTCAATTAATTGTTTTCATGAGAGAATGTGTATTTCCCCTCAATTGGAGTACTGTGCTGAGGAAATAGAGAACAAGAGCACGCACCATGTAAATGTTAGTGGCTTCGTGTTGGCTGGTTTTTGATGCCATTCATTGAGGAAACATTAATAAATGTGTTGCTACAAGTCATCTTATTCGTCGGATGCTAGTAGAATAGGTTGATTTGAAAAACGTAATTATTCAGTTTTATATTTTGAGGCGGTGTACTGGAGTTCAGATTATGTCCATCTTCATCAAGGTGGTTTTCATCTTCCCAGCCTAACATTGCCTCCTGGGCTCCTAATGTCGTGATCATTAGTCAGTAGCGAGTTTTTTTTTACACTCATGTTCTTGATGTTTTCAGACTGTTTGAAACCACTCAGATTATTCCATCAACATACTTTTCTGTTCTTGACTGTTTCTGCCAAGGAGGTTATGTTTTCAGTTCGGTTTGTTGATTTGTTTGTCTGCAGGATTACAAGGAAGCATCCATAATATTTTGGAGCGGATCTGAATCACAGGGCAGATGCATGCATTCGTTTTTACTTATGGAAAAGGCTTAGATTAAGTTTTAGAGGTTAATCAGTTGAAAATACATAGTTTAATTAATCATTTAGTCATAAAAATGTAAAAAAAAACTTTTTTGGCTTTCTCTTCTAAAACGTGAGGTTTTGTTGTTTCTTTTATTATAATTTGGGGTTTTGAACTGTCAGGCAAAAGAAACGATTTCAAGACATCATCTTTAGTTCTCAGAAATTGCAATGTTTCACTATATTTTGACCTCTTATAGACAATCAAAACATTCTGTTCTTGCAATTAGTGATTTTTCTATTCATTGAGAAATTTGTTAACTGATAAATCGTTTTTTTTTTTACAATATGTAAAACATGGTGGAAAATGCCTGTTATGATAACCTCAAGGCCAAGTTGATGTCTTTTAAATCGTTTTTATGGTCCAACAAACAGTCCAAAACACAAATATGATATTATATAATAAATTTACCATCAAATAAATCAATGAAAATCAGCAGAAACTCACATTTGAGAAGTCTAAACTAGTTAATGATTGATTTTTTTGGTCTAAAAGCTCTTAAACAATCAATTATGAAAATAAATCCTGCTTAATTAGTCTGTCAACCAGCTAATCAATTAATCAACTCGACTCTACTTTTCAAAGCCCTGTATTGCATTCAAATGAATGTGAGAAATTTCATGTTTGTTTTTGTTGTTTTATTGTTCCCTTTTTATTTCTAATAAAATGTCACATCTTCCTCTCTGGCTCATCATCATCTTGGTTTTTAGGTTGCCCTAAATCTTGATGTGGTGGTTGTCTGGATGTAGAGGGGGGGTTGTTGATGATTGGAGGCACTCCACGGCTGCTCACTGTGGGTGTGGTGGAGTCTGGAGTTTAAGGGCATTACTGCCACAGAATGGCTGGGCAGAGTGCCAGGCTGGGTGTGGGTGTGTGTGTGTGTGTGTGTGTGTGTGTGTGTGTGTGTGTGTGTGTGTGTGTGTGTGTGTGTGTGTGTGTGTGTGTGTGTGTGTGTGTGTGTGTGTGTGTGTGTGTGTGTGTGTGTGTGTGTGTGTGTGTGTGTGTGTGTGTGTGTGTGTGTGTGTGTGTGTGTGTGTGTGTGTGTGTGTGTGTGTGTGTGTGTGTGTGGGAGGGAGAGAGAGTTAGCCAGGGAGTGCCAGACTAGCTCATCTCAATCCCGTCCCCTCTAATCCCCCCACTCAGTCCCAGCTCACGAGCTGGTCTGTGCTGGGGCCAAATCCACACATTCTTCAGTCCTCCCCTGGACATAAAGTAGCTTTCTGTCCCCTCTCGTCCTCCCCACCCACCTCCCTGTTCCCCTCTGCACTCCCATCTCCATGGCCTCTTCTCTTGCTATGCCAATCCCCACCAGCACAGTGTCATTTACTTGTCCCGTCGCTGTCATTGTTCTCGGCAGAGAGGTAGCCCAAAAATGTGCCCCTCCTCTGGACAAACCTTTAGAGATCTGTCGGCTCGGGCAGCTAATCAGTCCCATTCCACGGGGGGCGTCCCAACACTTGTCCAGCTTTGTGTTTGTCCAGACCAAGTGTTCAGCCTCTCCTCTTAAATGAAAAGTCCACATACTCCAAAATAGAGATTCAGAGGTTTTTGTTCAAGGTGGAATCAGAAACCAATGAATAATGTCCCCATGCTATAATCTCAATAGCAGCTTTGCTTAGATTTGTAATTTTGGGCTATACAATTGACTTGACTTATAATACTTGTTAGTTGCCACCCTAGTTTCCCTAGTTAAAGCCTTAGAATACATCATTATATGTGATATCTCATGCACATTTTATCAGCATAGATGGAAAATAAAAGCATACCAGTTATATGTAAGTCTTTATATAATGATAAAGTAAGGAATCCAAATGCAGTTTAAAGTCTTACCCGACAGAGAAGGGGAAAACAACTCTTTATTTTACCTTTATTGCTCACTGCAATATGTATATCAGTTTCTTGATCTGAATAACTTTGCCCTTGTAGTTCACATTTTACCTATTTTTGGCTTGAGAATAATCTCCCACGTTTACTAGCATAGTGACAGACAGTATTTGACTCTTTTGTCTTTTTTCAGTGCACAGTGCAGGTGAAGCTGGAGTTGGGCCACAGAGCCCAGTTAAGGAAGAAAGTGACATCAGAAGGCTTCACCCACGACTGGATGGTGTTTGTCCGAGGGCCAGAGACCGGCGACATCCAGCACTTTGTAGAGAAGGTTGTCTTCCGCCTGCACGAGAGCTTCCCCAAACCCAAGAGAGGTGAGACAGCCAGAAAACAATATTTGAACACGTTTATTTTCACAGTTTACTCAAAGGTAATCAAGTGTTTTAGATGCCGCGTTATATAACAGTAAGTCATAAATACAGCATGGGAACTGCCAAAAACAGAATATAGGAACTAATTTCACTTCAATTGAAACAATGAACACAGAAATAAACCAAAGAGCTTGCTGAATATAAACATGGGGGGGAGAGTAATGGTTAAAGACGGCATCTTTTCCCCACTAATGTTTCAGGATTCTAGCAGGTGCAATGCCGTTCTTAGTTTCCGAATTGAACTCTGTTTATGTGATCACTCGGAGGTCAAAGGGAGGGCATCCAATACAGACACAGCTTCCACAAATAGTGCTACTGGATCTAATGGTGCAGGGAAATAATCCATTTGTAATTTGTTGCTCGACATTTCTATCTCTTTTATAAATGGGTGCTCTCAATGTTCACCTTGTAGTGTAATGTTCAGCCAAATGTCTGCCAGGTTGGAACTCAGATGCTGTATTATTATGTGACAATGTTTAATCGTCCTTTTAAAAGAAATCTTATATATATATATATATATATATATATATATATATAGTGACAAATGTTGCTGTTTTCAATCATAAATCTGTTCATCGCATTGAATTGATGTTCGTATAAAGTTTGCTCAGACTGTTCTCTGAGTTAATAGATGTGTACCCCATTAACACGTGTCTACGGATGAGAGTAGAGTGAGTAATGTACTTGCTGCCATTGCTTTTTGTCGTCTGCAGTATGCAAGGAGCCTCCATACAAAGTGGAGGAGTCGGGCTACGCGGGCTTCCTCATGCCTATTGAGGTTTACTTCAAAAACAAGGTAAGATCAGCTGGACACTGATAGTAAACTGTATAGTTGCTGTTTTCATAGAAAAGATATTTAGGCTGAAAATTGAACGTGTAGATTTTAGGAAATACGCATTATTTAAGCTTCAACATTGTTTGAGTTCTGTAAACAAACAGTGTGTTTACATGTTGTGGGTGTTTTATTAGGACGTATTGTAATATTTACAGACTGAAGGAGGCCACTCTGTTTTATTTAAAGGGGAAACCTGTTTTTTCCAGTGTATCCATGTTAATCAGGTTAATTACTTAACATGATAAAAGAAACCGGTTGTTCCCATTTACATGTTTTAAAAATCAGGTTTTTGTCCAACTCCAGGACTGATATGAATACTCTAAGGGCACGTAGGTTGTTTTAGTGCAATGCAGTGATGGTTTAAAACTCTTGTTTGTTCTTAAATAAGCACTCAGTCGATCAGAAAGCATGATTGTGTTAGTACAACCTTTATGAGAGGGACATTTCTCTCTTTAAGTGAGAGAAATAAAACCAGCACACACTATTATACCGGCACCATCAGCCAATTAAAATGAATGATGAAAGAAAGAAAGACCCGCTTTACTCATTATGAGATGAGGACAATGTTTAAGAGGTATGTGCACATTAGTGCACCACTGTCTCCTGCAGCTCTTTGTAATATTAAACCTCTGGACTGCACCCACAAATGTTACATCATCCTCTTATGTGCAGTTACCTTATGCATTATAGATCAATTTGTCAAGAAGATCAAGAAAATACTTTAAAGGCAAAGAAAAAGAGTGTAAATATCAGTAGCCAATAATCCATCTGCCTTTACCAGTTCTTCTTTTGTTGTGAAATGTGACCGTGTAATACAACACAAATAGGTTTGAGTCCCAAGTGCTGCGAGAGGAAATTTGAAAATGTTTTTTGTTGTTGTCTTCCTTCAGGAGGAGCCAAAAAAAGTGTGTTTCAACTACGACTTATTCCTCAACTTGGAGGGCAACCCACCAGTCAACCACCTGCGCTGTGAGAAGCTCACCTTCAACAACCCCACCAAAGAATTCAGGAGAAAGCTGATCAAAGCTGGCGGGGTGAGGCTGACTGACACACAGGCTGGTTCACTGGACTGATGGCTAAATGATCGACTAGAATCAATAGCAGATGCTATAATCGTCAATAGTGCTAAATTGGCAACTGCCATGTGATGTATTGTGTCATAAGCTGTCAAGTATGAGCTGCTAATGCTTCTGGAAGTGTTTCTTCAATAAATTCAGTCTGAAAGCATTTCAGTTTCCTCAAAAATGGCGTGTCTTATCTCCGGAATAAGTTATAATTTGTACTGCTTTGTACGTGTTGTGGAAGTCTCACAAACATCGGACCAACAGACGCCCTCGAGTCTGGGTTCATAATATTATGCGTACACAGCTCGCTGGATTTCACTGACTTCTCCAGGAACGGCGTCTGAATGACTGTCGCTTCCAGCGCTACTTCATGCAGACCAGCAGCAGTTTGATTCAACAGCAGCAGGACGTCCGTGTTGACGGACATCACAACGCTGATTGGCTTTCACAACAGTGCGGCACGCAAATCTTAGAGGCAAATTTTCCGCGTCATCATTCGCATCCATTCGCGTCTGTGCATTTACTTTGCATGTAATCTACTCGAGCAGGACATTTTGGTGGGAACACTGCATTACTGTGAGAACATTAACTGGTTTCTGTTTTGTATACTGATGCCTCTATATGACCTACATAATTAAACAAGTCTATCAGCGAGATCATTGACCGGTTCGATAGTTATTCTCTAGGGGTTCTGCGAAATCAGATTAAATCAGATGAAAAATTGCAGGTTTGCCAGAAACCACTTCAGCCAGCCAGCAGCGACCAGCCCGCCCCAGACGGACACAGATTTGGCTTCGCTGCAGCCTTCGACCTGCAGTCGGAAGCTCTGATTGGTTAATTGGTTAATCCATCATAAGACATTACTGTTATATACTGGGGAAAAATGTGATATGATTGTTGGCTATTCATAATACTTTCATACGCAAGTCTTGAATTTAACTTTGTGGATCCTGTAGAAATCCTGTCAATGTTGCGTCACAGAAACTCTCCTGCATAATGTAACAATTGTACAGGTTTATGTTATGCCATACATGTTTTATTATTACAACTTTGTCTCAGAGAAACACTATTTAAGTACGTACCGTGTATAAGATCTACACAGAAGTTCCATAACGGTCTCATCTCTTTTTTTCAGGTATTGGTGGTTCCAGAGGGGGCTGAAGCCGTGTCGAGGCCCAGTCCAGACTACCCGATGCTCCCCACCATCCCCCTCTCTGCCTTCTCAGACCCCAAGAAGACCAAGACCTCTCATGTGTCAAAGGTTGGTTGAATTGTCAACAATAAAATACCATCTTAGTTATCTATTTTAGCAGTCTCAGTGTGCTCATTCATTTGGAGTATTTAGGCAGAAAGTGTCACAACTACATTGATCCTTCCAGTCAATTTATATTGACATGTAATGAAGGATAGAGGGGCAAATGTCTAAATGAACGTGAAAAGCCATTCAATCGGTCTTGAAATCACACATACTCAGGCTTCTAATCAAAGCTGTTTTTGAGCATCTGTATGCAGAGTACCTCGGCCAGCTTATCTGCCACGAGAAGGGACATCTAGCGGGAGAAAACAGGAAACTGATCCCGTTATATTTTCCATTGTTGTCCCCGTTTTGATATCAAGCTTTCAGAGACCAGTACAGTGGTTGTTTATTTGTCAGTCTAGCTTTAAGGCTGACAGCACCAACGATGTATAAATACTCTCTATACTGTAGTGCAGAGTAGTATCTCTGTTTAACTTATCAAGTGGCAAATGGTGATCTTTTCCTTGTATATAGTTCCCTCCTGCTTGTGGCTACGCTAGCAGCTCGGATCCAGGGATGTCAGTCTGTTAGTCGGTCCGTCACTTTGGATATCTCATCAACTATCCGATTGATTTCCATTACATTTGGTACAGACGGTCTCAATCCCCAAAGGACAGACTTTGCCTCTAGCACAACCATATGGTTGACATTTGGATGGTTTATGAGCAAAAACGAATGACATTTCCATCAGCCTCGGCTTACTTTGTGTTTTGCGGCAATTAGCAAATGTTAGCATGTTAGCACACTAAACAAAGATGGTGAACATGATAAACATACTAATAAATTCAGCATTTAGCTCAAAGCACCACTCAGTAATCAGCCCAAGTACAGTCTCACAGAGCTGCTAGCATAGCTGTAAAGTCAACTGTAGTCTTATTATTGTGTAGAGAAGAAGGCTTAATTAGTTTTTTTTAGACTGATTACTGAGAGAATTGTCTTGGCTGAAGTTCACACTGACCAAAGTGCTTAGTTTGACATCTATTTCACAGTAAATAATGTGATTACAGCACGAACTAGACAGGCAAGACCTTGACGAGGTGTTTGTGCTGCTGAGTCTGTTTCCTTTTAGGAGACCTTTGGCTGAGTGCTTGAAGAGTAAATTGTCGATGACAGTGCGTTTTGTTTTCTCTCACCAGGAACCCAGCAAAGAGGGGAGTGGTGGCAGCAGCAAAGGACCCAAACCGCACAAACTGACCAAGGAGCACCGTGAACGGCCCCGAAAAGACTCTGAAAGCAAAGCCACGTCGAAAGGAGACAACGACAAAGACGGGAGCAGCAAGAGCGCCCGCGATCCTTCCTCTTCCTCATCCTCATCGTCAAAAAAGCCGTCGGAGATCAAAGTGAAAGATGAAGTTAAGGTCGTACCCAAGGCTGCCTTCAAGGAGCCTAAACTCACCCTGAAGGAGTCAAAGATGGAGGGCATGTCTCCTAAAGGAGGGGGGGCTGGCAGTGGAGGGGGTGGGGGAGGAGGCGGGGGAGGACCTGCAGAATCTAAAGTCCCAGGGAAGCGACCCTCCACTGTCGAGTCTCCCAAACCAAGCGCTAAGAAGCAGAAGAAGGGCAGCTCAGAGGGGCCGAAGGTGCCGAGTGGCGGGGCCTTTACAGGAACCTCCCCACGGGTCTCCTCCTCGTCTGCAGCCAGCCAACCATACGCCGAGAAGAAGCCTCCCAAGGAGAAAGGTCGCTGGGCCAAAGGCAAAAATGACACGCAAGAGCCAAAGGAGCCCAAGAAACTTCCAGAGTCGGAAGAATCGAATTCAGAGGATGAAGCATCGTCCAAGTCAGAGGTAAGTCGGCTGCTTTTAGGAAAGGATTGTATCATTATTATTATGATTATAAATCATATTTCAAATTTAGGGCTGCAACTCTTATATTCTAGTTTCATTGGTTTATCCCTCGTCAGAAACTAGTGAAATATCTGTTACAATTTCTGAAAGTCCAATGTAACATCCCTTAAAAAGAAAAGCTGCAAACCATCACAAATGAGAAACTTAAATGTGTTTTTTGCAAATATATCCAATGTAATATTTGCTGGTACAGTCCGTCAGTTGATTAATTAACCGAGTATTAGCATGTATAGTCTTTCTGTACATGCATGTTTTTATTGTTACACAACTTAATCCATATATAGAAGAGTTTAGACCTAGTTCTTCCATAATCTTTGATTTTGAATGTTGTTCGGGTTTCCCAAAAAAAGAGTGGAAAAAAACACAATAATCTTTTTGATCATGTTCTCTTTATTGTCCTATTTCTTTCATCTGTTCATTCTTCTCGTCATTCTCTTTTTTTCCATCTCTTACAGCAGTCAGCCCCTTCCAGTCCTTCCAACTCCAGTTCTAGCTCTGACTCGAGTTCAGATTCGGACTTTGAGCCGGGTCAGAAACAAGGGCAAGGTAGAGTCCATTCACTTTGTTACGTCGCAGAGATGAGACGTTAAAGAGTTGTCTGAAGTTAACGGCTTGATGCGAGTTGTCTTACAGTGCGTGATTCTGTCCTCTTCTAGGACCCCTTCGATCGATGGTGGAGGAGATCCAGTCAGAAGAGTCAGATGATGACGACAGCAGCTCAGAGGGGGAGACGCCCATCAAGACCAACCCCCCCAACCGCGACTCTCGGTCAGTCTCCCTGAAGGCTTCTTTACATGTTTGGTCGTCAATCAAAAACAGTGCTTCTTTGCATTGTGAGACAAGTTCAACCCTGCTCCTGCTTAGACACAGTCACCTCAAGCCCACTTTGCATGTTGCACTCGTTTCCCTGCCTGTATCGGAGTCTGCACTTTCCTCTTTACTTTTAAAGTATTTCTTTCTATTTAGATTAATGTTTTGTGCGACAGTTCAACTGGCTTTATCACACAATATAACTTTAATAACAATTGATATCATACAGACTGAGGCAGATTTTATTCAATCTATTTACACAGTGTGACTAGCAGTGAACCCGTAAGCTGCTCGTTCTGTCCCTATCTCTTCTCAATATTGTTTACTCCTGTTGGTTTATAACTGTGTCTGTTAATCTGTTGTCCCCTTCAATACTCTATTTTAGCAGCAAATAATAATTACAATCTCAAGTACAATGCTAATCAGCATGACAATATGATCTGTCTCTCAGTCTTTGTTTGATTGACCTCTGACCTCTCGCCCTGTCAGACTCAGCCTGGACAGCGAGAGTGACAGCAGTGACGGCTCGCACAGTCTCAGTCGAGACCCCGCCCCGCCTCCGCTGAAACACAGCTCCTCCAATAACAAAGTGAGCCACACAGACCTCATTCTTCCTGCTTTCATTCGTATTGACGGGGAGATAAATAGTTTGAGAACATGAACATGTCAAGTTTTATTCATTCCTAACAATATAACTGTGTTTTTTTTGTCTAGTATTCTTAAGTGTTCGGCTGTCAACATAATACTCAGCCGACATGATCAGGACTTTCGTAAAGCTTTACGTTGTGTATGTTTGTGGTTTTGTGGGTAAAATTGAGTCAAGACAGCTCAAAACATTACAAGACAAAGAACAGTCCTTTTGGATTTTATGTTTTGTCTCGTAAAAAGCCTAAAGACACTCAGCAGACCTTTCTCACACATTGTTTCAGTTATCGGTGTCCCAGAGAGTCTCATGGTCTCACATCACGGTCTGTCTCTCTTCTTTGTCTTCCTCTGTCCTTTCCTTTTTCCTTGCTCTCCTTTTCTGCAGGTTTCAGGCAGAAAGAGTCCAGATTCCTCGTTTCGCTCAGAGAAGGTGTTGAAGAAGGGATACGACAAGGTAGGAAGGGTAAATCAAACTTTTTTTTTATGCTTTACATCACATACACACACATGCAGCATTTTGTCCACCTTCAATGAGTGCATTAATGAATTCAAGATGGAGTCATGGACAGGGAATTGATCCAGATGTGCAGATGGACTTTGGCCTATCAACCCTTGAAAATAAATCTCTTTTTTTCTTCGGTGTAACTAGATGATTCTTTAAGTGACTGATCCTCTATCACTCTATTAAATCATATGGAGGAAAAAAAGGTTAATTCCCACAGAGATTTAAATTCAACGAAAGAGGTATACTTAATAACATTAAATAAATGCACCATAAACACCCCCTGTTTGTTCTGTATTTATTGCTAGATGCACCATTTTGCAGCAAAATGCAACAATTATCTTCTTTTCAGTCATACAGACAAAAAGAAGCTATCTGTGCCTCCTGAGATTAAACATCCTCAATTTTTCTCTTATGATTTCCAATCCAAAAATATAATTTCCCACTTAACTCAGAGGGTTTTGTGTCCTAAGTATAGTATAGTAGTGATTACCAGTAAGTTAGATTTAGATTAGATCAGATTGATCTTTTTTTAAACAAATAAGTAAACAAAACAAGAATAATGTAACCATACATCCATATAGAAATTCTAAGTAGACTAAATATATAAATAAAATAGTAATCTAATTAGGACATGCAGTGGGTCAGACAGATACATTTCTGTTCATACAGAGGTTTAGATTTCAGCTCTATGACTCTTTCATCTTTATTTCTGACCATGTTCTCTGTAAACTCTGCAGGCCTACACAGAAGAACTGGTGGACCTCCATCGCAGACTGATGGCTTTAAGGGAGCGTAACGTCCTGCAGCAGGTGTGCTCACGCCTCTGTTTCTGCTTGTTGCTGTCATATAATGAACTATGGCTTTACGTCTATCAAAATGATTAATACTTTCTGGAAAATGTAATTTAATCAATTTGGTATGAATATACAGCAACTGAAGGTATTTGTTGCATACATGGAAAAAACAATAACCTGTCCCTTTTTAAAAGTGGTGAGCCATGTATTGACCATTGAGAAAACAAGTTATTTGTATATATTAAGTTTCTCCATGAATATTGTGATCTGAGGCACAGTAAATGTATTTTAAATAAATAATAATGGTAATGTTAGTAATATTAGGCACTAATATCCAGACTGCATACTTGTGGGATTGTTGGGTCAGTGGATTGTGCGTGCAGGAGGCTGTTTATTGTGTCTGTTGTGGAGTTGCAGTCAGCACCATCAGACCTGAAGCACTGCTGGTAGTTATGAGGCTCCTCGTCTGAACTTCTGAAAACTGATCTTTTTTTTAGTCCGTTCAGCCTCACACATAACATGCATGTCGCTCACACTTTGGCAGCTGCGGTATATAGTACACACACACACACACACGCTTGCACACGCACACACTCACACTCGGAGTGGAAGGTCTTTACTGTAAGTGGAGACGTGGAGGAACAACCTTAAAAAATTTGCTACAACTAACTGTTTTGTTGTGAACATACAATTTAATTTACAATTCTTTGACAGATATAAAATCAGCATATCAGACTTTTTATAAAATTGAAATTAGCCTTAAAAATTGCGATAGATATGTCTTTATTTTTTGTGAATAATAATGATGAATAATTCTAGCCTTTATCTTGCCTCCTGGTTTTCTTTCATACTTGATCGTGAAACAAATATCTAATTGCATTCGGTGTGTTATTTAAATGATGATAGAACTTTAAGTGTTTTTTTATGTATTGTTAATGTGACCTGAAGGACAAAATAATGATGGTAAATGTTAATTGATCACTCTTCTCTCAGATTGTGAACCTGATTGAGGAGACGGGCCACTTCAACGTGACCAACACCACCTTTGACTTTGACCTCTTTTCACTGGACGAGTCCACCGTCCGCAAACTACAGAGTTACCTGGAGGCGACGGCCACGTGACAGGAAGTGGACACCGGCGTGGGGAAACCGGCCTGTGGATTGCGGCGGCGGAGGTAGACTCGCCCCCATGTCCCCCCCCCCCCTTTTAAGTAGGGGACGAGAAGCCACATCATGTCGCAGCTGTTTCACAGGCCTGACTGAACCATTGAACAACTACCAGACAAACAGAATCACACGAACAAACACAAGCACACATGAAGACACACCACCTTCACGTGACACTGGGGAGGAAACTGAAGGAGTTGGTTAAGGAGGAGTGGAAGGGAGGGTGGAGAAGGAGCGGCATGGCTGAACTCGGTCTACAGTCAGGTTTTTTCACTACACATGTCTTTTTTTTTTAGTCTGTGCAGAGCTGTGGTATGCACCCCACGCCCCCTCCTTCACCCTCCCGCACTCCTTCCTTTGCAAACCCAATACTTCCCCTCCTCCTCTTCCTCCCCCTTCACACTAACACTCCTTACTCGGCAGAACACTTCAGTCCCCTTCCCCCTGTTGTCAGCTGGAGCTCATTTCTCTCCCGACATACTCTTTGATTTGTGTGTGTGCGTGTGTGTATGCGAACGCTGCTGATGTTTAAGAGATGTTATCTTTGTGGGTACCGACTACTCATTGTGTGTGAAGCTCGAGCACAAACGACAGCTGGTTTCCCTTCTTCACACACACAACAAACAGATACGGATTCAGGTAATAATTTACTTTATCCCTCTATTTATAAGCAGATGATAAATAGTTTATATAACACACTAATAATGCAGTGATAAGCAAAAGTAAGTATACTACCAACCTCCTACGTTCAGGTTTATAAACTGATAATAAGACAATTTAGTAACATTGTAAACGATTGTTCCACCGTAATAAACACTTAAAATGGCCTTACATGTGCCACATTTCATTGTGCTATAAGCCCCTTTTAAATATTTACAATGCTTATAAATATAGGGAGGGATTAAAGTAAAAGGGTACCTAAATTCGTACTTGTTTGTCTCCCAGGTCCTTGCACTTAAAGCCTCGGACATACTTACCGTGGACAGCTGTACATGAAGACGCTGTGTGTGTGTGTGTGACTGTGTGTGACTGTGACTGTGTGTGTGACTGTGTGTGTGACTGTGTGTGTGTGTGTGTGTGTGTGTGTGTGTGTGTGTGTGTGTGTGTGTGTGTGTGAGAGAGAGACTGACTCTGATTTGGATGAGGTTTCTCTGTTGTCTGAACATTGAGTTTCCTTCTACTTCCTCGCACTGAAAGCTGAGCCCTGACCTCCTACCAACAGCCCCCCCCCACCCCTCTCACTCCATCCCTCCTCCTCCCTTATTCTCATATTGGCGTGCATGAAAGGGCTCGACTGCTCGCGGCCAGAGCAGTGGAGGATCACTCCTGAATTGCCTTCTAAGTGGTGGGGAGGGGGGTTTAAAAAGCCGTGAAAAAGTAGCCATACTTGTCTCCCAGAATCCCAAAATACGGAAAAAATAAATAGGGGCCACGCTTTTTTACATTTTATTTTTCTACAAGTGCATTTTGTGTATTTATTCCCAGACTGCGGTTAAGAAAACCTGTGAGCTATGAATGTAAATCGCTTTTACTTTTCTACGGCTAGCAACAGCCCCACTCTAGTGCCTTTTTCTGCGACTTGCAGTGTGAGGGGGGGTGTGCACTTTGTTAGCCATGGTCACACAGATTGAAATACCCCCCCCCCCCCCCCCCCCCCAATACTCCCCTTGGGGAAACAAGTGTTATATAGGTATTATAAAAGGATGCCTGAATATCCAGTATTGTCTTAATGGCGTCCATCCCTGCTTCTCTTTTTCCAGTGTCGCTGTTGTCATTTTATCAGTGACATTTTTGTCAATCAAGCCCTGTAGAAGTTTTAAGACCACTACTCTCCCCAGATGGTGGCCATTTTTTTGTGTTGCTTTCTGAGATTAGTTTCAGTGTTTTAAAGATGATGCGTCAGGTGCCTGGTAGTTACTCACATGAATTATCTCTAGTAACAGTTGCTTCAGCTGGCGTGTGTTTCGTGAGACGTTCGTTGTCGAATAGGGTCGATGATCCCTCGTCAAGCGGTTTGAAGTATTTTAACTAATGTTGAAGCGTTTGATACCAAGTAACCAGGCGCTTGAAGAGCAGACAACTAAGCTGAAGAAAACCCTGAATATCTGAACGGTATCTCTCGGGGGGCCTGCATCATGAAGCAAGATCCGTGGGTTTCACTGCCCACTTTCACCCAGCCTGACCGACTCCATGAAGCCGGCTCACTTCCACCAGTTTAGACTACTAAACCTGGAGCTCCACACAAAGTTCCCATGAGAGGATTACATCAAAACCTGTAAACGATCAGTAGTAATGAGCACAAAGAAACATGTGTACACACACAGGTAGACTGTGCTACACTAACTATGCTTCCGCTATGCTAACTAGTTAGCATAGTTACACGCTAACTATAACAGACGTTTAAGATATTTTGTAGCACAACTTTTAATTTGTAATCTTTTGTTAGATATATGAGCAGATTTCCACAGTGCTTCTAGCATGACACACAAAGCAAGTTGGCGATTAGTTATCAGTGTTGATTATCATTTACAGTTCTTTTATTGGTACAGTTTTTGACTGGTTAAACCCATGGTTAGGTTATATTATCTGGCAAGTCAATGTTAAGCTTAAGCATCGTTGCCTTGGTTGCATGTAGTTTAATGCACTTGAAGTGCAATTAAACTGACCGGATCTATATGTCCAGATGTTTGACGTCATTCAAATTTATACTTGCCAGCAAATAAGATGTATCTTTTCTTTTCTGAGGAATAATGAGCAAAAATTAAGATGTTTCCTAAAACCACTTTATGTACGTATTTACTCTCAATCTCTTTGCATCAGAAACAGTGTAACTTTATAGTTATTTTGTTTATCAAGAGACTTAACTATTTTTTCAATTTAACTGAATATTACTTTTTGCTCTACGCTGACAAAATGTCCTCTGAGAGAACCAAAGTGTGGTCTTCTAATTATCAGATTGGCTTTGCGTCACGCCTCTTTAATGTAAACAAACTCCTGCCCACTTTGCTTAATTGTGAGTTAACGGAGCCACGAGCCGGCTTGTTGAGACCGGTTTCCAGGATCACCAGTGTTGTGAAGCCAGAAAACCCCGAAGAAAGCCAGAGGGAGGTGAACTTGCTTCTTGATTCAGGCCCCTGTTGTGTTAGTTCCTGTGGCCCCTTTAGGCTTCACACACACACACACACACACACACACACACACACACACACACACACCAGCCCACTGTGGTATAACCCTTCAATGAGCGATTCCCTCCCTCCACTCGTCTCTTTTTCTTCCTGCCGACAGTGTTTTTCTTCTGACGCCTCGATAGCTTTAATACTTGTTTCTTTTTGCCTGCTTGGCTCAGCGACATGTACACACTCCTTCAGCCCTCACTGTAAATGCCGTCTGAACACAGAACACGTGTCTAAAAAAAAAAAGAAGAAAAACCTGGATTCCTGCCGCCTTATGTGCCCTGCAGTAACCCCACCCCCCACCACCCTCACCCCACCCTCCTGCCCTCACTTCTTCCCCCGTCCCACCCTCAGTTTCTCTAGGTGTGCCTCCGTCAACAGAACTTCAGGCCGTGATTACTGAGAATGAACTTTGCAACTTGTGTGAGTGACGTTTGTGCATCTGCGAGTGTGTTTGTCAGCGATAGGGGAGATTTTAAAAACCAACCTTCCTGTCCCTCTTCTCTGTGCATCGATGTGGGAACTTTTAAGTCCTAGTTCATGAACTCTGACCTTTGACCAGGCACTCATTCAGTCCCTTGTGGTTGCGAAGGGGAGGTTACGTGGGGACTCGAGAGAAGCCCTACTGTCTACCCACAGTCAATGTTTTATTTATGGACCTCTGCACTTTTGGCTGTGATGACTTCAGTACTTAAGTAGTTACCTGAACTGTATTTTTAAGGATTTTATACAATATTTACATGCAATACGATATGAATTGATTATTTCTTTTGCCAACCTTTTTTTATTTTTTATTTAATTGTCTTTATTTTGGCATGATTTGTCACTATTATTCACAAAAACAAACGTGCCCGTTGGATCTATTTTAGGTGTGAAACGTTATGAGGGATGTTCCCTTTATGTTTCGTGTGTCATTATTCTGATGACAGCTGAACACCAAGAAGCAGGTGTAGGAAAACGTTTGCTGGATGAGCTAAACTTTTTTTTTTTTAAAGCTGTTTTTATTTTCTGTGTCATGTCCAGTTATGATTTGAGGGTTTATTTTCTGCTCATTCATAGAAGTTCCCAAACAAAAAACGATCACATCATCTAAAGAAATGCATCATAGGAAACAATAGAGTTGTAAAGTGGGTTTGAGCCGTTTTCAGCGCTGCTGGTACAGGAAGTAAAAATGCCATTACTGGTTTTCACACAGTGTTGCGTTATACTGCCTGGAGCAACATGAAATTCTCCCGATTCAATCATTAAGTCCGAATGATTTAAAAACTGCGTTACAAAATATTTAGTTTGTTAACTTCGACTCGCAAAGAGCAGAAACATCAAATCAGTGGGCTTAAGCTTATCGGTTTTGTAAACAGCATTATCTTTAGCTTCTGCTAAACGCAGGCAGAAGCTAAAGATAATGCTGTTGAGAAAACCGATTGTATAATCTCTTAAATCAGTTCACTTTTCATTTTTGGGTCATTTTTGGATGAATTCCGCCAAAAATGAATCTGTGTTCTGTGAAAATTTAAATTTGACCCCTTTTTAACGTGGATCTCCAATCAGTGTTGATGGTGAATGTAGTCCGTTCATTAAATAAATTTCCCATTTTGTGCTATACATGACCCAGAATGCGGATCGCTCCTGCTGGTGGTCTGTGCCGGCTGTGCCTACATGTACCAGAATGCATTGCGTTGCGCTTCAGTGGCGCTTTTGCTAGAGCTGATGAATAAACAAAACAAACCCACAAAACGTTAGTGGGTCAAATATTCGACCGAAAGATACAACCGTACACCTTCTGAATTCAAGTTTTTCTCTTTCACCAAACCTTGACTTGAGGCTTTGCTGGTTAACTCATCGTAACACACACGCCATTTACACTGGACAAACAAATCACCAGTCACCAGATCCTCGAGTTAGTCCTTCCACTGGTCCAACAATCATCAACGCTGTTTGGTTGTAATATATCCTCAATTCACAAGTGAGGATATATTTCATTGTTGCTCCCCACCGCTACTACAGCTGGAGTAGCACTCTGTAGTTTTTCTTGGCCTCCAACGACGTCACTGTCACGTCACTGGATGCAGGAAGAAGATATTTTTTTAAAGAACAGAGACAAAGGGAACATCGGCAAAAGCTGCAGGCGTTTTGTTTTTTACTCCAATGTGCCTCTATGTGGCTCCTTCTCCATTGCAACGACCGCTGAGGTTCATGGGTATTATAGTACCAAAATGAAGGCTAAAACACGATTTCTCAGAAACCTAAGTTGAAATAATTGAAACTGGTGGTTCTAATGTAAACCACTGTAACAGTTACATGTTCCAAAAAAGCCCTTTGTTTATATGTTGAGCAAGATTGAAGACATAAATGAAAGAAAAGAAAAGTGCAAATGGGAATAAAGAGAAACACTTCCGGTCCCTTTCACTTTGCAACCCTGTGCAGGTCTGTTGGAGTGAAACATTTCAGCTCAGACTATATTATATACATGTATAATACAGCAAAGGTAGAATATCTACTGTGTGGATCTTTAGAGGACGAGGAAGAAGCAAACATTTAGAGCAAATGGTTGCAAATAAGTGGAGGGGGCGTGTGCAGACGGGATGTGTCCTGTGTCAGTGGTCGTCATGTGTCTGTGACAAGGGTACAGGGATGCCTGTATTTATAAAGGTTTGATTTTTTGTTTTAATTGGGGGAAATGGCTGAAATGTGTTCCTTATATGTGGTCCAAGAAGAACAAACTGGATGTGCAGAACAATTTGGTATTTCTTGAAAATAAAAACTTGGCATTACAATGCCACCATGTGGCCATATGATGCAAGTCGTTAACGAGGACAAAACATTGTTATTTTAATGTTATTTTTTATTTTTAAATCATATTATTAATAAAGTCATTAAGTACTGTTGTCCCCCGCGTGTGTCCGATCGTCATTGACCGGTGTGTGACCCGGTCGTGGGTGCATGTGCAGGGTTCAAGTAAAGTTCATGTGACGGTCAGTGCAGTCTGCGGGGTTAAAAGGACACGCATCGGGCCGGCCATTACGCTCGTGAGGCATTGACCATCTATCGAGGAAATGTCTATAGGAGCGACATTTATTGGCAAAGGCTAATCAATTGTACTCTTGACGCAGCCCCACATTGAGGAAACCTAATGTGGGCTTTAACCATGACGTTATGTCACCACTGTGGGCAGTGTCACAGGTTTATCACCAAGACTTCTGCAGGGCAATTCTGGATATTTATATGATCTTTCATGTTTTGATAAAATCCATTTTTCAGGTATTTCATTTGCAGGATAAACCAAAAACGGTCAGTTTCTCGTTTAACTTTGCAGGAAATGGAAATGATTTATATTTGGTTATTTATATATCTGATTAGCCAATCAGAAAATGTATTGACAAGTTTTGATATTACATTACATGATATAGTATATAAAATAGGACATTTACTGACATTTTCTGGGCAAACAACGATTAATTTATAAAGTGATCAACTGATTTATTGATAATAAATATATTCTTAAATTGCAATATAACTTTACATACACAGTGATATACTATCTGACATTATCCACTCACGGTTTACCTTTATTATTATTATTATGCATTTTGACATTTTCATTCAACAACAAATGGGTACAAATGAACTAAGAAATGTGTCTGAATTCTCACTTTATTGGAAATGACGTGGACCCTAAATCACCAGGACATCTAATTGGGCGTCTGCAGCAAACCGTATAATTAATTAAGAGTCCTGTTAAGAGCTTTCACAGCGGGCATTTTGGTTTGTAATACCAGGAGAAACATGAATGACGGCTCCAGTACAGGAAGCTCAAACTGTTATGAAGGTCCGAGGTCTTTCCGTACAAGAGCCTCAGCATCTGTGAGGGGAGGTAAGTAACTATCCATAAGTCAAAAAGTCTTGTTGCATTTCTGAGGATGTGTTAACTCAGTCCTTTGGTTTGTTTTTAGGCTGTGGGTTTGTGGTATTGGACTGATAACCGCTTTGTTCTGGTTTTATCGTGTAAAGTAATCAAATGTACTAGAGCAGTTCTGTGAAACTTGAGAATTGAGGCAACACAATTTTTATTCGTCACTCAATACTTTTACTCTAATGTATTTTGCAGATTCAGGTAAATAATGCAAAATATAATCAACAAATATATAGGTTTATTAATATAGATTAATACAAAATGTATTGCTCCCTGGGAATACATTCACAAGCTACCTGTCAATTTACAGTTAGTAAATAAAAATCAGCCCCATTTTTACGAGCTGCATCATTAAAGTGATGTGCTCATTAATGCATCAATAATTATAATTCAATAATATACACTTTTCTCAAATGGGTACCAGTACTTTTTCCTATATTAAGTATATTTTGAAGCTAATGCTTTTATATTACTTCATTAAACACTAATGCATGACCTTTTTAAGTGTAACTATTTCTATATTGTGGTATTTCTTCCTCGGTAAACGATCAGATTGATCCAGACACTTTATATTTAATAGACCTCACATACTGAAAAGAAAGCCCGACACAACAGAGTTCAGCACATCAGCTTATTCAACTTTTATTCCGTAACTGATCAAACAGTCAACATTCACATCTGTGGACAGGAACACGCCTGCTTCCTTTTTCTCCATGCAAATTTCAACCCTGAAATTTTCCAACAGCTCTTTAAGGTCAGGTAAAAGCAGACGCACTGAATCACCGTCATTTCCTTATTTAACTTTATACACGCACATTTTTGTTTCCCCTGAACTTGAGTTAGTTTGAGCAAACCATGGCCACCAAACTCACCTTCACTTTGAACTGCTAAGAGTACTGCGTTTATGCCTATTATATACACAATTACTTCATATACAATATCAGCTCTTTGGAGTACAACAAGCTCTTTAACCTCCTCTTTGTGTGCAATGTCTTCAAGGAGGCTAAAGACACGTAGCCACAAACATGTATGTGGATAGACACAGACCAGTTAATATACTTGCCATGGAGCTACATATAATCTAACTTTTGTACATTTCCCATTCCAAATAAGTCTTCGAGTGCAAAAAAAAGAATGTATGATATTTCTGGGCTGCTAAATAAAATGTAAAAAAAGAAAAACGTGAAAGATGATATAGATATAGACAAAACATATTTACAATATTCCACAAAAATCACAGAAGGACTGTTGGAAAACATTTCAACAGGACCAGGCAGTTGTGTAATGGTCTGCATTTAGTCAGAATACAGAACTACAGAGTCTGACTGTACAATTACAAAAGGCAATAGATATGGCTTCAATGACGTGTTTTACAGCATGATAAACAAAATAAGGATGCTCAGTTATGAGATGGATTTCAATACCTCTGTAACTGCAACTACCTCTGCAGAAAAGGTTGGTTTTAATTGAAAACGTGTACAAAAATAAACAATTATTTTCTTTGAAACCCAGCTGACAAAGAAACACAACACCAAATACATGTAAAATGCCAGTAAACATTTGCTTATGATTGCTTAATTGCAAATGGAATCTTTTCTAGAAATGTTCTTCTTCTGAAGCTCATTTAGCCCATGTAAACTTTGGCAAACCAAAAATAAATTAAGAAAAACATGTTCAATAAGACAAATTCTTTAAAAACATCCCATACACTATTTTTGGATTCTGTCTCGTAGCTCAAGTAATGCAGTAAAATAAAGCCAAGAACTTTTCTTACACACAGCTGCTGCTACTTCACGTATTGGATATTACTGTTCATCCCAGTAATCCAAATCGACAGCGTCTTCAAAATCATAAAGCTATTTTACAACGGCTTCTTATTTTCAGCACAACACCTACAAATGTAAACCAAGACAGAACGACCAAGATTTAAGGCAATCAAAACATTTTTACGAGAGAAAGATGGCTGGATTAACGAGGTGAGGCGTGTCTGCACGTTAACGCAGACGGTCTGGATCCCCCTGCAGGCGGAGGAGCAGCTCTATTTGGGAGGCAGCGGGTTCTCGGGGGTCGTTGGCGATGCCAACTCCTTATAAAAGTTCTCAATCTGCTCCTTGTACATCTTCACCACCACCGGCCTTTTCAGCTTCATGGTAGGGCCTGTGGAACAAGTAAGGAATTCATATAAACACTTAAAACTAATCATTGCACTTCTCAAAACTGTAGTTTAAACTGCACACACGCTTTAGTCTAAACCTAGTTGTTTTGTCCTGTCGATGCCATCCACACTCCACTACAGGTCGTGGTTTCTGAGGTTGAACTTGAACCGGTTATGTCAAAGGTTTAAATTCAGATTAATATTATTATGATATGGTGATATGGTCAGTTTGTCAGTGATGTAAGTCACTTCTAGAATCTGCTATTTTATTTTTTAATGAGGTTTCTAATTACCAAATAATCAGACTATTATATTAAGCTGTTAAAAAAAAAACAAGTATTTGTCTGACTGAAAAAGAATTGTCAACTATTTTGTTAATTGATTGTCAAGCAACTAATTGTTTAACAGTTTTCTACGAGTTTTACCACCCAAGGCCTCTATCAATGATTCAAAGGAAACGGTCTTAAGAGGAGAAAAATGACCTCTACAACCCACAGAGCCATGCACCATGAGAGACTTCTTGTTAATCTAAAAGAAGCCCTTTACTCATAAGTGTATTTCAAGCATTGGGCTCCATTGTGAATACCACACACTGCAGGTTTCAGAAACTGTCCACTGTCCTGTTCCTGATAAATAAAGACCCCCGTCAGCACACCTTGCTTCCCCATCCCACTCACCCAGCTCTCCTCCTGAAAGGGAGAAGTCACGATCCAGAATGATCCACTTCTGAATGCGCTGAGCGTTGGAGGGCGCCTGCTTGTTGACTTTGTTGATTCCCTCCTGAATGGCGGCGTGGATCACTCGATCGCGGCCGCCTGCGATCTCAGAGACTTGTTTGGCGTTGCTGCCCAACTTCTTGCAGAGCTCAATGGCTTCTGGTGTCAGCTCGTCCTCTGGGTCTCCTGACTCTGCGTTTAGCTGGCACTGGAGAGAAAAAACATTTAAGAAAGTTGAATTATAGCACATAATTATATATAAATATATATGTATCTCTATATATAGAGATATATATATATATATAGTATTGTCCATGCCACTCAAAGCATTAATATATTTGGAATTAGGGTCAGTTTTCCCTAAAGCCCTCTAGATGGCAGCATCTGAAAAGAAACGTTTCACTTATTTTACGGCGCTCCTATTTAATCAGATTAGACTAGAGAGACTAGATAAGACTAGATAAATAATGTCTCTTTCTAAGATTAGATAAAAGGTATGATGTTTACAAGGTTCCGATACAGTTCTATCTTCAGTCTCCATCTGATAGCCTCCACCCTGTTCAACATGTTGCATCCTGTGTTATCTTCCTGAGGACCGCTTCCCTTCTCATTACGCTGCCCTGCTGTCCTCGTAAACTGTGATTAAAGTGCACAAACAGAACCGTGCACCAGGGGCCAGATTAATAAACAATACATATGCACAAAAAACATGCATACGCCATTTCCCACACAAACTGGTATTTATAAAAGAAGTAAATGTGCACATCTAAACATACTTTAGACCAGATTTACAAAAAAAAAAAGATTTACTATAAAAAATAGCTGAGGGTGAGACTATATAAGGTGAGAGATGTAAACTTAAAGTACAATATTTTTTTTTAATTATCAACACAATCAATAAAAATGCCAAAGGTGCATTTATAAACTTAATTTGAAATTATGAGTAATTAATTAAATATTTATTAACGTTTGAGCTGTATTTCCCTGTCAATGACCTCAGATCATCCTCAACAAAGAGAAGGGAGATGATGTCGTCCCCTGTTCCTTGAGGCAGCTACATTTAAAGCAACGCACCGTTTGGCCATCAATTCATCGCTGTTTAATTAAGAGGTGTGACATTATTATAATCAAATTTGTCTCTGTACAAATTTTCTGTGTTTATAAAGTTGCGTAAAAAATAAAATGGTGTAAGAGCAGTTGGTTTCTTCTTTTCCTAAGTCCTTGTGAATTCCCCTTCACATCTTTCCTTGACCTCATGATGTTTCCCATCAATGTAAAGGAAACGACATATCGGTTTCTCAGACTCACCTTAATGGTGAGCAGCATAGATAGAAACTTCCTCTTGTCTCCGATCAGCATGGCGTTACTAATCAGCGGCACGGCATCCTTCACAGCATCCTCGATGGGAACAGGAGGGATGTTCTCTCCTCCTGCTGTGATGATCAGCTCTAAAGAATCACAGTTAAGTAACATACTTTATTGATCACGGATAAAGAAAAATGTTCCTCGGCTTCCAGAGGTTTAATCTCTCAAAAGGACACTGCTTTTTGGAGACTGTTAAGGAGAACCCAAATATTTGATCTTTCTCTGGATCCAGTACAAAACCACCTGTTTGAGTGTTATCTCGCTTTACGAGGAACATAGAATAAGTACCTTTAATTCTTCCGGTGATGTAGAGGAATCCGTTCTGGTCATGTTTGCCCAGGTCCCCAGAGTGCAGCCAACCCTCTGCATCGAGAGCCTCGTCCGTCTTTTCGGGCATGTTGAGGTAGCCCATGAAGACGTGGCGGCCCCAGAAGCAGATCTCACCGTTTCCCTCCTCGTCTGGGTTGTGCAGCTTCGTCTTGCACCCTGGGAGCTCTTTACCACAACTGCAGGACAAAACATTCTATAATTCGCCACGTGCTTTGGGTTGGCTCTGATTTGTCGAAATCAAATTGGAAGTCAAAAGAAAAATGTACCTGGTGAGCTTGAAGGCCTCGGCGACGGAGATTGTGTGAGGTCCGGTGCTCTCACTCATGCCGTACAGCTCGTACAGAGGGATATCGAGGCTAAGGAAGAACTCCAGGGTGTCTTTGGTGATGGGAGCGGCCCCGGTGTAGCACCTGCTGCAGCGGTCCAGGCCCAGAGCCTTGCGCACCTTTTTGAACACAAGCTTTTTGGCTAATTGATAGCTGAGCGGCGTGCGGCCAGCTGCTTCGCTTCTGAGGAAAGACACAAAACGGCAAGTGTGTGAGTTTTGAGCCACGGCAGCAGCTTGAGCTCGAGGGATGGCAATGTCCGCCAGTCTGTTGGTTGAAATATCTCAACAACTATTTGATGGATTGCCATGAAATGGTGTACAGACATTCATGATATCCAGACAATGAAAGCTGCCGGCTTTGTTGATCATCTGACTTTTCCTCTAGTGCCACAACGAGGTGAAGATTTGTGATTGTAAGTGAAATATAACAACTATTAGATACTTCCATGGTATTCGGTACAGACATGTTGCCCTCAGGATGAATTGTCATCACTTTGATGCTTTTTAGCTTTCCTCTGTCATTTAGCTCAAAGCACAACCTCACAGAGCTGCACTCATTGATGTAGACCCTTGGGTCTCGTTATGTAACGACTTAAAGGCACCATAAATCCACCTTCCAACAGATAATGAGACACCATGTCATCAAAACAGTTTAAAAATAGCAGTTTGGAAAAAAGAGAGAACCTAAGGATGGAAACAGGAACGAGGGGTGATTTAAGCATGTCTAAATAAAGCTGTAATTTAATAATGCGTACGTACTGATTCATTTTGGTCAGATTAGTCTGCAGGCCGACATCTTTGGCCCAGGCAGCCAGTTTCCTGCGCACAGTTGAAGACTTGGCTCCGACAGACTTCAACTTCTCCTGCATTTTCTCCCAGACGCGTGGGACGCCCATGAATGCCGTGGGACGCACTTCCTTCAAAGTGTTTACCAGAGAGCCCTGATGTATAAAAGAAAGATGGCATCTGTAGTTCATAGTGCTTTTCATATCTACGTATATCACACTCATGATGAATGTGTAGGGGTGGTGATGGTGAAATGAGAGAAGCCCTAAGACATGAAGAGCCCTGAGGCAGAAGCTTAGCATACCGGAGAGATCAAATCTAACCATGAAAGGACGCGTTATGGAGAGATGCACGTGATTAGTGTTCAAAGATCAGAGACAATGACCACCCACTAAATCAATCCTTTCGGTTATTATGCCCCTAAACTATGAAATACTATCCCTCCTGATCTTAGGGTGGCATACTGAAATAACAATCTGAATATTTTTTAAGGTTTTTCATTTAAGATAATCATAATTTATCAGAACTGTTTTTTTTAGCTATCATGTAAACCTTTTGGTAATGTTTCAAGATTATTGTTTTATTTGGTAAACATTAAATAATTAATTAATTCTCTGTTTTTGCTTGGGTTCTTTTTTTTTAAAGCAATTTGGTCTTTGTCTCTGCATGAAAGGAGCTATACATATTAATTATGCAAATATGTAAATCAAGACATATTGTAAATCAAAACTGTATGAATGCCTGTTTTTCCTTCCGTTAAAACGTTGTTCAATATTTACATTTTTAAATGTCTGCCGTTAATAATGGGCCATACATTTTGTGTGTTTCATGTGTTTGTGTACTGAACACCACTGTAGCTCACCTTCAGTGCGTCTGGCTGGGCAAAGTATGTCGCCCCCCCGACCCTCATGGTGACCCAGATGTCTACCATCTGAGCCGCAATGTGGCTGAGCGGCAGGTAGCTGACCACCAACTCCTGAGTGTGAGTGGCATCTGTCAGACCCACATGGCGGCTGGTGGAGAGCGCAGTCCAAGTTATCTGAGGGCAAAGAGAGAGCGGTGCATTTAATGAGGTATCTTTAATTGTTTTATGCATGGGAGACATGACAGTTACAGTTACACAAAAACAATGGTGAAAGTGTATGACCAGTGTTTTATACCTCCTATAAGTGAACTTTGACAAGAATAAAAAACGTGTATGAAAACAAGTTTGGATTTGTTTGAGCCAGCCGGGTGCCATTTTAATGAGTCCATGGTTTAACAGGACTACAGCCAAGGGTGGAAATAGTAAAGGCCCTGCATCTTTAGTAAAAGTACATGTGTACTTGCATCAAAATACAGTAAAAACAATTAAGTACAAGTAATCTTTTTAATGCAGAGTGGCCAATTTCAGAATAATTATCAATGGATTTTAATTTGAGCTGTGTGGATGTGTTGGAACAACACTTGAGTCTACATGGTGTGACATTCCATCACATCGCCTCTTCACATTCATTGTCTTCAACAAACGGAAGTAAAAAAGATGAGTCATTGTAATTCCTTGTGTTGCTAAACCCTGCCCAAGTAGAAACTTGCCTAACAAGCCGTGTACATGTTGTACTTAAATGTGAAGGTCTGTCAACTCCATCTTTTCACCCTTTACAGCTGCTGTCAGAGTCAGGAGACTACTGTGTGACACTACCTGATCCTCAAGTACAAACACACTTGTCTGGTGTAACTTACATTATCATGGCTGAGCATGACTCCTTTGGGCTGGCCTGTGGTCCCCGAGGTGTAGATGAGCGTGCAGCACTGGTTGGGCTTCTGGCTGGAGATGATCGCATCGAGGGGCGCATCGGGCTCATCGCGTCCGAGCTCCATGAACTCCGCCCACTGCAGTAGACAAAATCACTTGGATGATGCTGATTTAACGAAACTAATCGTTACATGTTCGCCATGAACCGATTGTGTACTTACTGAGTACAGATTTGGTCTTTTCTCTTTAAGAGCATCTTTGTACTGGATAATGGCTTTCAAGTGCGGCAGCTTGTCTTCAACCTGTAAACAAAGAAAATGCAATCCCATGAGTACATAAAGCAGACTATAGTTAATCAGAAGACTACAATACTGGCTGTTAGCATGTATAACACTTTAGTGCATACTGTATTGATTTATTTCATCCATCTGAAACGTAAAAAATAGAAATAAGGATGCAAAAATCACAAATCCACACTGCATATTAATTCTAAATAGGTTTTTAGTATGTTTTGTGTTCACGTTGACAAAGTTACAAGATAAAACAGTCAGTATGCAACAAAAAGGTGTTGCGCTGTAGATGTACACATAGAAAAAACTAAGAATAACCTCATGTGGAAAAACATGTTTCTGTCTCTTTACGCCGTAGAAGACAGGTGGATTCTCCCATGACATGTGGTATGTCCACCAGCATCTGAGAGTCATTTTAATGCATCTCTGTACTGTTCTAAAAGATGCCGCCATGTCACTTTCTTGGCCTCTTAATTATTAATAACACTGACAATAAAAGGTGGCAACAAAAATTTGTGGAACTCATAGAAACCCATTCCCTTTGTTTCCCTGCCTTTTTACTACCCTGAGCACATCTCGGCACAATCAAGCCTGCATTCATGGATGTTCAGTGTTTATATGCGACTCATTCTGATCTCACCTGAAGGATCTTCTGCAGCTGTTTGTGGTTCTCCACCACGATGATATTGGTCTTGCTGTTGTCTGCTACGTACTGGCATGCCTCAGGAGAGTTGGTGGTGTAGATGCCAACAGAAAACCCACTGCAGCGGACCAAACCACAGTCAGACTTCAGACTCAGCAGTTTCACGTTTACATTTACAGAGTCGGATGAAACTCGGTGACCAAAGACCTGACCGAGCAGCATTGTTGTTTTTTGGCACTCCAGCAACCACCGGCAGTCTTCTCCTGAGCTTAAGAAACTAAACCTTTGATTTGGCTCATCAGGACCAGTTTGACAAGTTAACTGTAGTTTCAATACAATCTTCTTGTCATGCGTCACTCTGCAGACTGTAGGCGTGGGAATCTGGGGCATCCGCAAGCAGTATCTGTTTCGCAGTTTTAGAGAAACGACATGTACGGATCTTTTGAGTAACCAAACGTATTTCCCTCAATGCACTCTTTCTATCAGCCATCCAGGAAATTGTCGTCATAATCACGGATAAAATTGGGCAGACGCCGTGAAAAACGTAATGTCCTGTGACAGACGTTTGGTCAGGTGAGAAAAGTCTGGCCTTGACCAATCAAGGATTCTGTTTAATTGATTAAAAGGGGTTTTGATTACTCTAAATTTCTTTTAGCTCGCTGAAGGAAGCAGATGGTTTGTTTTCTGTTGAAGCCTACAGCCCTAAATATTCAAGAAGAGGCTTGTGATTACTGTTACAGATCATCAGTAGTGGAAGTACTCAAATCCTCTACTTGTGAAATGATCAATAATCTCCATTACATGTAAAAGTATTGTATTTAAAAGTAGTTGGACACTGACTCAGGATCGTATAATTAGGTTAATACTGAAACGATTGTGTTAACAACATTTCACTATTGTAGTTAGAAGAGGTGAAGCAAGTTTTAACTACTTTATAATGTTTGTTTGGGTAGTTTAGTCCAGTGGCTCTCAACCTAAGGGTCAGGCCCCTCCAAAGGGCCACAATATAAATCTGAGGGGGCCTGATATGATTACTGGAAGAGGGAAAAAATACATAAATACATGTACCGTAGCATAAATGAAAAATACTCAATGCTAGTATAATTATGGTAAATGTGCTTAGTTGCTTTCAACACTGCAGTTTGTCAGCTTCTTGTTGGGCGTTGTGATGTCACCTATTATTCAAGATGTCTTTCAGCTACGAGTCTACGTGCCGAACTGGATCTGCGCTCTGGTGAACTCACGCTTCAAGTCTTGGCTCAGACCACTCAGGTGTGGAAGACATGCACACATAATCACACACAAACACCGAGCTGGAGATGAAACCCTGAGTGAGGGAACACTGAGCTCATTACTGACAAATTAAGAGAGGAAACTCACCCGGCCAAAATGGCTGCAATGTCCGAGATGAACCACTCAGCCGAGTTGAAGCCCAGGATGCCGACGCCGTGGTAGCGCTGCAGACCAAGCTGTGGAAAAACAAACATGCTTTTTAAGTATGATTAACATGTAGTAATCCCAGAAATAGTATTGGGATATCCTTTACATCCGGTTTCATGCATGTACTGAAATCAGTTTAAAACAAAGTGTGTCTTTATTCCTGACACATTTTTAAGCAGATTTAAGCTGTTGAATCTATAGACCAGGTCAGAGCTCTGGGTTGTTGGAGGCACATTGCCACGGCAGCTGTTACTATAGAAACAGATGAATGACATGGTAGACTGTAAAAGGGACCCGATACCAACACTGCAATTAGCTTTTTTTAAATATATATATATAGTATATAAGTTAGTTGAGATGCAACATGATGCTTGACATCTGAAGCTCCACTCCTGCAGATGGAAAATCATGTATCATGTCGAAGGGTGTGCATGTGTGGAGGTTTGTTTGTATGTTTCAATGCAGAGAGACACGTGTGTGTGTGTGTGTGTGTGTGTGTGTGTGTGTGTGTGTGTGTGTGTGTGTGTGTGTGTGTGAAGCTCGAGCACAAACGACAGCTGTTTCCCTTCTTCACACACACAACAAACAGATACTGATTCAGGTAATAATTTACTTTATCCCTCTATTTATAAGCAGATTATACACATTGATAAATGGTTTGTGTGTGTGTACATGGCGTCCTGCTGAGTCTCCATGCTGACAAACAATGAGGTGCTCTGTGCGGAACAACAGCTGAGGCCTCGCTCACATGTCACCCTGGCTCTTTTGTGATGTGTTCAGACTGGCTTTAAAACAATAATAACAAAAGGTATAAGATTCCTTATGTGTTTTCAACAATCAGCTTCTCATACTGGAGGAGAATTGTTGCTCAGGGTGAATAGAAACTAAATGGAGCGCACACTTTACACACCCTTCTCTGCTATTCACATATTGTGAAATGAGATTACTGTGAAGAATTTCTCTAATTAAGCAACACCAATATTTCCAGCATTGAAACTGAATATGTGAAACTGTTCTGTGTTTGGTTTACACGTATCCAATATATTCTATAAGCCTTATATGAACCACTGGCAGCCACTGTGTGATTCATCATTTTTTTTTTACATACAAATTTAGAAAATTGGCTTATGATTTCCCAGATACATATCCCAGTGTCTGGTTTTGATCCAATCCAAAACCCCAAAGATATTCAAATAACAATGATGTAAATTGGAAAAAGAAAATCCCCATATTGGAGAGACAGTGACTTAATTAATCAGTTAATAGTTTGTATTTTTTATTACTGAGAAGAAATACTGAAAATATATCTAGCACTTCAAAGCAGGAGATTTTGGTGGTTTGTGCAGCTAAAACAGTCCTGAAATATATATATATATATATATATATATATATATATAGCTTCATCCTCTGAAATGAGTCATTTATCCCGGCCTAATCAATAGATAAAGGAACTACCTTCATGAAGCTCTTGGCAGCGGTGCGGCATGTCTGGTAATATTCTCGGTAGTTCAGGCTCTTCTGCTGCTCGCCCTCCTTCCAGCTCAGAGCGGTGAAGTCTCCGAAACGCTCCACAGCTAAGGTGAACATCTGGTCGACGGTCAGAGGGGTCTCGGCCTCCAGGCCGGAGTCCCCCATCCTCAGTGACACCTCTGCGTCACCCTGTGACGTCCACAGGCCGCACCCTCCTGCTGCTGGCACCGGAAGGGAGTTTGGACGCTGGGTGTTCACTGGAAGAAAAACACGTTCCGAAGAAAAGGCAAACGGTTGTTGAAGGATTTCCAAGAAACAAGCAGAACTAAACTTTCTGCTTGTTCTAGTCTTCATGTGAGTTGCAAGAAGTTGCTGCTAGAGGAGATGCCACACACCCTCTACTACTACATTCACATTTAAACAAGCATTTACCTCTGATTAGCTGGATGTTTTATTTAATAAAAAACACAACATGGAGTTTAATTTTCATGTTAACAATGTATGCAGCATAATAATTGCAGAGATACATTTGAAAAAGTGAATCAGGTCCTCGTACAGTTTGTTCACAAACATCAATGTGAACCAAACTTATTGGAAAGAGAAAATAAAAGCAAACAGTCAAATAAAAACTCTATTTGCGGAACGGATTTCCGGGTTCAACTTGGAGCCACCACACTGGCCATGTTGTGTGTGTGTGTGTGTGTGTGTGTGTGTGTGTGTGTGTGTGTGTGTGTGTGTGTGTGTGTGTGTGTGTCCCTAGTTTCCTGTGCAGTTTGTGGTGCTCTAACCTTAAATAATCAAACTGTTGGCTTGTTTTCAATTTGTCTGATCATCTTACCGCCATGCTTCGTCCCCTGTTTGACCTGTACTTTGTGAATACACACATTATTGTGCTACAAAGATATTCAATAAACTGTAGATTTTCATTGATTAGAAAAGCATCTGGTGTTTTTTACACTAAGAAAGAAAAGTGTGCCATTGCTAGCTGGATGTTTTCAATATGCAATGGTGTCAAATTGCACAGATGAACTATGATGGTAGATTTATGACCCAACACAACAGCTGGTTAACAGAGCCGATGATAGTGAATGTACATGGACTGCGCAGCCATAGTTCAATTCAAGGGCATTTCAGTCAGTAGGGAAACTGAAAGAACAACAGGAAATGTAATTTCAGTTTATAATCTTATAAAACTAATATAATTACCTATTTATCAGATTAACATCTCCACTTCTCATTGGTCAAAAGTCTAACAACAAATATCATGGAAGCGCTCATGCCGGGATCCTCAGTGACTAAGACAGGAAGGAATGACAAAGTGCAGACTGGAAAAAGCCGGCAGGAAAAGGGAAGTCAAGCTCGTCTAAAGAATGTGGAGTTCACTCACTTCGGTTTGGCCCACTTCCTCGGGGAAAGGGTCAGAGAAGAAAACACGTTCACTAACGCTGACTTCAGCAACTAGCGCCAACACAGTGACCGGATTCAAGTTAGAATATACATCCCAGTTGTCTGCATATTGCTTATCAAACCTTGAATACGGCTGCACCGCCCCCACGACTGAGGAAAGGACGAAGAGAGTAAACGCATTGAAGTCCCACTTGACTATGACGTGGCTTTCCTTCAGCCCTCACCTGTTTGTGTGTTTGAGGTCTGTTCAGCAGGGACCTCTGTGGCCTTGGTGCTGCGAGCGACTTCATCGTGTGCACCAATCTCCTCCTCCCTTTCCCCTGCGGACTCCTCCTCTGAAGACTCACTGAAGAAGGTGAAAGGAAAATACATGTCAATTAAAACAGAAAAGTGAATTGTCATTTCCTTTGGGGGGGAAATCAGAGGCAGAAGCCTGAACCTGCTCTGGGTCATGTGGGGACAACTGTGGCTCATCATCATCCTGAAAGTACATATTATACCTTCAGCTTGGTATCACTCACAATAATAGCAAAGTTTATATTATTATTGCATTCAATTAAAGCTTCAAAAGTGATAAAATGACTATGATTACACTGACAGGAATGTAATCATACTCACAATAAAACTGCACGATTACTAACATTATGTGAATTTCCACTGAGCGCTGGAGCTCTAACCTGGGTGGTATTTTTGGCTGTTAAAATATAAACATGAATTCTTCTCCAACTTATTTTACATCGTGGGACCCATCAGATTCATCCTCTAACTCGAGTCCGTGTTGGGAACCGAAGCTCTCAGAGACATTGGTGCCAAGGTGTCCTGCATTTGTTTGTGTGGACGTACTTTGCCGTATCCACAACGCTGTCTCCTGCCCCGCAGGAGGACTCCCGTAGGCCCCCTGCTCTGGGAGGCTCCATCACCACGGCTTCAGACATGGCGGTGGGCTCACACACGGTCACTGAGAGGAGAGAGGAGTCACAGGGTGTGTTAGCGGCTGTATACTTGACAAGCACATCCCCAACAAGAAAGGTTAAGGCTTTTACAGATGCTGAATGAGATAACTAGATATAAGCCATGTCTGCACACGCATCATAGTGCATGAATATCCAGAAACTGTATCAGGTGCCTCTGCAAAATGGCAAAAACTGTTTCACATAAACTCTCCACAGGGACCGAACAAGGGTTTTTAATAATATCCAAATCCAGGAGCATGTTATACTGAGCTCTTCCATTGGTGATTCATTGGCCGCAATATTTTCGATATGGATAAATCCATTAATTGCTTTCTTTTGTGATTTTTTTTTTTTTTAAATGCCTTCCTTTGATGATTATCATGATTCTCAATGTTTGCTATTTCTTTTTTTATTGTAATGTTAACTTGTAAAATGTATCTAAAACATCTAAGAAAAACTGATTTGATATGTTTATTATTTAACTATATTCAGAAGATCATACAACTAGGAACTAAAATATTTGTTTGCATCCTATTAACTAATTCATAACTGATATATGGAGTTTTCTATAGCTTTTACATAACATTTCATTTAGCTGACGCTTTCATCCAAAGAGACTTACATGCTATACAGTAGACACAGCAACGGTGAGCAATTAGGGTTCAGTGTCTTGCTCAAGGACACATCAACATGGACTAGCGGAGCGGGGATCGAACCACCGACCCTCTGATTGAAAGACAGAGCTGCTAACCACTGAGCCACAGTAGCTTGATGTGTAGTTGATGACATATCTGATAGTGGGGCTTGAGTAAAGATTTCATCTTGAGATCATTATTTATGGATATGATGTTTTTTTATTTGATAAGAAATCTAGACACACTCTTGTGAAGATATTTTCTTTACGTCTAAAAAGAAAAAAATAATCGCTCTCTTGGTCTAATTGCGAGACAGTAACGCCAGCGCGCGACAGCCGGCAGCTTCTAGTACTCACAAGACTCACACCTGAGTGTTGCTCGCAGCAGGTCACAGGACTTTTTCTTTTTGCAGTAGTTATATTTACGCATCCATCTGTGTTTTGGGCTCTTGTGCAGGTTTCAGTGTTATTTAAACATAAATGACTCTACATATTGACGACATAGTGATTGTAATCTAAATTCATAGATAAAGGAAAACTGTAATCTGCACAAATGAATATCATCCTGGCAGGTCCGCCTTTCTAGCTGACTTTATGAGCTGCTAAACAAACATCGTCCTTGTCTATACTATAACCTTATCTGTTGTCAAATTTGCGTTGCATGGCAACAGTGTGGTGAACATATGGAGCGCGCTGCCCAAGTGGACTGTTTTGCTGCAGATAACATTGTCTCGCTGCAAATAATGGATTGCCTTTCATTGCTGTGCTTGGTCAACAAAACACCAACGTTTCCATTGCGCAACCCTCTGAACCCACATTTTAAGATATGAGAGAATAAAAGCCAGAGTATTTTCTCCTGTATCAATCATCCTGTATTATTTACATGGTGTTAGAGCACCTAAAGGGTGATCGGTTTTCTTTCAAAAGAGCTGAGAGAGAATCCTTTCTTACATTTTTTTTACATTGTTATATTTCATTTAGCTGACCCTTTTATCCAAAGCGACTTACATGCTATACAGTAGACCGTAGACACAGCAACGGTGAGCAATGAGGGTTAAGTGTCTTGCTCAAGGACACATCGACTAGCGGAGCCAGGGATCGAACCGCCGATCCTCCGATCCTCCGCCGATTGAAAGACAGACCTGCTAACCACTGAGCCTCAGACATTACCTCTTCACAGGCAACATGTTAAAGCCTCCTCAACAATAAACCAGCACCACTCGTCCATCGTCAGACTCACACCTCCATGCCGCTCCCGCTCGCTCAAGCCCCTGTTTGGTCTGAGCTGCTGCTGGCCTGTTTATTTAAGGGGGCTGAAAACACATACCAGCAGTTTCGTCTGCCTATTGTAGCAGCAGCCTATCGTGACTCGCTTGTCAGGGACAATTGGGCTCCAGAGAGGTCAGAGAGCAGGAACACAAATATTTTCTATCACGCAACCAACCACACCTATAAATAAATGAAAGAAAACAGTCAAAATGTAATTTTCCACGTGTGAACTGTTTCTAAAATGGCAGGAACCCAATTACCAGCATTCCTGAAATTCTGGACTTTGAGGAATCAGCAGCAATCACCTCAAACTGCTGTCCCAAAAAAAAAACTAAAACAATCCTACTTAAATCATGGGACAAGCAGCCAGCTGACTCAGAGGACACTTCGGTCTTTCAGCCAAGAGAGAATAAAATGGCAGCAGTGAGATCACTCTGGTGCATCTGCTCTCACTGCTGCCATTTTATTTGGCTTCTTACTTCCAATACAGCAACAGATTCCTCAAGACACAGCTGTTAGTGGATGTGGGTCTCCAGCGATATTAAAAGGTAGTTAAGTTGAGAGTGGAGGCAGTCAGATATGGAGTGAACTGGGGTGTGGTTTGGGAAGGCATCCAAAGAGGTGCATGCCTTTGAATTATCTCTGGTGTGGCGATCCCTTGCTTCCTGTCAGATGGTGAGAAATGCCTTTCATCAATCATTTACCATCAAGGTTACTGAGATTTTTATCCATGAGATCTCCGCAGATTAAACTGCCTTGTGTAAAACTATAATTTTCAGATTTGTCTTAATGTCTTTCCTGCTATGCTGTAGTTTACCACCCCCTTTTCCCAAGAGACCATGGTTGTGCTTCAACTGTTTTAAATTCATCTGTATACAATGTATCTCATCGATAAACCAAAAAGATATTTCATTTACAATGATATTAAACAGAGAAAAGCAGCCAACTTTTATATCAGATAAGTAAATGTTTGGCCTCAAACAATAAATTGATAATCAAAATAGTTGCTGATTAATCTTCTGTACCACACTCCTCATATTTTGCTTTTAGACAGGAGGACATTTCTGTCCTTCCTGGCGTGGTTTTAAGTTTCCTTGTCATGTGCCAGCACCGTTAATGCTCTGGATGAATTATCTGATTAACTGCGCAAACTGACATAATTATTGCAACTGTATTCATTAAAACAGTAGAGGATTATGAATGTAGCAGAGAGTCGTGCACAACAACAGCTGTTTGATTTAAACAGGGATAACGCAACAGTAGAAAGCTTAAACCCTTTTTAATTTGAACACTGATTAATGCAGAAGTGTCAATAAAGACTGCAGACAAATATCACAACCTCATATCTAGCCAAAAACATGAACACTGAAAGCCAAACAAGGGGCTGTCCCCAATATCACCATGCTTGCAAACTTCAGTTAGGTTAATCCCTGTCACCCAGTTCAGACAAAGCCCCGCCCCTCCCTTCTGGAGAGTCTCTCTATTGTCATGCATAGTCTGGTATCTTGGACAAGGGGTCCAAGATACCAGCCATCTCCACTTGTCTGAACCTAATGATGTCGCCCAGAACACAACAGGGATGATCTAGATTTCTATCAACACACCCTCTAATAGATCTGCATCCTCGGCCAGCTGCTGCCTCTGAACAGCCCCCAGCAGTGTTTTACCACTGGGTGTAATCATAATCATAAGCATCCTCAATACCCGGCTACCACATCAAGCTTCACATTTTTGATCCCGTTTCAACCATTTGTAAGCTAATGCAGACATTTATAAAGAGAAGATAGGAAAAGGCTTCGAAGGATCCCTTTAATATTAGTTGTCAACCGGCAAATTGACACAGATTTGCTGGTTGGGTTACACCCTTTTACAAACAGGCAGATGTCCACGTGTTGTATGTGTTGTATGTATTATATCTGAGCTCAAATCAGGATACAAATGAACCGATTACATGAATGATTAAAACAGTAGAGGGAAGTGGTTGAGAATTATAATAAAGGGAAATCAGACGTGGCGATCAGACATATGGCATAAAACCTGAGCGTGGGTAATAATTCATATAACATTCTTAGTGTGAAACATGAGTACATATAAGCAAGCCGTTTTCTCGGGTATCGTGACAAACCTGTTTCTTACCAAACCTGATCTGTCTGACTGAAAGCTGGAGTTCAAGTTAAGAGGACTACATCTCAGCTACATTAAATAAAACCTTTAAATTGAGCTACTCACGTTGCATTGCTGGAAATTATTATTTTTCCAACGGGTTGTATTTCAGGTTTTTTCCCAAAAACGTCCACTTTCCCTTATCTGTAAATGCTGTTTGCCGGTTCACACACAATATCCCAACCTCCCTCTGTTTCTACAACTTGAGCAGCATATCATTCATTTTCAAACAGCAGCCGGCTTGGTTGGTCCCACCCCCTAAAAACCCCACCCAGACCAGGCCAGCCCGCTTCCTGCAGAAACACTCCCCTCCTCCACCATCATCCCAAACCAACCTGATTGGTTAAAACTGCTCACACCACACAATCCATTTCCCATATAAGGCCACGCAAGCCAAATGAATAAGGGAGGGTTAGTGGCTCTAAGGACACACACACACACACTCTCTCTCTCTCTCTCTCTCTCGACAGATGATGCTATGAAACAGAAACCCATCCCCCTACAGAGTTACTCCTCTGCGCACACTCACACTCAAAACACACGTTGCAGCTATGCTGGGTTACTATCGGACAAACCAGATTACAAGTGCAGCTGTGCTGGTTTGACTTCATGACTTTCCACTGACTGAAATCATTCTTATGCACAATACAAAGATGCACCCTTCTGTGAACTACCTTAAAATAAATTACATTTATTTTCCTCATTCCAATCTTCCTTCATTGTCTAAATAATTTTTATTTTCATTATAAAATAATCTGCAGATTATTGTCACGATTTGTCAATTAATTATTTTGTTTACAAAAGTGTGAGAAAATTTAAAATGCCAAATGATGCTCAGTTTAGTCGTTGTTTAGTTACAGATGAATCACTAATTGTTTCAGCTTTACAACTTCTCTATGGCGCTGAAACGATTAATCAGTTAGTCGATCGACAGAATATTAATCAGCTATCAACTATATGAAAAATTATTTAAGTCGATTTAAAATGTGAGAATTTTCTTCTTGTGCTTGTCCTAAATTAACCTAAAGTAAATAAAAATAGTTTTGAGGTTTGTGTTATATGAGCTCAACCAACTAAAACAGCATTTATGAATCAGTAATGATAATCACAGGGACCATTTTAGTGTATTAAGTATTTTGAATACATTTGTTTTGCTTACAACACTTCTATACTTTAAGTATAGCATTAGTAACATTTTAAATGCTGTATTTTTACAGTGTGTTATTGTTAGCTTTACTTAAGTACAGCATTTTACTCCTTGCTGCACCGCTAAGGCTTCTAATCCAAATATAAACCTTGCATACTGCATCGCAGCAGTAATAAACATATAACTGAACTCCTAAGAAAAGCAACCTTTTCTGGTCCACTTAATTGATCAACATTGTGACATTATTACTCGTAACATTATTTGCATACCTAAATTTTGCCCTCTGGCTGAAAATCAAAGCTCACTCCAAGTACACCACATAACAAGGTGATCCGGTACTTCTAGTTCTTCTGAGCCATGACCAGATATACAGGGTGCTAAAACAAAGACGGCAGCTCTGGAGAGGAAACGACAGCAGGAAGAGGAGCGAAACTTAAAGAAATATCCACATCACACACATTTGCTAGTGGCAATCAGTGTCCTTCTACAAATATTAAGTTAAAGGTGTGGCTACATGACCCCTTGTAAAGGTGCCTGCATATGTGAGGGAAGTGGAAGTGGGATTCACAGCTATATGAAGACTTTTATTTTGTACATGGGTAAAAATAACCTGTCTTACTGGTTGATGAGACTAAAAGGAATTTCCTTTACACCATTTCCCCTAAACCCCTGCCTCCAGCGTTCATTAGGTCAAGTAGAGGAGGCAGAAAGAAAATTTCCTCAAACTGAAACTGAAAAATATATGATTAAATCAGCCCCGACCTTTTGGGATGTGAAAGCTGACTTAACATTTACACACTATACCTCTATGCATTAAAATAATATAAATATGCATGCACACATATATACACATTTCTTTCTTTGTGCTACTTTTATATACTTTGTTTTATTTTATTCTACTCTAATTTAAATATGTATTATCTATATATGTGTTGTGTTTGTGGCAAGAAGGGGGCTACAACTGAATTTCCATTGTGCCAAACTGTATTTTATAATGACAGTAAAGCTGAACTTTGAAACTTAAAAAAATCAGAGAAAAAACACATTCACATACACTTTGCATTGGATATGTGACTGAATGTGCACATTACATACATTTAAGCAGGTGTTATTATTTAATGATTTTGTTCTTATTCATTTCATGTGGACTACTTTTTAAGATCAGCCTGAGAATATATCACGTGTGCAGATGCTCACGTCACTACGTTATAGAAAGATCAGTCTCAGCCAATTGCAATCAGAGACGAAAATGCAGATCCACCACCCCACAGCATCACATGGCACCCAGAGGCCGGCTGATTCAGTGTACTCATGTGCATGCGCTGAAATGCTTCAGGATGGGTTTAGTGCTGATGCACCCTGCACTGAGGTTATAGTCGGTCAGTGACATCCTCCGTCTGGTCCCACGCTCTGCTGTTCTGTCTAATCAAATATTAAACTCCAATGATAAAACATTTAACATGTAGTCTAGTTATCACTAATAGACATTATTTTAAGATAAAAAGGTTTATTGAGCAACTGGAGGGATTTCTTATCAGTCTCATCGACAAAGATAAAACTGACCTGTTGTAATGTGTTTTATGTTTGTGATATTGCGAGTGAAATAATAGTTTAATTAGCAATTATACAGCTTGGATACACTAGCACTATAAAGTAATGAAAGGGGCAGTATTTCACCTCTACTGACTCCATATATGTACAGTCTCCAAAATAACACTGCTATCTTATAATCTTTTGAGTGTGGTGTGTAGTTGGCCTATAGTTTACATTAGCTATCTTTATGTTGCACTAACCACGGGCGGTGCATGTTTTGATAGTTTATATATTGGATTAAATTGGCAGAAACAAGAAAACAACACTTTTTGTGTCATTCTCCCGCCACCTGGAGACGATGTTGGCCGGAGGAGTGCGGCCCATGTACGTTTTGATAGTTAGTTTTAAAATTAAAAAAAGAACATCGTATTTCGTTTTTTTGTTCGTCACCAGTGGGTCTAACTTGTGCAATGGCTACAACAGAATTTTTCAAATCCGGCGGGAAATTAGGAAAATCCCTGGATCACACCCCACATGGCATTTGATCTGCCTGAATTTAAGTTGTTACACATGCTAACGGACAAACTGGACTGTCCCAACTCCCTGCCTTATATCCTACCTTTATTAAGAAATACATTGCTGTTGTTCCTATAAGACTTTTAAATAAAGTTTCGATAAATACATTTATAAATATAATAAATCTATATACTAAATAATAAAAACAGTAGTCCTCGAAACAGTTGACAAACTTTCTATTGTTACCTGTACAGTCAATTGTCCAGGAATAAAATGAATTTGAAAAAAGCATGATTTCTCTCCCAGAAGGTTTTGGCTTTGCTATAATATCTAAGACTCATGGGACATGTAGTTGTTGAGCTAAAACAAGAATAGTCTTTTACTTTGGGTAACGAGGTGTTCAAATTAAACAATCCAGTACAGTGTTACCAACCCATTTTGGTTAGATTATGGACAGAAAACATCCGTATTGTGTTTCAGATGTAAAGGGTTTAAAGATGAAACCAAGCGAGATACAGATGTTAGCGTGCAGAGCAGGTGGTAGCTAACCGAGGGGGGATTTAACCTGTAGTTTAACCTGTAGACCTGCTATTGGCGCTGCTACTTGATGGAAACAGAAAAATGAATTAACACAATTAAAGCACTAAGGATAAAGTAATGATGTACCGTCATTACCGTGTAACGTAACTCGTTTACATGCTGTCCTTCATCTCCCTTCAGGTGATTTGTTGCGACATTTTTATTCAAGTTAAACGGCTTTGCGGTGTCGTGTAACTTCAATTTATCTTAAACTAACAGGACACACAGTAATTACGTTCACTTTTACTGCCACATACAAATAACCCCTCAACAGATGAAGTCAATATGAAATGGCTAAATAACTGATGTTGAAATCAGCGCAATAAGTGATAAATGGTCGGACTCACCACGAGCAGAGGCGTTTTAGTGCTGACTGTTCCTGAATGTGAGCGCGTGACAGAGCGCGCGTGAGAGCCTCCTCACCCGCAGAGAGTTTATTGTATGGTGCTCCTCTGTGTCACCTGTTTGAGTCAGTTTTAGAGCATCAGACACCACCCTCACTTTACATTCACCCTGCCTCACATGGAGTAGGAAAAAAACAAGTCCTGTCATAAACAAGGTAAAGAAAATACAATAAAAAAGTGATTCTGTGGTCCATGCAACTGCTGTGGTCATTGGTAATATTGAAAAAGTGAAGAAGAGAATCTCAAAATGTTTCATTCTTTATTCTCTCAAAGGCAAAGATGGCATTATCCTCCTTGGATCCCAGTGACAAAGCAACCAGCAATGTTTAAAAACAAGAACAACATTATTCTTATGACACACAACAGTATTTGGACATGGGTCTTGGATGTTATGAAAAAAAGAGAGTTTTTTTTTTTAATCATTACACCCATTCCCATTGGGAATGGGTGTAATGATTAAAATAATAATAATTAAAAAAATCTAAATGTAAACTAGACCCGGACACATTATTTTATTTTTATAATAAAAGATGCAGCAAGTTCATCTAATTTGTGGGAAAAAAAATTGGACTGACATGATATACTTTCTATAAAGAAGAAGTGACTGTGGCTGTGGGCGACTGTGGCTCAGTGGTTAGCAGGTCCGACTTTCAATCAGAGGGTCGGTGGTACAGCCAGTCCGTGTTGTTGTGTCCTTGAGCAAGACCCTTAACCCTAATTGCTCACCGTTGCTGTGTCTATGGTCTACTGTATATCATGTAAGTCGCTTTGGATTAAAGCGTCAGCAAAATGAAATGTAATGAAAGCTGTTTGAATTAGGAAGGCATGGTCTGTGATATTTTATACATTGTATAATTGCTTTTGATGTTGCCAAATTTCACATCACACACCAGCCCTCAAACCAGAAATCAAACTTCCGTGTATTCAATGTCACTTGTAGTATATATCTGGAATAACTTGAATCGTTACTTAGAATTTAAAAGCCATAACACTGTTTGTGTTTCTTTTCATATAAACTTAACATTCAAGCACTAAATGTGAATTTAACTCTCTCCCTCTTAAATTTCCTTTTTTAAATTTATACTTTCTCTAAATTCATATAGTCAATTTTGTATTACACTAATATGGGCACTAAAAAACATATAAAAACAAAAAGGATGGCCAAAATGAAAGCAGCAGAGGCAGAGATAACTTGACTTTTAGTGTCTAGTATGGGTCAAACTCCAAAAATGCTGGATCCTACCATTTCCACATTAATCTAAATATCATTATTCATGTAACTCTACCCTGGTTTGACAAAACAGGAGCACAATCATTCAATTTCCTCGCATAAATATTATATGATACATATTGATATGATAAATATGATTTATGCTCGGACACCTGGCCAACGTACTGTGTAAAGTGCAGCTCAAATGATAGGCTCTTGAGGATGTCATGTTACCTTATGTAAACAACTGACTAATCAATAATAAGTTCACAGGGAAGCAAACTCACTATTGTTTTGCATTGCATGAACTGCTCAGTGAAGCCTTTATCTTCAGTTATACAAGAAGACCTGATAAAGCAATCTATTCATCTGACACATTGTGACTTGTGTCACAATATATGCTGCCACCATGTGCGCAAGATCTGAAATGCAGTGGCCGGGTGTACCTCTTTGAAAGAAGAAAATGGAATCTAAAAATAACATTTATGTATGATAGTTTTTTTTTACCTTTTCTTAATCACAATGGAAATGATGTAAAATGTATCAGTTTTAAAAATGAAAGACTAGTTTTATTACAAATGTTTATATATTGTAGGTCCTCTCCTTTATTGGAGCCTAATTAGTGTTGATATTGCTGAATATCACCGATAAAGTAAGTACATTATCAGTTAAATTAAGAAGATCAACTACATACATATCATATTTACATAACAGGAGTCAGTCTGATAGTGGTGATACATGTGCTACATACCATGAAATCACAAACAAAAGGTATGAAAAAACTAAATCAATCTGAGTGATGCACGTCCACCAGTTCCTTGGCTAATACCTCCCCCTAGTGGTCCGATTCAAATGTACAGCTTTATTAAACTGGGAGGGACTCCTGTCCCTCTGGCCCCGCCCTTGCATAGTGAGAGTCATGACGTATGCAGTCGAGGGTAGCAACAGTTGCCTCGAGACCCCGTCGCGCCATAGTGACTGTAGCCGTGGAGACAGTTACTTACCAACGGGCGCAACACTCAGCAACAGCAGCAGCAGCATCTGGAAGTCACCGAGCGAGAGGGAGAGAGGGGAAAGAGAGCAGAGCCAGGGCACAACTTTTCTCAAAACAAAGGTGACTATTGTCTTTATAGAATTAAAATGCTGAATTATGCTTAATTTGGAGAAAAACGCTCTGGGGTCGAGTGCTTTGCTCGCACTCCCGGTTCTATTCCACAACATAACTTTCCCTTCTTTCAGGCATCCGCCCCAAGTTTAACGGCTCGACGTAAACTGACGTTCACCTTTTGCTCGCAACAGCTTTTTTTGTACCTGGGGAAAAAAACAAAAACCTTTCACTTCTGCTTCCTAATTTGCGACACTTAACCCATACCCGTCATGCAAAGCGGCGACGTTACTCCAACTCAAAATAGATCAAATATCACTTTACGCTTGTTGTTACGTTGTGTGTGTGTTTGTGTGTGGAGTGTGTGTGTGTCAGCTCCCAGCAGGATGGACACGGTAAGGTTAGCTACAGCTAATGCTAACTGCCAACAGCGATGAGTGCGAGTTCAGTTGTGAGTTCAGCCGTTCAGTTTCGTCTTGATCGCCACCACACACACACACACACACACACACACACACACACACACACACACACACACACACACACACACACACACACACACACACACACACACACACACACACACACTCGTTTCTCGAGATACGTATTCAAGCCGGTGGAGATAGGACGAGCTAGCGTTAGCAACACTCGTCCTGGTGCTCACACTGCAACTAACATCCGCTCCGAGCAGACGTTAGCTCAGCAGGATAACTTTCATTTCAACAGGCAGCTTTTCCAGCTCCTCTGGTGGGATTTCCACGCGTACATTAGCTTCGATCGTCAAAGGAATGCAAATATTACGCAGTCGTGAACGGATATTAACTTATAATAGCGTTACGACGCTAACAGCGTTTACGTCACCAACTCTGGTGCTTCCAATGGTCTCAGTCGCAGGAGAGATATAACGTTGACACCAATAAACTCTAAAAAACGAACTGAACTCTGTTAATCCGATTATTCAACGTTTGCTATTTAAATGGAACAAAGTACTTTACAAAGTTGTATTTCAGAAGTAGCTTGACTAACTGGATTGTAATACAGCTAGGTGGTGCTATGATGGCTCTTTAACACTGTTCTGCCTTGTTTTTACATTCTTGGGTGAGACGTTTAGTAAAGTAAGATAATTTTACAATTGTATATGCACTCTTAAAACTAAGGACCATTTAGTACACACTTGTGCACTTTATATTAAGCTGGATGAAAAGGGAAATGTAAGCTGCTTCGATGATGCTATGCCAGTTGGACAGACCCAAAGGAAACGTGTTTGCCTATAGCCAAAGTTGTTCTGCTTCATTGTTTAAGTGGCATGTCTCATGAGGGTTGCTGTTTGACCTCTTCAGAGCGGAAGGCTCATATCAATCTGTGCTTGAGCAATAATGAAAAAGCAAAGAAATATCGCCCCAATGATTTTAAATCTCCCTTTTCATTAGGTTTACAGTGTAGCTGGTTGCCAGTTCTTTACATTACATTTCATTTAGCTGACGCTTTTATCCAAAGCGACTTACATGATATACAGTAGACCGTAGACACAGCAACGGTGAGCAATTAGGGTTAAGTGTCTTGCTCAAGGACACAACGACACGGACTGCCGGAGCCGGGGATTGAACCACCGACCCTCTGATTGAAAGACCGACTTGCTAACCACTGATCCACAGTCGCCCTACGTACCCTTTTTTTCTCCATTTGGGATCCTGTCTATTTTTGTCCCCTGAGATACATATTTCTTCTGGACTATCTTCTCCGTGACAGCCGTCAGGTGCTCGTTCATTTGTAATGTTGTTTGCTACTGAAGCATCAGGAAGAATCTTTGCAGCATGAACATTTCTCTAATTAAAACCCTCTCTGCTTGTGCTTGCTAAATTGAGCACACCTTCAGATGTGTACAGTATTTACATACACAAGTATTTATCTGGTAAAAGAAGACAGCTAACGGATTAAGGATATTATTGATGCAGCCCAATATCTATTTTCTGTTACGTGAAAAGGGATCCAAACACAGGACTGAGTATGGTAATCTAAATTTAGGCCATATAAAAGATTAAAATGTTGTGTTTATGAAGTGTCCCTCCACCTTGATTTTACTACATTTTGGACAGAATGTTTGAAGAAAGAATTGAATGTACATTAACATAAGTCTTGAATTGTTTTAAAGTGTCAGAGAAATAATTGAACTTTGATTTGTCAGACAACTCAGCTACATAGAATATAAAAAGATGACAGCGATGGAACTGTGTGTAACCCCCACTCCCCCAATTTGAGCGTGACACTGTTATGTTTACATGGCAACTTGATATACAAATACACTCAAATCATGGAAAGAAAGAGGATGGAGTGGGCCAGGGGCCGGAATGTTATTCTTTTAAAAGTCTGTGTTTTTGATCAGGTTATTTTCATCTTTCTTTGTAGTAAGTGAATAGAGCTGGCTTGCAGAGGCAGGTCAGAAATACATGGTGTCCAGAAAGGACACTTACAAAGTGGAAAGCAGCCGGTGGTTGAGCAGTTAATTAGTAATTTATAACTGACTTGTTTGGGAAATTATTAGGGATGTAAATTTGAAAGGGGTGGTAAAAGTATTTCTTTAATTAAGACGTAGGATTCTTATAATCTGTATGTATCCTGATTTTTACTTGATCTCGCCTGCAGCCTGAGATCAAGGTTGTGACTTGGACCAGTTGGACCACTGATTGCCACATTGGCCTGTGATTTAAAGAAATTTGTATTCTCTCCTCTAGCCTTGTTTTGAGTCATCTGTGGAGTTGCTTGTATGATTGTGCGTAGCAGTGTCCACCTTTACCCGTGTGCCATTTTGAGTGTTTACTGGACCCATGTGTGTAGTGCAGTTCAGCTATCAATAGGACAGCTGCAGTGGTCACTTGGGTAGTGGATGTCCTGACACAGCTTTTGGTCACATGTTCTGTGTGTGTGTGTGTGTGTGTGTGTGAGAGAGAGAGACACATACATGAGTGTGCTGTGTAATGGATGTGCTTGTGTATGTGTGTTTGTTATTGCTGTATTTAGATTATCTTGATGAGGCCTCCTGCTGCCCCGGGGATAAGTTCTCAATTCAATAGCCTGCTACAGATATAGACATGGACCCAGTCACTGCCATTGCTGTTTACACTTGATAATATTCATATGGAGTTGCATTTACCTCCTGATGTGCTAACTGAACTGCCTGGCTTTTGCACATTTCATTGTCTGATATTAACACATATTTAATGGCTTATCCCATAACTCCAGTCTAAGGCATGTCAGGAAATCACAGAGCAAAGCAGGGGAAGTGAGAAGAGAATGCCTTGTGGGGCTTGTTAAGTGGAAATTAATAGTGTCATTTGTTCACAATGTTACAGTTTCATAATCTCTATAATTCATTTATTTGTGAAGGGCTTTCATTCAAGAGATGTGCAGCTACTATTTTCTAAGAATCTGTTGAAAGGAAAGTAGTTTAAGTGTCCTCGTTACTCTCACATCACGTCTTCCAGCTATAAAGATTTTGGGAATCATTGTAGGCTTACGCTGCTAGGATACAAAGAAACAAATCTAGTCATATACCAACATTTTGTGCTACTGATTGGCGCTCGCATATGGCAACAAGTTGAAACTTGTTGCGAATGAAATGTTTTTCAGCTTGTCTTTTCTGTCTTGTCTGTGTGTCATCAGGAGCATTCTTAACATTCCACCTGTTTGTATCGTAGCTACACAACTGCTAATTAAATTTCCTGCCACAAACAGCAGACAAGGCAGTGACATTTGCATTACAATAGTTGACCCCCCCCTCTCTCTCTTTCAGGCGGGGATAGTAGCAGCCCCCCATCCTCTCCTCACTATTCCTTTCTTTTGTATAGTTTTATGCTAGCTTGTTAAGAGATGTTTGGCTTAAAAAATAACTTCTGTCAGTGTAACAAAAAAACCATGGTGCAGCCACCCTGTGGACCCACCACCCGCAGGGACAGACATCGGGGTCGGGTGCTATGTAGACCGGGCGGCGGGCCGGGCAGGGGGCCTGGGCGAGCCGATCGCCGGCGACATAGACTAGCTCTAGGGACGTGGAACGTCACCTCGCTAGCGGGGAAGGAGCCGGAGCTGGTGAGGGAGGTGGAGCGTTACCAGCTAGATATAGTTGGGCTCACCTCCACGCACAGCGCTGGCTCTGGAACCAAACTCCTGGAGAAGGGTTGGACTTTGTTCTTTTCTGGTGTCGCCCAGGGTGAGAGGCGCCGGGCGGGAGTGGGGATACTCACGAGTCCCCGGCTGAGCGCCGCCGTGTTGGAGTTTTCCCCGTAGAACGAGAGGGTCGCCTCCCTGCGCCTACAAGTTGCGGGGAGTAAGGCTCTGACTGTTGTTTGTGCTTATGCACCAAAACAGCATTTCGGAGTATCCGGCCTTCTTGGAGTTGGTGGGAGGGGTCCTGGAAAGGGCGCCGCCTGCCGACTCCATAGTTCTCCTGGGAGACTTCAACGCTCACGTGGGTGACGACAGAGAAACCTGGCGGGGAGTGATTGGGAGGAACGGCTTGCCTGATCTGAACCCGAGCGGTGTTTCGTTGTTGGACTTCTGTGCTAGCCACAGTTTGTCCATAACAAACACCATGTTTGAACATAAGGTGGCTCATAAGTGTACCTGGTACCAGAACACCTTAGGCCGGAGATCAATGATCGACTTCGTAATCGTATCATCTGATCTGCGGCCGTATGTTTTGGACACTCGGGTGAAGAGAGGAGCAGAGCTGTCAACTGATCACCACCTGGTGGTGAGTTGGATCAGATGGCGGGGGAGTCGGCCAGAAAGACCTGGCAAGCCCAAACGTGTAGTGAGGGTGAACTGGGAACGTCTGGCGGAGGATCCTGTCCGGGAGGTCTTCAACTCCCACCTCCGGAAGGACTTCTCACACATCCCGAGGGAGGTTGGGGACATGGAATCCGAGTGGATCATGTTCAAAGCCTCTATTGTGGACGTGGCCGCTAGGAGCTGTGGTCGGAAGGTCATCGGTGCCTGTCGTGGCGGCAACCCGAGAACCCGGTGGTGGACACCGGGGGTGAGGGAAGCCGTCAAGCTGAAGAAGGAGGCCTTTCGGGCTTGGTTGGCCCAGGGGTCTCCTGAAGCAGCTGACAGGTACAGGCAGGCCAGAAGGACTGCAGCTGCGGTGGTCACGGATGCTAAAACTCGGGCATGGGAGGAGTTCGGGGAGGCCATGGAGAAGGACTTTCGGTTGGCCTCAAGGAGGTTCTGGCAAACCATCCGACGACTCAGGAAGGGAAAGCAGGGCCTTCCCCAGGCTGTTATCAGCGGGGGAGGGGGGCTGCTGACCCATTATTATTATTATTATTATTATTATTACTACCCAGACAGAGGATATCGTCGGGCGGTGGAAGGAGCACTTTGAGGAACTCCTAAACCCGGTCAACATATCCCCTGAACAGGGGGCAGCGCCTGAAGACTTGGGGTTGGATGAACCCATATCCCTGGCAGAGGCCACTAAGGTAGTCAAAAAGCTCCTTGGTGGCAAGGCGCCGGGGGTGGATGAAATCCGCCCTGAGATGCTGAAGGCGCTGGACTTTGTTGGGCTGTCTTGGCTGACACGCCTCTTCAATGTCGCATGGGGGTCGGGCACAGTGCCCATGGACTGGCAGACCGGGGTGGTGGTTCCCATCTTCAAGAAGGGGGACCGGAGAGTGTGCTCGAATTATCGGGGTATCACATTACTCAGCCTCCCGGGAAAAGCTTATGCCAGGGTGCTGGAACGGAGGCTCCGACCGTTTGTCGAACCTCGGATTCAAGAAGAACAGTGCGGGTTTCGTCCTGGTCGTGGAACAGTGGACCAGCTCTTTACCCTTGCAAGGATACTGGAGGGGTCCTGGGAGTTTGCCCAACCAGTCTACATGTGCTTTGTGGACTTGGAGAAGGCTTTTCGACCGGGTCCCTCGGGGCTTTTTGTGGGGGGTGCTGCGGGAGTATGGTGTGCGGTACCCGTTGCAACGGGCCGTCCGGTCTCTGTACGCCTGCAGTAGGAGCTGTGTTCGTATCCTCGGCAGTAAGTCAGATACGTTCCCGGTGGGTGTTGGCCTCCGCCAGGGCTGCCCTTTATCACCGGTCCTGTTCGTGACTTTCATGGACAGGATATCTAGGCGCAGCCGTGGGGCGGAGAATGTCAGGTTCGGGGATCTCAGGATAGCCTCTCTGCTGTTTGCAGATGATGTGGTCCTGTTTGCCTCCTCGGACCATGACCTCCAGCATTCACTGGGGCGTTTTGCAGCCGAGTGTGAAGCGGCGGGGATGAGAGTCAGCACCACGAAATCTGAGGCCATGGTGCTCTGCCGGAAACCGGTGGATTGCTCCCTCCGGGTGGGGACAGAGTGCCTACCACAAGCGAAGGAGTTCAAGTATCTCGGGGTCTTGTTCACGAGTGAGGGTAAAATGGAGCGGGAGATCGACAGGCGTATCGGTGCGGCTGCAGCAGTAAAACAGGCGTTGCACCGGGCCGTCTTGGTGAAGAAGGAGCTGAGCCGAAAGGCAAAGCTCTCAATTTACTGGTCGGTCTACGTCCCAACCCTCACCTATGGTCACGAGCTTTGGATCGTGTCCGAAAGAACGAGGTCGCGGATACAAGCGGCCGAAATGAGTTTCCTCCATAGAGTGGCCGGGCTCAGCCTTAGAGATAGGGTAAGGAGCTCGGACATCAGGAGGGAGCTTGAAGTCGAGCCGCTACTCCTTCGTGCCGAAAGGAGTCAGCTGAGGTGGTTCGGGCATCTAATTAGGATGCCTCCAGGACGCCTCCCTTTAGAGGTTTTCCAGGCACGTCCAACTGGTAGGAGGCCCCGGGGAAGACCCAGGACACGCTGGAGGGATTATATCTCCCAGCTGGCCTGGGAACGCCTCGGGATCCCCCAGAATGAGCTGGTAGATGTTGCGGGTGAGAGAGAAGTCTGGGTCAGCCTGCTTGACCTGCTGCCTCCGCGACCCGACCCCGGATAAGCGGTGGAAAATGGATGGATGGATGGATGGAGTGTAACAAAAAAACAAAGTAATTACCAGAACCAAGACTAGGCCTTAAGTGGAGTGATATTAGACCAGCTTTGCAAAGAAGTAGACTCAGAGAGTATTTTTAGATGGAATAAGCTGGGTCTTCAACATAGATATAGTCACAGATGGAAAAAACACGGTTTTAGCTAAATGTTGGAAGTCCTTATATAGTGCGGCCCACAGATCCCATTTCTGATCTTTGAGAATCCCCTTTTCCCACACACTAGCTTCAAAGAAGAACAAATGGTAATTTTGCAATGTTCAACTTAAAAGCAGCATTGTATGCTAATTGTTTTAATGTTAGAAATAAAAGCATTTGTGTTCCCTGACTGAAGAGTGTTGCAAATTGTAGCTACTGTGATTGCAAAGTGTTGCCACTGACAAAATAGTCCAACCAATATGGATTCTCATCTTAGAAATGTTGTCATTTTAAAAACATTTCAGTCAAAAAATACAAATGAAATAACATCTGTATGAAATAAAAAAAAATCTGAACTTAAAGAGCACCATATATAGACCAAGAGACAGGATGCCACCTGTATCCTGTCACCACCTTTTACTGTATGATCTGTGATTGCCAGTTTGATGCAAATTGCTATGCAGGAACACTTGTTAGATCCTTAAGTAATTGAATGGTTAATGGTCTGGAAATTACACTGAATAGAACTTGCTGATTTAGGATGTGAATGCTGCTGATATTATGTAACTCACAATATTTCATATCTGAAGCATGTCTCTGAATCTGGCAGCTGGCCGCAGAAAAGATAATTCAAAATCCAGACCGTGTTCAGTTTCTGTGTTTAAAGGTTGATGGATTTGATGGGCGACTGTGGCTCAGTGGTTAGCAACTCTGCCTTTCGATCAAAGGGTCGGTGGTTCAAACCCCGGCTCAGCCAGTCCATGTCGTTGTGTCCTTGAGCAAGACACTTAACCCTAATTGCTCACCGTTGCTGTGTCTACGGTCTACTGTATAGCATGTAAGTCGCTTTGGATAAAAGCGTCAGCTAAATGAAATGTAATGTAATGGATTTAGGTTGCATTTTAGTTTGACTAAAATGATGCCTGAGTATGAGTTTTGATTAAAGGTTGCTGTTTTAACATTGCAACATGTTAATACAGTTGACAGCAACACTGTATTAAACTCATTAAATTGCATTTAAATGTTGCAACTAGTTATTAGCAGTATCATAATACAAAAACCCAGTTGCAGACTTGTGTAAATGGCAGCAAACCAGCTAGTTGTGACCACTATTCTGGTATGTCATGTCAAATGCAGAGTAAACTCCTGTTGGTATCTTAATATCATGTCTGTATATGTATTATTATATTATGTGTGTTATCAAATACTTAAATCTAATGGCAAGTATCAGCATGATGCAGTATTCACTGCAGGCAAAACAGACACTTGGATCCCTCTCAAATTTCAAACATTAACTGATGACTCAATATTTGTGTCAAGTAGTGCCTGTGAAAGCATACTCTATGTACATTATGATGATTTTAAAAAAACATGTGCCAAATGCTTGCTAAAAAGGCAGACTCCAGTGTAACAAAATGCTTTATCTCAGGTTCATCGGTCACAATCGAGGCAGTGCGCTGCCAGCCTCTTAAGGTCATCTTTGCTGAATGTGGATCCCTGGGAAATAAAACCACACAGGTTGGAAACACAATGAAAGAGCAAGTGAAAGCAGATTTAAAGAGCATTAGTGTGAGTGTTTTGCTGCTGGAGTGAGTATCGTTATACTCCACAATATGGGATGCTAAAGCGTTATGCTACTCAACCAAGTGGTGATTGGTTTTGGGAGTTTATGAGTAAGTTATGTTTGAAGTTCCTTTTACTTGTCTGATATTTAGCAGGAAAATCTCATTAACTCATTAACAGATTTCATAAAATTAGGTGAAACGGTATTGGGCCGTTGCCAAAGGACTAGGTGATGAGGGTTTTGATACAGATCAAGATATAAAATGATCTATGTTTAAATAAGGGTTGAGGCCTTATCGGCCAGCCCTTGCTGTGACTATATTTAGGTGTTCTTATCTATGTTGTGCAGATATGTATTTAAGGATCTAAAGTTATTGCAGTATCATATGTTTTGGGGTATGGCAAATATTACTAATGAAAAGAAGCCCAAATGTAACGGTCAACATTTCCCAGTAACTCCTCAGTCTCCATCGTCTCCTGAAGCAGCCAGGTGACTTGAGTGAAGTTCCCTCCTTTGTGTCTTCAGTATGACAGCCCTGGATCACATTCGATGAATACCCTTGAAAGACACAGATGCCACATGTAAAAATAGTAGTTTGGTTTCACTCCAGTTGCGACCATCTCCCCTGTTCGTCCTTTTTTTCTTCTTTTTTTCGAGTTTATTTTGTCCAAATGTTAAGTTTCAAATCCTCATTCTGTATCTGAGATGTTAAATGTTAAGGATGAGGGCTGGGGGTGGCTGAATGTGGGGGCAGTGGAAATCTGGAAAGGGTTAGAAGACATCAGGCGTTGGGGGTGGAAGTGGCTAGTGTAGAGCATGGGCGAACACACAATCTCCATGGCAACGGTTTGATCTTTCTCTCTGTGGCTGTTGGGCCTGCAGCGCACATGGTGACAGGTTGTGCTGATGGCCAGTGTGGCAAGGTGAACTGGAGAGGGGAGGGGGCGCTTCGATCAGAGACAGCGGTCTGTGCCTCCAATTTCTGCTCTCTCCCTCTCTCCCTTAAACTCTGCCATTGACAGACCCCGAGAGCCGCTTTGATTGGATTAGCCATGAATTAATGCGACAGGCTTGAAGAACAGCCTCTGTTGTGGAAATCTCTTATCATATCTCAATTTGCTCTTTGTGTGAGCGTGTGCCTCTGTGATCTTATAGTTTTGCTTTTTTATTGAATCAAAGAAAAGACAATTATTTTTGTGTTTTAAAAACGGTATCATTCTCAAATTAGGGAACAAATGCTGAAGCTTCATCAAAGACCTGTTGCTCATCCTCTTACATATATTAAAGGTGTGACAAAGGGATTCATATGCATAGTGCTGAAACAATGTCTCTTTAAAAGCGTCCGTCTCTGCTTTATTTATTTATTTATCTTCCCCTGAGTTGGAAAAAGGATTGCTCTGCTCATGCTGTACTATAACTTTGGAAAGACTCAACTGCTTTTTAAAGGGTTGTTTTTGGGTGGCATGATAAAGCAACCTTGAAGAATAGACAGTTGTCTCCCTGATGACTTAAACAATCCTCCTGCTTTTGAGCACCAAGTAGTTACAAAAACAGAGCACTTCATCCGGTCAAGTCTAAACCAGCACAACGTCGGTATATTTTTATATAACGCAGACACAGGAGTACGTCTACCTCTGTGTCCCCTGGTGTCTGAAATTAATAGCTTACATAGTATTTATTGTTGTAAGTTTCTACTTAGCGTGAGATAGAGGGATCAGGTGGGGGGATGGCATTGTTTGGTTTGGGAAGTATTCTGTTGGTTGCATAGCAACAGGCTCCTGGAAACGGGAGTGGACGGTGTTGCCACTAGCAACCGTTGTTGCTCTGCAAACAATGTGGGCCAGTGCAAACATGAGCCAAGACTGTGGGCTCCTGCTTTTAATTGAACATCTGTATGTGTTTTTCTCTGATTGAGCCCTGTTTAAGTTAGATCTGTCTGTGACAGACGTTTAAATCTTGTCTGCACTGGTTCCGTTGTAGGCTGTAGCATTAATGTGGTTTTGTAAGGATATTTAGGGTTCATCAAAATGTGTGTTTTCTTGTTTCCGCTTTGCTTTTAAAACTCAGGTAACTCTTGAAAGGAGTGGCTGTTGTTGTAATGTTGTTATCTGCTCATCTGGGATTTTCCTGAATGAAACCAGGCTCACAGACCAGGCATGAAAACAGACTTAGTGTGTGTGTGTGTGTGTGTGTGTGTGTGCAAAGTTGTCTCTGGGTTGAAGGCAGCCCATCCAGAGTGGCAATTTTGTGGCAGTGTCTCCTGCTGTGTTCTACCTTTGTGCCTTTCAGAGCTGCTGGTGGGGTATTTGTGTGGCTTTTGACCTTCCTAGAGCACTAAGCAGAAAGACTCCTCTCTGCCTGCACTCTTGTCTCTCCCCCTCTAAGTCATGATTTGGCACACTTCACCATACCTATTAATGCTAACCCTGGTGCTTTAATTGAGCTTGAATGGATGAAAACCTGCAGGTCAGTGCTCTCTTTCCTGATCCCCCACCATCTTGCCATGCCACCTACTCCTTAATGGCAGAGAGAATCCCTCAGGCTTGTGTCGCTTCCTCTGGTGAACATGAAAGCTATGAAGATAAATGATGGGATTAAGTGTATTTATAACTCAAGTGACACTCCATAGACAAATTCCCTTTCTTTATAAAGATGTTTTAGCATTGCAGTGACTTTTAAAATGTTGTACTTGCATCATTGTAATAATAGTCTTTTGGTACTTTAATGACAAGAGTTGAGAAGAAAAACTCTAATAGAATATGAGAGCTTTGCCATCTTAGTGCTAATTGTGCCCTGTGCTAACATTGAAGATGGACTCAGAGGGCTGCGTAGGGTACACTAGATATGGTGCTTGGAACATGTGCATGTCTGAAGATTGACACGTATCAGGAATTTTAACATAGGCCTCCTCCACTCAGTCTGTTACTCATGAATGCAGAGCAATGTCTTTGCCTGTGGCAGAATCTCCACACATGGAAAATGCAAGGGGTGGCACACCCAAATCTGTCTTAAAGGTATACTCTCTGATTTGTATAAAGCATACATTGGGGCCCCCAAACCTTAATTATCCCTCCAAGTTCCTACTGATAGGAAAAACCTAACACTGATATGAGTTGAGTTTAAAAATGGTTAGTTTTGTGGCTAGCAGGGACGTTTGTTATGGGAATTTGTGCGCTGTTGTTTTTTGTGTGTATTTATCAAGGTCAATCTTTTAGGTAATGTAAGTAGGGATGCAACGATACCATTATTTACAAACCGATACGATACCGATATTTTTATTTGTGTACTTGCCGATACCGAGTACCGATACCGATACTTCTTAGATTTGGTCTCCATGAAAGTGCAATTAATTTGGAGGCAGATTTTATTTTATCCTCTGCAGATTATGTCAAGCCTATAGTACAAAATTAACAGAAGGCTATCCCAAGCTTTAAACTTCTTGTGGAAGTCCCTCTAATGTCGGACCATAAAACGCCCCGTGTCCGGGTTCATAATGTAAGCGATAATATTAGGTATGAGCAATTATATAGGAAGCTGTGTTCCAAGTTATGTTTCCGGTGCTTTTATTGTGGAGGGAGAAACGGAAAGGAAAAGAGTGGAATTGTGGGATATACGTGTGTGAAGGAGATAAAAAAAGTGGTTCAAGTTACCCTGGAGCGTGTTTTCATTTTATTAGAATTACAAATATAGACACACAACAGACACTCGGCTACAATAATATCATCCGTAGCCGCACAACAGCGTCTGAATGAGGCCGCTGCCAGCGCTACTTCTGGTGGATCAGCAGCCGTTTGAGTCAAACCGGCAGGACGGCGGTGATGACGCGCAGAGCTTCTCAATTATAGATGTATTAAATATGGAAAATTTCAACTCTCGCGTCTAACGTGCCGCCGGCGTAAATTTGCGTCTGTCGCAACCACACGCGTCTGTGCATAGACTTTACATGTAATCTGGTCGCGCGAAACATTTGCGTCGCGTTGGGACGGACTGATTACAAGTAACTCCGGGGCTGTCAGCCACTAACAAGAGCACTAATATGAGCACTAATATGTCATACACACGTATGCAACACCGGTTAATAAGCACAATATCGATAAAGTCTTGTATTGTACTCGCGTCTCACTTTTCTCCTGTCTATTGAAAGAAGTGAGCGCTGCGTAGCGAGGATCCAAGATGGCGGCTCCAGATTCTGCTGTTGAGACAAACTGGCCATCTGATTGGACGGCAAAACAACTTGGATAGCGTGATTGGCTGCTCAGAAGTTGAGACTGTTGAGACAGTTGAGACAGAGAAGAGTGTCTCCGGCTCCGCCACGGGGTTGCTTCTCCACAAAGCGCGACCAGTTTGTTGTAGTGAAATACTGTTGAGTGAGTATCGGTTCTTGGTATCGGCCATTGAAACCGATGCGAGTACGAGTATTTAACGCAGTATCGACCACCGATACCGTGCATCCCTAAATGTAAGTATAATGTTCACTTCACAGCCAGTTTGTATTTCTTTTTCTTTTGTGTTTTGATCACCTACCACAGAGAGCTGTAATTTGCAGACTGATAATTTGAAAAAGAAATACAAAGTGTCAGACTCTCTCCTCCTGTGAGTCAACATGTAGTGTGATACAGCCTTGAACAGTATTTTGAGCTATTACAAAAGTCATCCTGCTCGATTCTGGGTTAAATGGGAATCACTATTTCTAGTCCAGAGTGGAGATTACGATTCAGTGTCAAGATCTGTCAGGAAATCATTTTTTAGTAAAACACATGCCTTTGCAATCTAATTTTGGCTAGTGGGAAAGATTGTGTTGCAGCTTCCACGATATCTTCATTCTGTTTTTAGTGCCTGTATAAGTAAGTGGTGTTATTAGCATAGTTTTTAACTCTGAAAATGGTCCACCAAAGAATATGGGGCCCCCATATTTTGGTGTGAGCACAACCTTTTTGGTTGGAACAGTTTTTGGTTAAATGCATTTCCTCTTCCTGTCCATCACAAGTTGGGTTCCTTGATTCAGATTAATTTGGCCCTTTTAGTTATTATAATCTCCTCTCTTAGATTTGCTTCTGTCCAAGTTCATTTGTTGGATGAAGTAATTTATTGATATTTAATTAAAAATGATTTGATGCAAAGGATACAGGAAGGTCTTTTAAAATCTTTTGGAAACTTTATTGGTACACACCCCATCTGAAAATTTTGTTTGGGTCTCGTAAGAAAGCCAAAGACAGGTTTGGCTGCACCTGCTTGTATCTATTAGCCTCCAGATTACTGCATTGCAAGTAGTGTTCGTCAGATCTCTTCCAGTGAATTCAAATAACATTATATTGCACGTCTTGCGTTTTGACTAATCACAGAGCAGGTTGTGTCTTGCAGTCTTTTGCTGTAATGCTCCAGGTGAACTATATTCTATCATTTACCTACTGATGTTTCCTGTTATTCCAGGATTTCTGTTCATCAATTTACCGTATCTCCCTCTCCCTTATTCTTATCCTCCTCCCCCTCTTCTATTTGCGGTCGCACTCGAAAGTTCCTGTGCAAGAGCTTTATAAGGGGTGTGTGTGTGTGTGTGTGTGTGTGTGTGTGTGTGTGTGTGTGTGTGTGTGTGTGTGTGTGTGTGTGTGTGTGTGTGTGTGTGTGTGTGTGTGTGTGTGTGTGTGTGTGTGTGTGTGTGTGTGTGTGTGTGTGTGTGTGTGTGTGTGTGTGTGTGTGTGTGTGTGTGTGTGTGTGTGTGTGTGTGTGTGTGTGTGTGTGTGTGTGTGTGTGTGTGTGTGTGTGTGTGTGTGTGTGTGTGTGTGTGTGTGTGGAATGGAGGAGTGAATGGGGAGAAGGAGGGTTGAGTTGGGGGTGGTCGTCATGGATTCCTCACCATAGCAACCGACAAACGTTTACAAAGCATTGAGGAATTTCCTCATATCAGCTGGATTATTGGAGCCCTCAGAGAACAGCTCTCATACGAAACAATCGCTGGATATCATCAAGACCCTGTCAGGGGCTGGAGCCCCACTGCCATTTTCATCTTTTTCCCCCTTAGTTTTTCTCTTTTGAGGGAGTGGGGAAGTTGTTTTTTATCTGCTTACTCCCCCTTGCAGTTCCATTCTTCTCTTGTCCCTGCCTTACTCCCGCTCTTTCCCTCTCTGTACTTTTTTTTAGAGAGCCTTTGTATCACTCCATTTTTAGTTCCCCCTTGCTATGCTGTGCACATTGTCACCCAGTGGAAAGCCGAGTGGCGACAGTATGTTTGGTCCTCAGGAAGCGGTTCAGTCCGGTTGATAACTTAAACTCCTGTACTGTAACTCTTCCACCTGGATCTGATCTATCAGCAGGACAAACAGGATCTGTTTGTGTAAAACTGTTGGGCTGCTTAATTTGCCAGTGATAAAAGCCAAAGGTGGGCAGCCTCTAGAGTTCTGAGAGCTTCACTGATTCAGCTTGACTTGGTAAAGCCAGAGAGATCCCCTGGGGCACAATGAATTGGTGGCTCCAAGAGAGAAAGGGTGGGGTGGAGGAGCATTTATTTATGTGTATAGACTTGAACTTCTCTTATTCTTATATTTCAAGCTTCAGTGTACCTGTAAGACTATTTCTTCAGTTTGGTATTAAATCCTCCCTTTCCATGTATTTTCTCTTTTCCCCTGCAACCCAGCATGCAGAGCTCAGAAGGAGGGTCAGACACCACGACCAGCGTGGCAACGCTGCGGACATCATCATCAGCTCAGGCCCCTGTGGTACAGCCTGTGCCAGCCTCCCAACAGGTAGGTACTACCTCTACTCTGCTGCTACTGTAATGACAGGATACATGGGGAAAGGCTGTCATGCCTTAAAGCTAGAGTTAGTCATCTTTAAAAACTATTTAAAATAACGAGGTCGCCAAGTCAGTAACACTGTCAGCCCGTCCCTTTAGATCTCCCTCCAAAGTCACTCCCCTAAAACCAACCCCAGCTTTAACTACTCCATCCTATTTCTTTCTAAATGTTAAGTATAATATTAATTAGGGATGCAACGATACCACTTTTTACAAACCGATACGAGTACGAGTATTTTTATTTGTGTACTTGCCGATACCGAGTACCGATACAGATACTTCTTAGATTTGGTCTCCATGAAAGTGCAATTAATTTGGAGGCAGATTTTATTTTATCCTCTGCAGATTATGTCAAGCCTATAGTACAAAATTAACAGAAGGCTATCCCAAGCTTTAAACTTCTCGTGGAAGTCCCTCTAATGTCGGACCATAAAACGCCCCCGTGTCCGGGTTCATAATGTAAGCGATAATATTAGGGATCGAGCAATTATATAGGAAGCTGTGTTCCAAGTTATGTTTCCGGTGCTTTTATTGTGGAGGGAGAAACGGAAAGGAAAAGAGGAGTGGAATTGTGGGATATACGTGTGTGAAGGAGATAAAAAAGTGGTTCAAGTTACCCTGCAGCGTGTTTTCATTTTATTAGAATTACAAATATAGACACACAACAGACACTCGGCTACAATAATATCATCCGTAGCCGCACAACAGCGTCTGAATGAGGCCGCTGCCAGCGCTACTTCTGGTGGATCAGCAACAGTTTGATTCACACCGGCGGGACGGCAGTCATTTTTTACTGTGTGAACGCGACGCACATTACTCTACACACCTTGCTGCAAGTGCCGCAAGAGAGCGACGAAAGAGCCGTATGCGGCTCTGGATCACGGGTTGCCGACCCCTGCCCTAGACGTTGAAGTCAGGTAGGACAACAAATCTTTTTCTCCACAAAGCGCGACCAGTTTGTTGTAGCGAAATACTGTTGAGTGGTATCGGTTCTTGGTATCGGCAATTGAAACCGATACAAGTACGAGTATTTTAACGCAGTATCGGCCCCGATACCGATACCGGTATCGGTATCGGTGCATCCCTAATATTAATACTATTTATTTTGGAAACCAAACCAGCTACTTTCTTTATTTGTGCTGAAAAGAAACGCCAACAGTGCTGTACTAAACAAACCACATTCCTCTACTGACATTCAGGATGTGTTCGTTTTACGTGCATAAATCTATCAGCAGACTGAAAATCTCGGCGTGTGTGTGTGTGTGAAATGTTTGCCCGTCTTGTGTTGACTGTCATATGTTTACAATTATGTGTGTATATGGGTGATTGTACGTGCATACCTATGTAATTGAGTTATGTCTTGTATCCACACAGAGGGTGCTGGTTCAAGCTACAGGCTCAGCTCAGAAGGAAGGACAAGTACAGCAGCTTTCAGTACCCAGGGTTCAACAGGTCTCTCAGCAGGTACACAGTGCTGTACATACTTATACAGTGCTGTGAAAATACTTGTGCACCCCTTGACGTTTTACAATTACTTTAGAGAAACCTATTTGGACTTTTTAAACTGAGTTGGAGACCTATACTGTGTTTTCTTCTACATGAAAGTAGCAACTAAGCATATAACTTGCTTCATCAGGGCTTAATTGTGTCACTACTAATATGTGATTGATGAGTGTTTCATTCAGGTCAGAATTTACATTCAGGTTAAACAATAACATACGGGGCGTTGTAGGTTTGGCCTTAGTAAACAAGTAACCAAACCATGTTTATTGAGTGAAGATCCTTTAACGTGCAGCACATTCACTGCCCCGAAAGTTGCTCATCCCGAGCCTGTGCCAAGCTGTTTCTCCTGCTTCCTGTGCCGCTCATGGGTGTGCGAAAGTGTCTTTCTCTGGCTGAGCCTGGCCCACTGCCTGCGTACATGAATAACATGAAAATTACTTCTTAATAAAACTCTTGCACTAGCCCCTAACATTAGCCCTAATTGTTGGTGATAATACTCTTTATTTGTACGTATGTGGGATTTTGCTTGGCTTTACTGCTGTTTATTTGTGATTATGTATATGGCAAAGAGTCTTCCCTGGGTCTCAGGGTATAATACGGCAAAGTCCTGTGATTCCCGGGGGCTTGAACCAAATCCCTTTGTGATGTGTAGCGTCTATTCTAATGGTGAACACCAAGAGTTGATCTGATTGTCTACTATTAGCTTGTCTTAGGTACTTGTCTTGTGTTTGCGAGTGATGTTTCATGTTTCAACATTAGCTAATAGCAGATGGACTGCTCTTCTCCATTTGTATGCTTCAGTGTATCATTCATTATAAGTTGTGATCTTTGTCAAATCAGGCTTGTCTTTATTAAACCCCATGTACAGTACTGTGCAAAAGTTTTAGGCAGGTGTGAAAAAATGCTGTAAACTAAGAATGCTTTCAAAAATAGAAGTGCTAACAGTTTATTTTCATCAATTAACAAGATTTTTCTTTTGTTCGCTCACTTTGCATTTTGTTAATTGATGAAAATATACTGTTAGCACTTCAAGTTAAAATCAATTAAATTATGATTTCACCAACTTGTAACTTGGAAAGTTGTAATGAACTCTATTTTGTACAACCTATTTTTTTTTTTTTTTTACATCCAACATGGTTCCAAATCCCTTTTGAGTCCTTGTCCCCTTCTAAGATAAATGACTTATTTTGCACTTCAAGGCTTATAGAACCACCTCATAAAGAACCGTGGTAGGTCACAATTTATAAGGCAGTGTTGTTTTGGACAAGTAAATATGCAAAACAAAAGGGGTGTACAGACTTTTTCATTGCACTTCATGTGCACGCTTTAATAGGTTTGCACATGCCTACACCCACGAGCAAATACTGGTACCGCAAGTCCTTCCTCCCTGCTGCTGTCAGACTGCACAACAAGCTGACCTCCCAGTAGCCCACAAACATTCAACTCTCAATACTTGAACACTTTTTATCACTCTGGTCACTTTAACTCATTCTGGTGCAATATTTTGTAATATTTTTGTAATTTGTATATTCAATATTCTACTGTACATTCAATTTCTTCTTTACTGTTTTATTTTATTATGTTTATTACTGTTTATTTATATTACTTGATTTTTACGTACTGAGCAATGCTGCTGTAATCCTGTAATTTCCCCACTGTGGGACTAATAAAGGATTATCTTATCTTAAATATTTCCATTTCATACAGTACTTTTATAATTAAAAATAGTCAGTCACTCTTACAAATCTACTTCCTGTTTGACTTACATGTATACAAATAGGAACCATAAATAAAGAGTTTCCTTTCCCTGCTTTGATTTCCTGTTGTCTCTTTGTAGGTGCAGCAGGTGCAACATGTCTACCCATCCCAGGTCCAATATGTAGGAGAAAGTGGAGATACTGTTTACACCAATGGAACTATGTAAGCAATGCTGCATTACTTCATGATTACATCAAAGGATACATATTTGTCATTTTGTAGTTGAAGTAGATATACAATTGAATTTAACCCAGTGATGTAATGTTTTTAATGAAATAGATTATAGTAATAATTTTATTTAAAAAAAGGTTTGAACATGTCATTTCTGTTTACCATAGTTTAAAATTGCCACTGTGTTAACTTAAGTGCTGTAAATATGTTTGCTTTTCAAATTAAACAGATGCAACGCAGCACTGTGCATAATATTTGGCTTCAGTCCGATTTGAGAATTTATGTTGAATAATATATACTGGTTGGAAAGCACAAGGAGAAATGAGGCTTTTCAGAACACTTCTCATCATTTTTTATAGCCAACCGCTTTTAAGACCATTTAAGATAATTGAAGCCACTTCAGTTTTTTGTATTTTTATTCCAGCATGGCCAAACATTTAAACGATAATAGTTATATTATTAATATCGTCTTTGTAATCAAGATTATGTACTGTATCAAGGAACCTGTGCCTTTGGAAAATAAGTACAATTCAGAAGATTGTACATGCTCTTCATGGGCCTCCTAAAATGTATCATTTGTCATGAAATGAGCTTTGTTCAGCATCATTACGGAAATCCCAATTCCTGATTACAATGACCTCTCCACAGCCGAACCGCCTATTCCTACAACCCCGAGGCTCAGTTGTATGGGCAGAGCAGTGGGGGGACATACTTTGACTCGCAGGCTGGTGGAGCTCATGTCACCACGGTGGTCTCCTCTGCCGGTGGTGGGGTGCCCCCTCATGGCATGGTGGGCATCACTATGGATGTGGGCAGCAGCCATATCATCTCCAGCGGAAGCACCTACCTGATTCATGGAGGAAGTATGGAGGGAAGCCGCAACCACATATCACACTCTTCACGCTCCTCCTCGGCTATGGTGAGCAACACCCATACCAATGATTGTGAGACTCTGAAGCACTTTCTTCCAATAGAGAGGGATTTAAAAGCCAGTAAAAACAACAAACAAACTAAAAATCAGAGGTTCACAACCAACAAACCCTGAGTCACTGACAAAATATACTTCTGCTATGCTGCTATGTCACCAAATTATAGTTTTTATTTTTATTAAGTTGTTACTTCTAACTCTTAGTACAACATGGCGTACTGAGCATACGTCCCAGCGACCATATGGTGTTGAGAGATGCTAACCCGCGCTAACTCGTCATCACTGCTACCTGAGCCTGTGTCTGAAAGACAGACAGGGTTTACAGCAACCTGAGTTGGGGCCTCATGGCTCTGCAGTACCGCATAGAGAGCAGAGCAGTACAGGGCAGAGGGCCTGTAGAATCGGGACACTGGCTTAAATAATTCAGCAATGCCTTGTTTCAGAGGTTTTCACAGGCACTTGAGCGCCCTGCGAAACAAAGCAACCCCTGGGGCTCATTACCATTTGGCCATGAGCCCTCTGGAGCCTTCTTAAGGTTTGGAACGCTGCCTGCTTCTTTTCCTTTTCTTCTATGTCTCCAGTTTGGCTGCAATACCACATATCTTTTCTTTTTTGACTTGATTTTCTTCTGCAGCTCAACAGAATGTCCCTAGTTTTGTCATTCACCCACCAGTTTTTTTTTTGTCCAATGACAGAATAATATGCCAGTGTGTTTTATACCATGGCACTCCTGCATATGTTATAGGTACAACTTACTCAATCAAATTTTTAGTTTATCTCAAAATTATTATCTCAAAGGTAAATTGTTTGATACATTTTTGGGGGTGGGGTGCAGTTAGGTTAGGCATTGTTGACCTGTTGACGTGACCTGTGCCCCTGTTTGTGGTTCCTATTTGCATACATTAGGGTGCCTGACCGCGAACCGTCACTGAGCAGCTTAACCGAATGAGTCCCTTGATTTGCATGCTTTTGTCAGCCGATAATGGGGTTGGCTACAACACTGACTGATTTTAATGGAAATGCAGAGATCTGGCTGCTTGCTAACAGTCTTATTTCCTTTATCTGTTTTAATTTTTTTGTGTGTTTTTCCTTTATATACCCCTGCTTATTTCTGTTCCCTTCTCCTTTTCTATCTCTCTCACTCTCCTGCCTTTTCCCTCTTCTATTTTCTATTTTTTTTTTTTTTTGCATGCTTCTTCTTTCTTTAGCTTGAAATGGCGATTGAAAACCTCCAAAAGTCTGAAGGAATTGCAAGTCACAAAAGCAGCCTGCTCAACAGCCATGTAAGTTAACCAGGAACCTTCTTCAAAAACAACATGAGGGAAAATAAAAACAAAACAAAAGCTGAACCGAAAGGCAGCGTGTTCAACTTGTGCCCTGCAACGTTGAACACGCTGCCTACTGCTAACTTTACTTTGCACTGTCCCACTGCCATGCAGAATTGTTCCAAATAGTTTTAATCCTTGGTTTGAACTTGCATATGCTATCACTTTTTGCTTAATAATGCATCTTGTATTTATTTCTTAATACCTTGCATGGACTGAAATTGACATGTTTTACACTTAGGCATCCACTCTGTGTCATTAAAGTTTATTGCAATGACACTTCCCTGTGACTCCATTATAATGAAACCTAAGAAGATTCATGTTGCAGTTCCATCCAGACTTTTAATCACATGGGCAATTTGTGGTTTAGATTCGTTCCCTACCAGCTCTTAACCTCAGCTGGAATCTCACAATCTCCACATCATTTGTATGAATAGTGTCTGAAGTATCTGCTTTACATCTGATTTGAAAATGTGTAATTTCATCTTTTTATGCAAATAATTGATTGTGCTGTTACAGACAGAGCTAAAACTGTGTCTGCCTCAATATTGACTTGTCTTGGAGATTTGTCCGATAGAATGAATAGCACTTCAGATGTTTGAGTGTTCACTCAATCAGCATTTCCTCATGCTGTAGTCACTTACTGGTTTAGTCAGGAATACAAAGGCCTAAACGTAGCCACAGCAGGAGTGCAGTAGTCTCTTTGGTATTTAACCTCCTAAAACAGGAGGTGATGTGTGTGTGTGTGTGTGTGTGTGTGTGTGTGTGTGTGTGTGTGTGTGTGTGTGTGTGTGTGTGTGTGTGTGTGTGTGTGTGTGTGTGTGTGTGTGTGTGTGTGTGTGTGTGTGTGTGTGTGTGTGTGTGTGTGTGTGTGTGTGTGTGTGTGTGTGTGTGTGTGTGTGTGTGTGTGTGTGTGTGTGTGTGTGTGTGTGTGTGTGTGTGTGTGTGTGTGTGTGTGTGTGTGTGTGTGTGTGTGTGTGTGTGTGTGTGTGTGTGTGTGTGTGTGTGTGTGTGTGTGTGTGTGTGTGTGTGTCTTTTGATGTGCTAATAAGATGCATTCCTCCTCTTCATTTCTGGCTCGGTATAACACAGATTGGTATGTCTGCTGGGTCTAACCGATTGTGCAACTGTGTCTTCTTCTGTGTGTTTTTAGCTGCAGTGGCTGCTGGACAACTATGAGACAGCGGAGGGAGTGAGCCTGCCCCGCTGCTCCCTGTACAACCATTACCTAAGGCACTGTCAGGAACAGAAACTGGATCCGGTCAACGCAGCATCCTTCGGCAAGCTCATCCGCTCGGTCTTCATGGGCCTGCGGACCCGGCGCCTCGGTACCAGGTACAAACAGGAAGAGGTTGTTGCAGATGTTCAAGATGCTGATAACAGTAATCATGTAATCATTATGGATATGACGAGTATGATGATGCTTATAGGCATTGGAGACTTGCTGATGGAAGAGGATAATGATAGTGATTACACTGATGGCAAGTATTCTCCTCCTCACTGGTTTCTGGCTTTTCTCTCATGAATCTACCAGAGGCAACTCTAAGTATCATTACTATGGCATCCGGGTGAAGCCAGACTCACCGCTGAACAGGCTGCAGGAAGACACCCAGTACATGGCCATGAGGCAACAGCCTGTCCACCAGAAACAGAGGTCAGCATTTCTCCCTGTCGGCTGTTTTAAACTTTTCCTTGCTTTCCTTGTCTTGCTCTGTTTCATTCGTCACAACTTTCAGCAATTTTCCATTTTGTGGTTACTTTGTTATGTGGCAACAATTCTTTTCTTGGTGCCTATTTGAATAAATATCATGCGTTAATCAAATTTCCCTTTTTGTCATAGCCAATACTCTGCTGCTTGCTGCACTTTCTCTTAATTTCTCCTCTCTTTTTTACATTTGTTTTTCCTCTCCCTCTCCCATCTTCTTTCCTTTCACTGCTTTCAGTGCTGCAAAAATGTACTCGTTGAAAAGGGTTGACACCAGTTTCATCTATTGTGGAAAATAAGAGAATCTCTGTAGAACTCTGGTAGCAATGGTTTGAGATGTATGTTTAAAGAGTAACTTAACACCTCTGAAAGTCGTTTATGCTAACCTTCTCACCTTGCTGTAGTGAGGTAAAAGTGTACTCCAGGGTGTATTCATACATCAAGACATCATTTTTGGGTGTGTGTGTCTACATGTATAAGCACACTTTTAACTCCACCTTGTCTCAGAGGTGAAACAGACTTGAAAGGGAACTACTGTGTTGCCTTTTCACTATGTATGAATTGGTTTTCACCCTAGACATACCCACCAAACTGAGGCAAAAGCGTCTCAAAGGCAAAACATTTTGCAACAATAGGAAGAAGCATATTAGTAAACCAGAAGAAATATTGTAAACTGTTAGCAAATGTTAAACACACCCCTTGTTATTCACTAAGTAGCTTTTGTTGAAGGTGTGCTAACCCAGGAGTTATGTGTGTTTTTCAATTGGTATGAACCCAGCTAACATACATTTTGTGTGTTCTGCTGCGCGTATAGATTCAAACCTCTACAGAAGGTGGACGGCATGTCTGACAGCCTGTGCGGGAGCTCTCAGAACTGTAGCAGCACTCCAGAGCAGTCCGTGGCTGCTCAGAGCCAACACCACCAGCAGTACATAGGTAAGGACAGGAGCTAGGGGGGTTTCACGACAACAGTATGTAAACAACAAACAAGTAAACTGTCGAGCATCTTGTTTGTTTAGACAATTACTGGATATGTGTTTTTGTGTTGACACTATATGATGTATCATACAGTTGTATATACAGTGCATTGTAAAAGTCTTCTCCCCTTGGCCTTTTTCCTGTTTTGTAGCATTAAAACCTGGAATTAAAATACGTGTTTATTTTTCACATAAGTCACATTATTATTGAAATTAAGCCCACCTGTGTGAAATCTAAAGGAGCTCCATTAAATCAATTATTACAAAATGAAAAGAATAAAGCACTACCACAAACCTGCCAAAAGAGGACCAATACTCACGAAACAGGAAATGGAGGGCATTAATCAGAGGCAACAAAGAGACCAAAGATAACCCAGACAGGGCTGGAAAGCTTCACAGTCAAGATTAGAGTCTCTGTCCATAGGACCCCTTTAACCTGTATACTCCACAGAGCTGGGCGTTATGGAAGGGTGGCAAGAAAAAGTCATTGCTTAAACAGATAAGAAAACACATTTAACGTCTCCTGCATGCCTTCTTTTTTCATTTTACATCACCAATTCTGCCTATTATTTATTAAATTACAGATTATAATGCAGCAAAATAGGAAAAACACCAAGGGGCGAATACTTTAGCAAGGCACTGTAGTTTCTTTCTCCAGAATAATTAGTCTTTGTGTGTGTGCCTGAAATGAGTGACACCTGTCCACATTTTTGTTTCATGCAGATACGTCCCACAACTTGCCTCCATTCCCCTCTCCTGACTTGGGCACCCAGCCTCTGCCTGAGCGCATCAACATGAATGATATCAAGAAACTGCAGACACTCTACAGAGACCACTGTGAGGTACAGCTCTATGAATATGTTTGTAACTGATGTTACACTAACATGGGAATTGGATGTGTAAAATCCAATGATTTTACACATTAAAGACTGTTTACAGGTCATTGGGGTACTACTGCACACGCTGTATGAAGCTTTTTGTGTGAAGTGTGATGAAGTTACATGTTCTTCATTACCAGGATTACTAGCACTGAAGTTTATTTTGAGACGATCCCACAAACACTGTCCAGCTCAATCAATAGAGTTGTGTTTTCCGATCTTTATTTTTTGTGATAAACAATCGCAAAATTCCTGATCATTTACTGTATCTGCTAAATCTGCATCACCGTATATTATTTTGACTGGGTAAACCAGCCATTTGGAAGAGGTATACGTTTGATAAATGTGTTAACGTCATCGACTGTATTTAGGAAGTGGTTGTATCGTCACCCATTGGTTTGTGGACTATGGTTTTAAAGCCTCGAGTTCTGCATTTTGGTCGTCGCCATCTTGGATTTTTAGAAGTGACCATATTTGGCCTGCGGACGAGCGACATAGTGACATGGCTCTGGTAGCGGTGGTGGCCTGTCAATCATAGTAAGCCCGCCCTAAGGCATACACCACTTTATGATCTATTTGACTTTAAATGGGATTTTCTACAAATGTATTTGGCGACCCAAAAAATCTCCTGCGACCCACCTGTTGGTCCCGGCCCAGTTTTTGTCAATGACTGCACTAGAGCACTAAATGTGTATTAAGCCGCTGCTGAAAATAGTCCTCAACAAACACACTATTTACTCCTGCATGAGTACCATTGCTTAAAACAACAGTGTCCCGCAGTTGTAAATATCTATCTCACCTTTAAAGAAAAATCCAACGATATAAACAGTTTTTTAAAGATTTGCTTTGATTAGGGACAAGTGGGCTCGGGGCCACAGACATCTTAAATAAAAGTTAAGTTGCTCAAAAAGTATTGTAATCATTGTTGGTTTTTAACTTTTTGAGGAATTTCATGACAATAAGAAAATGTAGAATAATGCTGGCCATATCATGGTGTATTGGTTTAATACGTGCATGTACATATCCTGAAACAGAAGGCACAATTAAGCAAACAGCAGCAGTCAGGAGGTGTCCTGTTAAACAGAAACATCCATGAAGAACTTTATGAGGATAAAGTATGAAGAAAGAGCTACAAAGAAACCGAGCATTGCATAAAGCCATTTCACAGGTTGCAGGGCATAATGGACGGTCTCTCGGTAGGGCAATGAATGTGAGTAAGCAGAAGAGTAACCCACTAGGATGAAGCGCACAGGTAATGAGAAGAGTAGAAATAATATTGAACATTAACATTTTGGGGTCTTTCTTCCGACGGGAGAGAGGCTGTGATTAAAGCAGCGATGTTCTGGCTTTATCATATTATCCCTGCCCTTCCCTTGTCCAGCCTCACCACGCTCCCTTTGTTCCAGCCGCCTTTTCATCTCTGTGCAGCTTTCAAGACATGCCAATTAACCTTTCAGCGCGCTGGGTGGACATCTTGGTGTCTTTGTGGTGGCCTCCCCTTGGGCCTTTGTGTTGCCTTGTCTGTGGACAGGCACATGGGCTCCTGTCTTTGTTTGCCAGCACATTTCTGTCACTCTCACAGCTCTCATTGCCTCTTTGTGTAATGTTTATGCATTTCACTTTTCTGTGAGCCAACAGTAACACATTAACCAAGACTTTTATTGCCATCATTTAAAGTTACAACACAAATAAAGTTGGCAAAAAGCATTAATTAATTCATCTTATTTGACTTTCATGCCGTTAGAGTTTTTGAGCAGGGCTGTAAATGGACTTGTATCCATTGTTGGCCATGTGTTCATTAATGGCAAATATTAAGGTGTCAGCCATATCAATAAAAGAACGATCAAACACAAATGAGTAGGTGTTTAATAAAGCTTCTAGGGTAATAAATCACACTGCAGACCACAGTAAATGTAATGTGTATGTGCACAGACGTGAGGGGATAAGACTCGTTGGTGTGTCTGCATATGAACATGTTATTTCTCCTCCGCTTTCTTTCTGTAAGGCAAGTTGTTTCTTCTGTGTGGCGCGAAACTGTGGAGGCAAAACACTCTTGTTTAGAGGGGATGGGGAATTCTCCTTTTTGTTTTGGAGTCCTGTGTTTGACCTGTTGCTTGGGGCAACCGTAAACAAGGTTGTCATGGCAACAGCTGGAGAGGAAGCAAAAACATATGTGATTGAAGCCAACACTGCCGTGTAACAAGATCCAGCGGCAAGTGCATGTCCTGCCAGAGAGAGAGAGAATCTCTTTGCGCGGCGTGAATCATAAGCTCAACGTAGAGATAAACTGACCGGCTCGAGGTTAGAAACAATGGAGTCAGCCGGACGGAATAACTTCTACAGCGCTGTTTTCCCCGTTTTACTTTCATGTGTGTGTCTGTGTGTGCGTTGAGGTTTAGAGTTTATCCGCTCGCTCTCTTTTTAGAACCAGGTTACTGCTTTTTCTCTGACCAAGCCCTGGAACAGTAGTTTTATCATTTTAGATCTCCAGCTCGCCACGGCTTCCCTCGCACTCTGTGTTCACTTGAGTGCAGTATACTCTGCTCTCTAAGAGCCTCATGCATATGAACAGGAAGGAGGAAATCAAGTGGGTTAGTTCAGGTCAGCGCCTCGCTGCTAAAAGGAGGCAAACATCTATGGTACTAATCTGCTTTTAAAAGGAAACCAAGATCAAAAATAACTGCGTGAAATCAACCCAAAAAACTCCAGATGAAGTCTAAACGTGGCTTCCAGGATCCTCCTGATGATTAATGTGCGGGGAGCTGTGTTTGAGCTGGCTCATTGTCTAACCAGGAGGGCCTGGAGAGAGCGAGAGGCTGCCTGCCTGCCTGTAGAAACTTTGTTGTGTGTCTGGTTGCCATGGTTCAGCTCTGTATGTTTTGTCCCCCCCCCCGTCCTCCCCCCTCTCCTGCAGGCTACTTTGGATGTGGTAATGAACCTCCAGTTCCACTACATTGAGAAACTCTGGCAGACCTTTTGGTATTCAACACCGCCATCTAGTGAAGGAAATACCGCCATCCCCAACAGGTCAGATGACATACAGGAAGAGATGGAGAGTGATGTCTGAGCTAAATTAAGTCTTATTTTTAACGGCATATAAAGTCAAAATGTTAACCTTTTTTATGTGACAGATTTTTTTATTTGATAGATGGCAGTATTTATAGTTATTGTACGTTTCCCCCCTCCCGTCTGTGTGTAGTGACGATGACATGGAGGGTGTGATCCCCAGAGAGAAGCTGGTGGCTCTGTGTAAATATGAACCAGTCCGGCTATGGATGAGGAGCTGTGACCACATCCTCTACCAGGCTCTGGTAGAGATCCTCATCCCTGATGTGCTACGCCCTGTTCCCAGTCAGTACTATTGATATTTGTATTCATTATGATTTTTAATTAGATGCTATGAAATAATAAAATGTATTAAGACATTTGTGTTAGTGGTTGCCACAATACCTAAACTCCTGAATCACCTAATTAAATACAAAGATTACACACAAGTAATATCAATTCAACACAATCTAATTCTCAGTGATACAGTATTACTTATTTGGACCCTCAATAATACACTGACACCTCCCCAACATTTCATTCAAGGGATTTTGACATTTATTAAGGTTGATTTTGCACAACTCTGCTTCCAATGTTTTATACACACAGTGTAGTGACCAGGTAACACACCAGCCAGGACCTTTACTAACATCATGTTAAAGTTACAGCACAAATAAAAGTAACAATGTGGCTTAACATATAACAATATCTTATTTTATTTTGTTAACTTTCATGCAGATAAAGGAGACCCTTTTTTGAGCAGGGTTGTAAACAGATACTGTTGGTCATGTATTTATTAATGCCATGGTAACAGTCATCTATCCAGGTGTCAGCCATGCCATTAAATTCATGTTGAAGCGCAAATGATTAGGTGTTTAATAAAACATTGATGGTAATAAGAGAGTTCGTCATTTTGTGTTCCAGATCTGCTCGAATTTCACACAAGTTGGCTGTGTTTGCAAAACTCCACTTCTGATTGTAGTAAAGTCTGTTTGTAATCCGGGCTGTTCTGTGTCTGCAGGCACTCTCACTCAGGCCATCCGTAACTTTGCCAAGAGTCTGGAGGGCTGGCTGACTAATGCCATGACCAACTTTCCTCAAGAGATTATTCGCACCAAGGTAACAGGAACATGTGCTGTTCAACAGCTGTTCAACAGCTTGATATTAAAATGTGTGTTGTGCGCAGATCAGTTCCTCACATCAACCCTGACCGTTGCCTATAACCATGACACGTGGCTGACTTGTGATCCATGTTATATATTACCATGCACAGAACTTGAGATCTATGCATTAAAGAGTGTTCAAGTTTATGTAGATACAAGAGGCAGCATCAAATTTACACCAGAGAACCCTGGAAACCCATACTAGTTTCCAACATCTAGCATTTAAGACGTAATTCGGTTATAATAATAAAACATAGGGACATCAAATTTCAGGGTTTATCGTGGACTCTGTCTCTCTGGTGTAGGTGGCGGTGGTCAGTGCATTCGCCCAGACGCTCAGACGTTACACCAGTCTGAACCACCTGGCCCAGGCCGCCCGCGCCGTCCTCCAGAACACCTCCCAGATCAACCAGATGCTCTCGGACCTCAACCGGGTGGACTTTGCCAACGTGCAGGTTAACATGTCTCACGGCTTCCATGTTTATATAACGTCAGATGGTGCAGACTGTTGACTCCCTTCAACTCTGTTTTCCGTTCCTCGCTTGTGGTTTCTTGCTGAATTTGGTCGGGTGTGTTGGTTGTGTCTAACAGGAGCAGGCATCATGGGTATGTCAGTGTGACGAGAGCGTGGTTCAGCGCCTGGAGCAGGACTTCAAGGTCACCCTGCAGCAGCAGAGCTCTCTGGACCAGTGGGCCACCTGGCTCGACAATGTGGTCACTCAGGTCCTGAAGCCTCACCAGGGCAGCCCCAGCTTCCCCAAAGCTGCACGCCAGTTCTTGCTGAAATGGTCCTTCTACAGGTACGAGGGGGAGCTAGTGGGGCTTTTTTCACCTTCCTCACTACAAACAGCATTTTATACATTATCTGTTTGTTTGTTTTGCCCTTCCTGTAGCTCCATGGTGATCAGAGACCTGACCCTGCGTAGCGCAGCCAGTTTTGGCTCTTTCCACCTGATTCGCCTGCTGTATGATGAATACATGTTTTACCTGGTAGAACACAGAGTGGCTCAAGCCACCGGAGAAACTCCTATTGCTGTCATGGGAGAGGTAAGAAAGAAGATATTTATGTATGAACTGCTCTAGTTAAAAAAAACATTGTAATTCAGTTTTTTAAACCGTTTTGTTGACTAATGCTCATCTCTTGAATCACAGTTCAGTGACCTGACCTCTATGATGCCGTCACTAATGGAAAAAGGTTAGCCTATATTTATACACTGTTAGGTTTGATATTAGTCTGTTTGTGCTAACAGAGTCCTAATTAACTGGATCTCCGTTTTTCCGCAAAAAATGTTAAAAGAATCAGAATCTGGTGGTATTCTAAACAAACAACAGTGTTCAGTCGATTGTTCAGGAATTCTTAATACATCTTTCCAACAAGTATTTCCTGTGTAGGCTAATATAATAATTACTCCTGAATGTCAAAAGCCAAACTTGAGGACAATAACAGAACAACAATTGTTCGGTCTGATTGTCCCTGTCTAGATGGACCTATGCAGGAAACAAAAGTCAGCAATACTTTGGAGAAAAATACAAAAAAGGATCCATCATCCATATTGGACATTTGTGTGAAATTATGACCTCACACATAACTCAAAGATTCATGATACTTATGACAGTGACCTTGACATTTGATAACCGAAATCAAATCAGTTAAACGTTGAGTATTAGAGGATATTTGTACCACATTTGTTGACAATAAGAAAATATGTTGCTATTTAAATGCTTAGTGTACAATCCGTTTTTTGATCTTGTATTATTGTGGGAATAGATTTGTTTCATAGCTTTAAACCCGGCTGCATTTGTCCTCCTGTTATCCTACATTCTCTGCACCGGTGAGAAGGTGTTTGGTTTTCGGCTCACAGTTGACATGCAAATGAACTATTTCAACATTCCCT